>JAZDUA010000072.1:4385000-4690857 GCA_038098605.1 Gryllus longicercus
CAGCTGGCGACGAGAGAGGTCGTTGCCTTTCCCGGAGGCAATTTTTTTTGAAGGCCGCCAGACGACCCTCTCACCCGCGCCACGGCCGCCCCCGGCCGCACAAAGACCCTTTTCAGGCAGTATCGTTAGGGCTACCGCCCTTATTGTGTAAATGTTTCATAATGCGGTGTCACGCTCTGACACACTGACCAGTAGTAATTTCACCTATTGTAATTGTTAGTTGTAATTCTTCTTAGTTTTTTAAGCTTAACTCCTAAAACTAACTTTTCATTTTTTTTTCTCTTCTTCTTCATCTAATTTTCCCGCTATTATTTTATTCAATTTAAGAGTGTAACTTCCCTGGGGCATTTTAATCATATTGCCCAGGAATAAATGTGAATTTTTACCAGTGAACAAGTGTTTATTCTTGTGTTTCCATTGTACTATGTAACAATTCCTCCCATCACCGACTTGAGCTAGCGATAGGGCCGCTATCCGGTTACCCAGGTAACCGGGAGTGTTACAAAGTAAAGATACCCGACAACGAATTTCTTTGTTATAATAATATAATGGTAAGAGAGTTATTCAAGACGTATTCAACGCTCATGATTATTCCGATGTTTCTGGGTACGTCAATTTCTATCGTCAATAGTTCTGGTAATGTAGCAGATGTATTATTCGAGAAGTCGCGATGCTCTTCCCTGCCGGGTAGTGAGCTCCGGTGTCTCCCCCTGTAGATCCCTGCTCCAGCTGGGACAGGCGCTAAGCTACCGACGTGTCTTCTTTCGTGTGTGGTAGTGTAGTGCATCTCAATGTGTGTGTGTGTCTGTATAAGGGGAGATAACGGGATAAAGGAAGGTGAATGACAGAGCGCTCGCGGTCCATGGTCCATTTTTTAGGATACTGCCCTAGCATTCGCCTGTTATTGATAGGAGAAACCACAGAAAACCACCGATCAGAACATCACGCCGCTAAAATAGCCCTCCAAGTAGTGACTAAACCCTTCCTGGCTACTATCTAAAATTCGCTTTCGTCGGGTTTCGAACCCCAGGACTTCCCGGCCTGAGTCGCTGCAGAGACAGCGGTGAATTGCTCTTAGATGAACTCGGCTGGTTTCAAAGCAAATATTTTCACCTAACGCTAGGCCAGTTACACCATCACGCCCTCACAAATAAATTAAGGGATTAACAGGAACGAGTTAAATTAACAACGATTGGTTGAGCAAACCAATGTAAGAAAGAGTTTGGTTCGTGTTAGAAACAACGAACAATCGTTGAAATTTATAATAAAAATATATGCAAATGTGTACTCCAATGTTACAGTTAAAGTAGAATCATGTAACCTCTCTTTGCTCTTTAAATCACATAACCTCTCCCAGTCATTGTCAACAAATGTTTCTTTAAGTATATTGAATGATTTTTGACGTCCTCCCAGGAGCTGCGTAATGCTGAATCTACTCTTCCCAGTTTATCATGTGTTTGATAAGTTGTAATTCGTGTCAATTTCAGAATACCGTGTTTGACCATTTATATTATCCCCTGTTTGCGAAGACAAGCGCTCTTTATTGGGTGCTTAGCAATCGTTGACTGCTGTACATTACGATGTGCTGAAACCATTAAGCAACCTCGTACGAGCACCCGATCAGATCGTCTGAATCTTGGGAGGCGTAGTGGTTCCGGGCGGTCTACCTTGCGCTGTCCGCCAGCAGCAGCGGTGCGATGCTCCACCTACAGAACACGTACTCGGATTATTTGCAGAAGCCTGTTTCGTGCTTTGTGGCCATTAAGGGCTAATTCCATACTTGGAAGTCATGTTGTTTCAGGGTAGCGCTCAGCTGTTAGCAGCAGGTATTGCTAAATGTCGGAGAGGCATTAATGTACGTCTCTCTTTCGACTGGTGTTATGCAATTTTCACGTCGTTCAAGAACAGTACAATCTATACGAATAGACTCCACAAGTCACAATCGCATGTAGTGGTACGATATGGTCTGATAATCTAAAAAAATATAATATAGAACAGGAAATGTGATAGAATAATGGGATTCAGAAAAGTGAAACTTGAAACCACTTACTCATTTTCGGTTGGCAGCAATAAAGGGTGTCGATGTTACTGTTTCGACATTAATAAAATATATTTTTTAAACGTGATATAGCATTTTATTCTTAGCAGTGTCCAATATATAATGCATATGTTACGAATTAAATGCGTATCTGGCTAATTACCGAACACGTCCTCATACAACTGTCAGAAATGATTGGTTGAACGATCGGAATGTGAGGAATGGAATCTGAAGTATTTGAAGAAGACCATTCGGATAAGTCGGATGAAGTTGATGTAGCCAACCCAAGATGGCTAGTGTAGATGAAGTGTACTTCACCATGACAAAGATTAGAATATATACGAATAATCAGAGTTTATACTGCTGGTGGAAGTTTCTAAGGATAGTGAGAGGCAATGTGCGTACTTTCGAGTTCCACAGTGACACTTGTAAAAAAAACCTAACCTCACTATACTTCGGTTGATGCTTTGCTACGCTTTTCCGACTTGACAACCAGGCCCGGTCTTCGCAATTCACATAAAATAACCGTAAGTCTGTACAACGCCTAATTTTCTACGCGTTTGCATGCCAAAATATTTTTTGAGAGACAAAAAAGATGCCTCAGTCTAGATTAATTACGTAACTTCAGTAATCGGCAGATAGAAACATTAGCCGGATGAAGGGCGAAATAATCCGCACCTAGTCATTCATACAGATTATTCAGTCTGCCTAATGTGAGGTTAATGGGTGTTCATAACATTGCCCTAACACATCGAGACTACACGGAGCGGTGGAACTAACATAGTTCCTATTTTAGGTGTTGATCTGGATCCGGAATTATCGATCGATAATTTCATTAGCATTTCCTTGTTGCATGTCTAAAAGCGCACGTTTCAGTGATATTTAAAGGATGCAAAAAATGTGAAGAAAAATCTTTTTTTTTCTTCGAAAACACGGAAGTTTTCTTTTGTAAGTGTAAGCATGTGAAGTGTCGAGAGTTGTCCATTGAAATAAAAAAATAAAGAATATTGGCCTCTGAAGCAAAAAGAAGGAAGCTAAAACAAACACAAAAATACCGTGCATGTCTCCATACAAGGGTGCAATATGCTTTTGTAGCCTGTCATAGGCACTACATGGCTAAAATTACTCAAACGTTCCTTTGAAGTCGGAACGAAGGTATGCGTGTCAATATTCATCGGGTTGTGCCTCATATTAAAAGTGTACCATTCCGGTCTCGAAAAGTAAATAAATGAATCATTAAGTGAATATTAAATAAAATATGAACTCTAAGGCCTGGAACCTGTACTCAAGTTAAAATTAATTTAATTATCTGTCTGGCACTTCAAAAACGTATTGAAACAATTTGTAAAAATAAAGCGTTTTGACCGTAAAATAGTGATTAAAAATTGAGCCAAAAAGTTATGTTAAAAAAAACACCTTTGATGTTCTTATCTATAATTTTAATAATAGTTTGTGCGTATTTTCTTCAATCGTTACGTGGAATCGTGTTATAACTGAAAATTCGTGGATTTATCTAAGAATTAAAATATGGAATAGTAGCACTTAATTCTTTCAATTGAATGAAAGGTACATGCATTGCAAGTGGACTTCACTTTCTGATTATTTTCATCACATACGATAATTTCCGTCAATGAAAGGAGCATTTATTCTGATTAGTCTACTTTGACTTTTGAATGTGGTTAAAACGGTTTGTCGTACCAAATAGTGGTAGATACTGATTGAGATTAAAGAAACGGTGACGTAGACGACACTATAATTTTGTTCTGATTTAGCTAGAAAACTTATTTTATATTTATCAAAGGACAAAAAGGCCACTACTTCAATAAGAATTTGAAAATGAGAGTGCTAAATAAAAGAACTGCAAGTAAATGCAAGAGAATTTGTCTTGACGCTTTTTTGCGCTTAATTGATGTTCGAATGTTCAAGAATTAGAGGTTCCTTCTGTGAATAGCTTAAGAGGAAGCAAGAGGGTTATGATATTTCCTTCTGTGAATTCTTAAGGTATTGGCTTAGCTTTAATATTTATGAGGGTTTCTCGGACGGTCACGATAGATCATCTATTTTTAAAGCATTCGCGTGCCACTTTTCCAGATGCGATATTTCCCATTTTTCGTTATTCGATAGTTTCCCATTATAGCAATTATGTTCGTACACAAAACCTGATGTGTAAATCTTAGATTTATTGTTAACATATTGGTATATATGGATAAATAACAGAAATCCATCACAGTCGTTTGTGAATATACAAACAGGAAATTGCTTCAAAGAGGGAATTTTAGTAAGGAAGGGTGGGGATATGCAAGTCATCACTAACTGTGCTGTAAAACATTTGCCTCATCAGCCGTAACCCAACTACTGGGCTAACCCATATTTTTCTCTGTACGATTATTGTTTAGATATTGTATTTCAGAAATGCAACATCGAATAAAGGAACGTCCTGCAGTTAAAATTGTATACTACCGACCTCGAGCAGACAGTCGAGTCGACAAATTCTTCCGCATCACAACCCCACCGCCCGCCGGGTCAAACGTGGCATGAACCTAACTTTCGGCCCTCCGTAGCGCGCGAGCACTCCTCGTATTTCGCAAGCCGCGCATTTTATTTCCATCAACCTCGCGCATCCCTGCGTGGCCCTCGCGGCGAGCGGCGGGCAGCGTCTGAAATTCACTGCCCGTCACATCGCGGGCCGCGCCGCGCCTCGCAGAGGTCCGGAATACGTAAATAAGCCACTTGGCCCAAAGGCTTGACATACAATACTAATGCTTTTAGTGTGGTCGTGTTCTTACATTACGTCGTGTTGTAAATAAATTGTTTAAATGTAAGTAAATTGTATACTCTTTTACTCGTGGGATAGTTATGGCTGTGAAGAGGTGCAAAGTGTAATGTGGAGTGTAAACAAGATGTGTAATTATTTACTACTAATATACATATGATGCCCTGAAGAAGACTGACGCAATGAATCGACACCTTTCGTGAAAAACTTTTTTTTTACCTATGAAGTAATTCAAATCTGAAGTAAAGAATTTGCACATTATGTACCACGGAGTCCCACGGAGTCCCGGTGCCATAGTTTCCATTGGTTTGCATTGAAATGGTCCGTTGTAATAAATCCTTTTTGAACATGGAGTTATTTTTTTCTGTCACTTAACTTAAAAGTAACTTAACGAGTTGAGTAAACTCATTGAGTAGCTTCATTTGAAACACCAACGTAAACAAAACGCCTAATCTGCTACAATCTTGATGTAATAGTTACTCTTACGATAAACATGCACTACTCTTACGGTAGGTACTCTGACGGTAGACATGCACTACTCTTAAGGAAAGTACTCTTACGGTAGACATGCACTACTCTGACCTCTGACCCAATCAATTGATGTAATGCAGCATTGACAAAGCTCCATTGCTCTCAATTTCGGCTCGTTCCGGACCACTGTTCGGCGACCACGTCCGGGCCCCGTCGCACGGCGGCGGCGGCGGCGGCGGCGGCGGCGGCGGCGTCCCGGCGCGGCCACAGCAGCGGGGGCTCCCCGTGATTTAGGCTCGCTCCGCCGGGCAGCGCCGCGCCGCGCCGTGGGGCGTGGCCCCCGAATCCGCCCCATAAATACTCCGCCGCCCCGTCACCGTCACCGTCACCGCGGCCGACGCCGCGCCACCGCCCCATCGCATCACTCGCAACCGTACCCGGAGGAAGGGTATGGCACTGTGGGCTGTCCCCGACTGATCTCCTGGCATGTGTGATAGTGTAGTGCACGCGAGTGAAAGTGCGTGTACGTAAGTGGAGAGGACGAGGAAGGAAAGATCGCGAGCGGTCCGTGGCCAATGCTCCGGCATTCGTCTGATGTAGATCAGAGAAACCACGTAGAACTACCGATCAGAGCAGTCGGCTGCTAGAATGATCCTCTAGGCAGCGACTGAACGCGATCTAGGTATGAAGCTAGAGTCGAAAATCCTACCACGGTCGGAACCCTCAGCTGTGCAGCCAATGCGCACTGAGCTTCGATGACGTGAAGGGAGAGGGAATTTTAAAAGTGCTAATTAAGGTTTAGGTTTTACGATATTGTTTTGGTTGTCGTTTCCTATGAGAATTAATTGATTCTTACAGAGCTGAATGTTTAATGCCGGTGGCGCGGCCCTCCCTCACAGGTCGTTAAAGAGGTCATCGTGGAGATACTTGAAAGGGTGAATAGCGAGTCGGTTTTGAATAAAGAACCCACTCCCTTCACGCTTGCGAGGAGGATGACTTGGGGTCTCCTCCGAATTTGAAGCCCACGCCGCCCATAGGATTTTTGACGTTTTACATCTGAGGTATTTTATGAAAGCTTGGCTAGAGGTTTCAGTTTTCCCACAGAATGTTCTATTCGGCAGGAGGTTTTGGGCTATTGAAGGTCATGAGTTTACTTCATTAAACGGTTTCTCTTATCGAATTCTTACGTTAATTCACAATCGATTGGATACCGAAAGGGATGGAAGTATTCCTTGTCACTTTAAGACGGGTGTTTCCGGGATGAGTTATATTTTGGTGAGCGTACGCGTACCATTGTTGTCTTTTGGGTGGCGAATGTTTTTGATGACACTGCTCTTTCGTGTTTGAAGAGGGACTAAGAGACGAGCAATTTTAAAGTGAATGGGGCTTTTCTTTGGGTGGGTGAAGAGGGTTTTCGGGTGAAATGCCTTTTGTCGGGCGAGTAGACTGGCTTTTAGGTAGCGGGTATTGTACGTAAGGTTTTTTTTGTAGGGGGAGACAACTGTCTGATTGCACATGATTGTTCTTTGAATGAATTGTGTTTTGTTGGGAGGGCATTTGCGCCAATATGTTAAAAAATATCATTGATGATGTTTCCCGACATGTCAACTGCCATGATCATTAGTCCCGGGTGACTATTTTTTTGTTATTTTTTTGTCGGGAGATGGCGTTAATTCTTTCCCCGCTGAATGATTGACATCTGGCGCCACGTTGGCGTCTAGGGGATTCCCGCACTCACGTATCCACCAGTGGGGCCCCTCCCCAGTCGCAACAAATTTGAAGCTCCCGACTGGTCTCCCGATGGACGTTGTTGTGCATGCAATTATGTGTGTGTGAGGGGCGAGGATAGGACTAGAAAAAGAGAGGGAAACATCGCATGCGATACGAGGCCCGTTTGTGAGGGTACTGCTTCGGCAATCGACTGGTGTTGATCGGAGAAACCACGGACAACTACCGATCAGAGCAACTGGCCACTAGTATTGAATTGAATTAATGCCTTATTTTACGTGGCGAGACTCAGGCCATGAGGCCCGCTCTTCCGTCTGACCACGCGAATTTCGCTACGCTTCTTTCACCAACTAGCAGAGAAAGGAGATATTTCTTGGGCGAGAAACAGGCGATTTCAATTCAACTCAGAGGCGTCAACTTTAGGCTTGAGGATCTTTTACATGCAAGTAAATCTACTAACATGGGACAGCCGGCTTTACTTCCCCTCCGAAGGAAGGCGTACCGTTTTCGCCCTTAAAAATCCACGGCGTCGATCGGGTCTGAACCCGCCAACTTGGGTACAACCGTTGGGTACGCTAACCGTTACACCATCGCCGCCGCAAAGTATTCTTCAGACAACGACTGAATATGCCCTGGCTATGTAGCTAGTGTCTTAAATCCTGCCTCCGTCGGGCCTCGATCCTACGACCTCCCAGTCAGAGGTCCTGCAGTGATATAGGTTGGTGCCCTGAGCCACCTCCCCCGGTGGTGGGTAGGCCGGCGAGAGAGTATTTTCGGGGCGCATCGTCCCTCGGAGGGGCGAAGCGGCGTGTGGCCCTCTGCGCGGCCGCCGGCGCGGCGCGCGAGGCGGCGCGGGCGGTGCGACGCGACCCGCGGATACTAATGGCGTAACTTCCGGCGCGCGATGTGTTTGCTAAGCGCGCGCGCGGGCGGGCGCGAGGGCGCGCGGGCGGGCGGGCCGACGCGCAGGCAGCGCGCGGATTCCAGACACGCGCCTCCGCGCGGCACTTTATCACGAAAATAACGCCCTAATAAAAGCAAGTAGCTTTGCATAATTTCCACAAGTCTTTGCGACTTGTTTGCCAACTCCATGTATTATAGCTGCCGCCCGCCCGCGCACCGACTACGCTGGTGCCGTCGCGCGCGCTACCACCGGCGCGGCTGGCGCCCCTACCGCCCCTATCGCTCTGTTGGCCCCTGCCTTCCCGTTCGCCCCCGCCGCTCCTGTCGGCCCTGCCGCACATTTCGTCCGTGACGCACCACCGCTCTCGTCACCTCTGCCGCTCCTGTCGCCGCTGCCGCTCCTGTCGCCCCTGACGCACCACCGCTCCTGTCGCCCAATACGCTCTCATCACCTCTGCCGCTCCTGTCCCCCCTGCCATTCTTGTTGCCCCTGCCGCTCCTGTCGGCCCTGTCGCCCCTGCCGCTGATGTCGCCTCGTGTCACCACTGTCGCCCGTACCCCTCCTGTCGCCTCTGACAGGAGGCGTTCGTTCTCTCAATGCAAACTTTCATTACGTTTCGTCATACAGTATTTCATATTAACATTTATTAATATAAATTTCTTCGGTGACATCGGGATGAGAAGATGAGTATTCGAAAAGCTTACAATTTAGATTTCCGAGTTATTCATGCAAATAGCGATGCTGCAGTTTTTGTTAATAAGAATTCCGATTTTGGATATACGGATTCTTTGGAACCATTCCTCCGACAATTTTATTTTCATAATTCATGAGATTACCGTGGTCGAATACTCCTGAATCTTATAATATCCGTGGAATAATTTGAAGACAATATAGTGTCTAGAGAATTTGAATGTGCGGCGATATCAATATTATTCGGTGGTAGTTTGCATCAGTTATTAAATGGATTCCCCCACTTCCTCTTCCATTATTCGTTTCTCGGGCAAATTTATTTCTATTGTCGTTCAGTTCAGTATTTACGTTTCATCAACCAATGCTTTTCCGCGTTTTCTCCATTCCAACCTCAAGCAGGATTTCTCGTGAAGAATCTAGAATTGTAAAACGTTTGATAAGTGTTCAGTTTATAAGTACGGAATACAACATTTCTATTGTATTATTATTCTACGAATTCATTGATATTGATAGTATATATTAAAAATGAATATTAATTAATGAATATTTGTTATTAATATATTAATATAATGTGAATTTTATAATAATATAATATTAATTTTGTAATAGTATAATATTAATTTTGTAATAATAATAATGAATAGTAATTATTGTACTGTTTAGTTCTCGTTATTAATCCTTTTACTTTTTTTTGTTCACACCACCTCTGGTACATCGTTCTTGGAATTGTAATTTTAGATAATTGTAAAATGAATAACTTTTTAGAGTGCATTATTCAGAAAAGTTACAAATAAAATATACGAAATACTCCTTTGGTTTCTAGTGGCCATGCCACCAGAATGTCAAGTCTGTTGACGAATGAAAAAAAAAACTCTTCCCACATTGCCCACATTTTTAGAAGTCTTTCACATTCTTTGAAGGCGTCAACGAGACATGCATTACCGGCCCCCGTTTCTACCAATGAAACCAGCTTCTCCGAAATCTCTTTGAGGTATTTCAATAACCTTTTCCACGCAATAGTTGGATATGATTCTGTATAAGTAATTGAAATATTTTCTGAAATTTCGAAATTGCCTCAACAATGTTGGCGGAAAATGCGCACATATGATATTATGAGAATGATACATTCTGTATTTCAAGAACCCATTTTCGCCGAAAGGAAAAGTATGGGTAATTATAAAGCGTATCTTTTACTGAAAATTAGTATTCCACTGAAATGTAGCTTCTACTTCTCCTGCCATACTCGTGACCTGGGGTGTGGAATCGCGCCCGAAAGCTTTCAGAAGTCAGCGTTCTGCAGTCAAAATCAGTGGAACAAAATTAAACGTTCGATCATTGAAACATTTACGACCGGACCCATGTTTCAGACTGAGTTTTGTAAACAGCTTCGTTGTTATTTGGAAGAAAGAAGTTCTTAAAGCTGGAAATTGCACTTTTCTCGTGGACAATTGACCGGGAGGTCCTAGGGTTTCGATGGTGTCCGATATTTGACCGTAGCTACATAGCTAGATAGAATTGAAGGACGTGCTGGAGGAGAATTTTCGTGGCCGGTTGCTCTCAGCAGTTGTTTTAATTATTTATCCGACTAATGTGAGGCGAATTCTAGAGCAGTACCGTTATAAACGAGCCCCAAACTGCGACCGATCCTTGCTTTCTCATCCTTATTTCCTCGTCTCATCTTTCTCTCTCTCTCTCTCTCTCTCTCTCTCTCTCTCTCTCTCTCACACACACACACACACACACACACACACACACACACACACACACACACACACACACACACACACACTTACTTGCATTTACTACTATAGGTCGATCCAGATAGTAGAGATCGCTAAGGCAGTAGTTTCGTGGCGATCTCGGATCGAAGGATCGCGAATTCGAATCCCGCCTCGAACATGGATGTATTTGTGATTGTCCCTTCACCCTTTATCATCATCCTTTCAATTCATTACATAATGATTAATAATTCCCTGTGCGAGCAGGAGGCCGTTGCCCTTATTGGGGTGTGCTGTTGGCTAACAATAAACTACTATAGACGTCGGAAGCCCGATTCCCGATTGTCTCGATTCGGTCCCTTGCTGGAGAGGTACCTGCCATCCGACTTGTAGGTCTGCGCCCGATCTCACGGTCTAGCAGGGAAGGCACAGTGCGCAGCATGCGCCGCATTTCTGAAACAAAGTGAGCTATAAACTAGAGTGGGAAACGGGAAACGGACGTGTAGTCGGTTTTAATGTCCATCAGTTTCCCATTGCGAGAATCTCCGCCGCCCCGTGCTACCACCGGGTGCGAATCTCCACCGCGGAGGGCAAGATGGGCACGATGGGTCGGATTCTCGGCGCAGGGCGATGCGGTGCTGTGGATGGTTGGGTGCGACGCCCGGAGCGTCGGCGTTTGCATCGCGCCCGCGGCAGTGGGGGCGCTGGCGGCGCCAGTGGCAGCGATGGCAGCAGAGGGGACGTTGGCTTGTGGAGCGCAGAGGAAAGAGGGGGCGGGGTCGGCGGCGGCGATTTTGGTTTGGATGGTGGCGGCGGTAGGGATGTTGACGACAGTGGTGGTGGTGATGGTAGCAGAGGTGGTTGAGAAAGAGGTTTAGACGGCGGCAGAGGCTGACGCAGTGATGGCAAAGGCAGCAGCTCGGACGTTAGTTTGCGGGGGGGGGGCAGAGGGAGAGGGAGCGGGGTTGCGGCGATGGCAGCAGCGGGGACGTTGGTTTGCGGGGACAGATGAAGAGGGAGCGGGGACTGCGGCAATGGCAGCAGCGGGGAGGTTGGTTTGCGGGGGCAGATGAAGAGGGAGCGGGGACTGAGGCAATGGCAGCAGCGGGGACGTTGGTTTGCGGGGGGCAGAGAGAGGGGGGCGGGGACTGCGGCGATGGCTGCGGGGACGGCAGTAGCAGTTTCGGTTTGGGTGAGTAGTGGCGGTGACGATAGCTTGGATAGTAGTGGCAGAGGCTTTGTCCGCTGTCGAGGCTGCCGCGGTGGTGGCGATGGCAGCAAGGTTGACGGAGGAAGAGGTTTTGACGGCGGCAGAGGCTGACGCAGTGATGGCAAAGGCAGCAGCGGGAATATTGGTTTGCGGGGGGCAGATGGTGAGGGAGCGGAGACTGCGGCGATGGCTGCGGGGACGGCGGTGGCAGTTTCGGTTTGGGTGGGTAGTGGCGGTGACGGTAGGTTGGGTAGTGATGGTTGAGGCTTTGTCGGCTGTCGAGGCTGCCGCGGTGGTGCGATGGCAGCAGCTGTGGTGACGGCGACGGTGTTTATGGTGGAGGGGGTGGCGGCGGCGGCTCTGGCGTGGTGCTGGGGGCGGTAGCCCATTACGGGCCCGCCGCCGATCGATGCTGCTGCTGCTGCTGCTGCTGCTGCCGCCGCCGCCGCCGCCGCCGCCGCCGCCGCCGCCGCCGCTGGCTGCAACCGCTAGTACTGCGGCTCAAGCCGCTATCGCCGCCGCCACCGCTTCTGCAGCCACAGCCGCTGGGTGCAGCTCTCATTATTGTCACTACCGTCCGCACAATTTTGGGTAACAGCTACATCCACTGCTCGTGCTCGTGGAAGTCAAGCAAACAGTTTGATAACGGAAGTAGGAACTAATTTGACTTCCCTACGATGTAACACAACGTAGAAAATCTTGAAAATCTTTTCATGTGCTCACCTGGGTTCCACATGTTCACTTCCCGAAAGGGTTTAGTTTTACATTTTCATTAATGATAACCGAATATTATATTGTAAAAGAAGGCCTATACTTTTAGTAACGAATGAGAATTATAATACTGGTTGCCAATGTGCATAGAAATTAAAAGGAAGTTACAGCTTCCGAACATTGAAGAGGTGTCTGTGGTCTCGTTAGATACCCAAAAACAATGAAATCAGTTTGGAGTTTGATTGAAAAATTAAAATGTTTGAATGTGTTATTTCTCGTGTCCTTATACTGGACTTACCGACTGAATTCTCGTACTCAACAACGTTACTTCAGTATGCGTGAAGACTGTTTTTGTGTAACTAATCATTTTATTACTTTGTTACTCGTGAGAGATTTAATTGCTGTTCTTGAAAAGAGTTCGTGTTACTTTTTGGAAAACTATTTTGGGTGGTTTTCTCCAGCATTTTTGCTGTTTCAGGCCACTAGTTAGTAAATATTTTCATATTCCTTTGATTTATCATTTTCTTTTGTAAATATAACATTTGCCACTTACTTTTCGTCCCTGGGACATGCTTGTGAAAGAAAGGCATGCCAGCTATTACTCTTCAGTCAGTGTGATCACATCGACAGTGGAATATTTCACATTTTCCAAACTTCAAAACTTTGTCAATATTACCGACGAATTGTAAATACAATAGTGATTATATAAACTGAAGTGGTGGAACCAAAGGTATTTTTGGTAATAATAGTAACCAAGGTAATAATGGTAACCAAGGAAATTTGGTAATAATCGCTTCAGGATTAAATCACTTGTAGCAGAAAGTAAACGGAATATGGAACTGTAAGCTCGGATCGACAGAACATCCACCGGCACGATCACTGGTCCCTTCCGTTTCCGCATCTCTGAAATGGGATAGCGGTCCTTCCCCGTCAGCGGCGTGGCGCGCGAAGCGGCAGCAACCGTAAGGACGTCGGCGCTCACCGCCGCCCCCGCCCCCACTACGCCATGCGATGCCACCGCAGGAAACAATTTGCCAAGTTTCTGTGTCCGCGTCCGATGGGGACCCGACTGCGACAGTGTCGGCGGAGGCGGCGGCAGCGCTACACAGTGGGCCGAAAGGAAATGAGAAGTACACGCGAATTGATTTATGTGGTGTCGAGGTTATCTTTCATCTAACCTAACCAACTGAAGTGCTAATTTAAAAAAAAAAAAATAAAAACAATGTGATGCCGGTAGGAAAGCCATAGGTTTCAGATGCATTTAATACATACGTGACAGGACAATAGAAGCACACGTGGAATGATTTATGTGATGTCGAGGCTATCTTGCGAAAATGCGCTGAGTCCCTCGGATTGGAAGACCATAGGTTTCTTTTGCATTTTACTCATCCATGAAGTGTTGTCCATTCGAGTTTCATTATCACCGTTTCATATTCCATTACTCAGCTCTTATGCCTTATAACTGTTGATGTTAACACGGATGTGGGATCTGTATATTTCTGTCGACATTATTGAGGAAACGTCTTCATGTACCAAAAAATATTGATTTCGGCGCCACAGAAATGTCTGTTGTATATTACGACATTGGTTTAAAGGTATTAAAAGTTCAACGTTTAAAATTTGAAGTTCGTCAAGCTTAGTTACACTGTAGACGATTTTTGGAGGGTTCCGATTTAAGTGGTTCGTAGAATGTGAGAAAAAAGCACAAACTCTTCAATATATTAAAAACTAACTGAAAACCTGGCATTCCTCGGGTATTGATTTCTTACAACCATCTCTTAAGCAGCTCCGGTCGCGAATCTTAGCACCTCTCGCTCACCTTACCAGTTCTGCCAACTCTCCCGCTCCTGTCGAACATTTAGCAAGTGTTTCTCATAATTTTGTCCATGCGTCGTGCCACGTGGTTACACTGTGCGCGTGAAGCGGCGCGTGCGTCGGGGCAACCGCTCGTCAGCGGCGAGGCTCGGCCTTTGGAGGCGGTCGCCGAGACGCGCGAGCTGCCAGACACTCCGCTCGCCCACTTCCGCTCCCACCCCCTCTCCACTCTCAAATCCCACCCCCAACCACATCCCAAACCATCCCATCCCATCCCGCCTCATCCCGCCCCATCCCGCCATATCCCGCCACATCCCACCCCGCCCATCCCCGCCCTTCCCCACTCAGATCGCTCTCGCTGCTGCTGGTCTAATTGCAGTCGGCGGCTACAGTAAGAAATCCGTGCATTCTGCGAATTTGAGAACTTCGGAGAAGAAAGAGTGGAGACAAATCGCAAATCGCGATTTATGCCCTGGCAGGTATCAGCTGTTGACGGTTTCATCTAATCGAGAGCTTGAACGTATCCATAGAAACGTCTCTGTGGTGACATTCAAGCTCCCGATTGGATGAAACTGTGAGCACCTGATACCTGCCAGGGACAGAGTTGCGAAAATCGCTGTATAGAGTGCTGAATACTTGCGTCGCGACATGTAGTGGTTTCGAAGTCACACAAATGCTTCCGGTGTGTGTTCCAGTGCATGAGAATTTGTTTTCGGATGCTTCAACTACATAAGCAAGTCGTTAGTCCCGTAAGTGTAGGGGATGTTATAACCCGAGATGTCCAGTGTCCCCGCTACAACTTGAGATCGGGCGCAGACATACGCGTAGGCTTGTACCCTCCACGGTAGCATATCCACCAGCGCAGCACAAGCTGGAACAAGCTCTAAGTTCCCGTTTGGTCTCCCGTCAAGTGTGGTAATGAGCATTTGTGATTTCTGTGTGTGGGTTTGTGTGTATGTATGTGTGCGTATGTGTGGGGGTTTGTGTGTGTATGTGTGTGTAAGAGAGGAGGGAGGTAAGAGGACAATAAAGAGGAAAAAAAGAAAATCGCTCGTGGTTGTTCGATTGCTTGTAGAGACACTGCTCCGTCATTCGTCTCATATTAATTAGAAAATTACCAACCGGCCGCTAGAAGTTTCCTGCACACATGTTTGAATTTGTATCGCCGCCATTTCGTCGTCATTGAAATCCGCCGTCGTAGGTTCTTGAACTCCTGGACCTCCTGGTCAACGATGTTGCAAATGTAGCGGTGTTTCTACTGAACAATCGAAGCCAGCCCTAAGTTGAAATATACCTGCACTTCATTGAAATAGTATTTTGCGAACGAACAAGTCGTGCGGATATCAATATATGTCTACTCTCATAGCGTATTTAATCACAAATTACATTCAATCATGTACCAACAAAATTAAAACAGACTTGCTTCCGTATCTTTCCATAGAAAACTTAAGTTTTTATTATTCACATTCTAATTTCTTATTAATCTTAAAAATACTTTCCAAAAATAATTATTTTATATGGTGGACCTTCCATTACACATACTTCACATTAATTTATTACCGAAAATTATTTTGTTCTTTACGCACTAGATTTCCTTAGTGATTTTCTCGTTTCGCCAATGACAGTACTTGATATTTTTAGATAAACTATGAATACTTAATTCCAATGCAATTTTGCAGTCTACAAAATTTACATACGATATCAAATAAGTTTTTAATAGACATCAAGGGAACAATATTAATTACCACGAGATCTCTATGTAACAATGTATTATAAATTACCTCTAACTAATATTACAACACATCAGTATTCATCAATATTCATTACCAATGTAAATATTCCATTTTACTACAGGAGACGTTCAAACGAACGCGATTGTGTTTTAGGTAATGAACTAAGGACAAAATTTGAATTTGACAGAGGACAAAATTTCCCTTTACAGGTGAACGTCCTCCAAGATTCGGCAGAATCATATTATTTTTCATTCCGTTGTTCTAATTGTTTTATGATATTTATCGGGTTGTATAATAAAATGAGAATTAAAAATAGCACATTTTCACGAATTTTGAGGCAATTCTGCTCCGCTTTAATTAATCGTGCAAGACTGCTTGGGTAGAATATTATAAATCATAAATGTGCAGTGTGTGTTTATCTTTATTAGTTACGGGATTTAATGAAGTATAATTAAATTTATTTGTAATTAAACTTAACCTTTGTAAGTAAATGTAAATAATCAATTTATTGTAATGTGATTAATAATTGTTTTGCATTTTAATTACAGTATACGTTTAATTTTTGTTTGATTGAACTGTTTCTTTCATGTCATTTCTGACATTTCAGAATATCAAATATTTCTAAAAGACCGCGTTTGTATTGTAATGTAGAGTTGACCTCCAAGTTCACATTTTATTTATTGTACAAAAGTCTTATCTATACGATTGCGTGGATTTTAAAAGCTATTATGTATATAATTGTGTACAGCTGAGGTAAATACATTCATATTTTGGAAAGTTTTAATCACAGAAATATGTATTAAGGAAAAGGCTATATGGTATTATATTTTAATTTACTTGTAACTACACAAGAGGAACTACTTCCGGGTGCCTAGACAAGGAAATGGAAATGAAATAGATCTCCGAATGAAGGAAGTGGCAGAAAAGGGGACCAGGGAGAGGTTATAGAGGTCGACCGGTGTCGAAAAGCTTGATTACAAGAATTGTGTAATTTGGTCGCTGAAACTCCATGCAGTGCACCCCCAAGTTCACGTACGTGACGCGCCTGGCATTGTCATAGAACAACTGAAGTAGGTCACGAGTTGCTTTATTAAAATCTGCAGCGTTCTGTTTGCAGTACGAGGTTTGTGTTGTTCTGCCAATGTAAGACTCCGCATGAAAAGAATGAGTACAGACCAGAGAGTCAGTGTTGTGCTGGGTTAACTAGAATAGATTTGAGGGATTGCCTAAAATTGGTCCTTTATAAGAATATTATCATTCAATTATTAAATAAAAATTGTCTACTCGAAAAGTCTTTAATCCAACTAGCGTTCTTAGTGTTTGATTATCACATTGATTGTAAATACTTTTTTAAGTTTTAATTTGTATGTGACGTCTAGATTGCATTCGAGTGGCAACATTAAATAGTTTAATACTTCAATCACCACTATCCGTCGCTTGAATATCGTTATTTGGTTGAAATTGATTGATTAGTGGTTCCGTGCGCGTCAACTTTTAAAGTAATGAGTTCCATAGGTGAAGTGCATGTATTTTTTTTATCGCGGGAGATCGTTGGTCGGCAAGATGCAGCGCCGATCTTCGTCGGCTTGCAGGAATTTTCGCCAGGGAAGGTAGCCCGCGATTAGGGTTTATTAGGGTTCTGCTCCAGCATTCGACGGCGTTCGCCGGCGTTCGACGGCGTTCGACGGCGTTCGATGACGTTCGACGGCGTTCGACGGCGTTCGACGGCGTTCGACGGCGTTCGACGGCGTTCGACGGCGTTCGACGGCGTTCGACGGCGTTCGACGGCGTTCGACGGCGTTCGACGGCATTCGACGGCGTTCGACGGCTCGCAAAACTACCGATCAGAGCAACCGCCTGCTAGAAGTTGTGTAGAAGTGGTACTCTTTATTGATTAGCTCGCATGCTATGAAGGAGAGAATTAACTCGCTTAGATAAGAAAAACCTACAAAACCTTTACACATTGGAGTAAAAATCTGGTATTCGTTTCTACCTTGTGTAGATGTGCTGATCAACAGAATGCGTGCGTTCTGCGACGTACTGCAGGGAGGTCATGCCTCCCGCCGCAGTTTTTAATGCGAGGCACGCCGAAGTGCCGGGCGTTCCGATCATTTTGGCTCTCTGCCTACTAGAGGGTAGAGTCAAGCTTGCTCGTATCAGACAGTTTTCTATATACTGCAAGATACACAACCAATTTTATTTGCATGTTGGCCTGGCTTCGTTTATTCAACCCCGACGAATGAAATAGCTACTCGAAATTATACTGGCATTTGGGATGTTTGTGAAATATTTTAAGTTTTTCTCTTTTGGCTATAGCAACTATTATATGCCGAGGAATACGATTTATATACTCCTAGAATATATGTTAAATTATATTTGTTTTTTCGTGAGAATTTAATTTCAAACCGTACTGATGCATCGTCTTTGATTAAACAGAATGCAGTTGAAATTGAAAAAAATAGACATGTGTGATAAAGATGTATTAAAGTTTGTCCTCACCAGTAAGAACTATCGTATTATGTCGTGTATATTTTCTATCAACTGTCACAATTATATTAACAGTGGTGCGTATCTAAGAAGCGTCTGTAGTGAAGCGAGTAGGTACTTCTGATGGTGAAAAAATGGACGTAATGTTTATATTGCCATAACAATAGTTGCGAGGAAAGCAGACGACAATTGTTGTTGCAAATTCCTCATACTTTTTTGACACACTTCACATTCCCGATATGATACCCAAATTACTTTTCTAATACAATATAACGTGCACATTCGTACAATATCAATTTTTCCCTCGCTGCATTAAATGCTCATTGCATTAGCCGAAGATCTACATTTAGCGGTGGAAAATCGTTATTTTTCCCGCGCCCGCGTCCACCCCGAACCCGGCGCCCTGCATAGCCTCTCGCCGCCGTAACTCCGGCGGCTGACGAGTGAGGATAACAGACGATGACAATTGTTGCAAATTTCTCAAACTTTTTTGACACACTTCACATTCCCGATAAGATACTCAAATTTCTTTCCTAATAAAATATAATGTATTCGTACAATGTCCATTTTCCGTACCGCATTAAATGCTCATTGCATTAATCGAAGATCTACATTTAGCGGTGGAAAATCGTTATTTTTCCCGCGTCCGCCCCTCACCCGGCGCCCTGCATAGCCTCTCGCCGCCGTAACTCCGGCGGCTGACGAGGCGCGTTTAGCGCACGCAATGAATGGCCCGGCGCGGCGTGGAGTGCCTCGGAGTGGCGCAGGTATTCGCGGACTGGCCGCCGGCCAGGGCGGGGAGGTCGCCGCTGGGAGGGAGAGGGGAAGAGCGGATTGGCGACGCCAAGAGATGGGAGGGGAGGGGACGGTTCGTCCAGGGTGGTATTTTTTTTGGTTTGTTTGCCTCCTGTCTTCTCGCTGCAGTATGTTGAATAAATAAGGAAATGAGTGATGGCTTGGAGAATCTTGGGATGGGGTGAAGGCCTCGCAAACAGGACAGTTGCATGCCATGCTCCCCATAAGCAGGCGCGGATTCACGGGGATGGAAATGAAGGAGGCCCCCCTTAAATTTTCTAGTAGCTATTAATTTTAACCTGTCGCAAAACCGTCAAGGGAAACTATTTTCGGATAATTATTAAAAAGAATCCAATCGTATCGCAGCAAGAGCTGAGTGTAGCCTGCGACATTTTGCAAAATCTGTAATATGGCACATTCGACCAAATCGTTTTGAATTTCCCCTCCCAAAACTCGTCTCTGGATCCGCCCCTTCCATAAACAAGTTTGAGTTGTGTGCAATTTTGTACGTATCTCTCCGCGACCAGATATTTAATTTTATATAACACTGCATTAACTGTGAAAGACCTCCTGCAATAATTAACTTAACCATTCAAGTGTATCTTAGTCGATGTTTTACTGAAAACGGAGAATGGCGAACAACACTGAACTTCAGCGTATAGAGGATATTAACTGTCGATGGAGATTACTTTATTGACGATGAAACCGATCACGGATATGGACGTTGTCAGGATAGTATCTACTGATGATAGTAATTGTATCTAGGATGATGACCAATGACGGGGACTATTGACGACGACGACGACGGCGACGACCGTTAACGGTTGTCGACTTCATGGTGATCGTTGACTGCGATTTTTAATGATAATTTCTGGCGTTGACGAATGTGGGCGGTGGTATAATACCGTTTCAGTGAGAGCAAACCACACTTAGAAATCACCAATAACAGGGGCGGATCCAGGGACAAATTTTGGGCGAGGAAATTCAAAATGTTTCAGGCCCCACACAGCTGCAATAACGTTCTATTCGTTTTAATGATTATTTAAAAATATTTTGCTTGAAAGTTTCGGGACAAGTTAAAATTGTAGTAACTGAAATATTTACGGGGGGGGGGATTTCCCTTATGTCCCTCCCCGTGGATCCGCGCGTGTCAGCAACGTGCGAGTATAGCCTGCCCGGTGTTCAATGAAGGCCTGGGAGGCCGGTGGCAGCGGGACGGCGGGGGTGGGCGTGGACGGCGGACGCAACGCCCAGCTCCTCCTCCGCCTACGTGATAAACCGCCCGCGGAAAGTTACACACTCCAGGCCTGGAATAATTAAAATGTTTCGCTCCACGTCGCCTTTCTTCCGGGCGATGGTGGCGCCCTGCCAAGGCCCCTTGCCCCGCCGCTGTTTCCGTTGCGGCCGCCCACTCGCCCCCACCCGCGTCCGTTCTCGGCTCAGCGCCGCCTCGCTCTTCCAGCGGCGGCGGCGGCCGTTTGGACACAGTGCTCGCTCCGGCGGACGTGTGATACCTCAATTGAGAGCGTATTTATCGAACGATAATTAAATGACGGAAAATAAAAATATCCTTCCCAAACCGTAATAATAGCAAGAATAATATTAATATTGAGTGAAGTGGCTCGGAGCTTAGCGCGCTGGATTCGCAATAGGGAGATTCGGGTTCGATTCTCGGACCGGTCATTCTGTCCGGGATTTTCGTGGTTTCTCTCTGTCGCAAGGCGATGGTTCCAAAATCCCACAAACACCTCCCACTTCCCATTGCCCCACCTAACATCTAACATCATTCCAGTCCTTTCAACCCTAATCTTCACCCTAATGATAATATTATATTAACTATAATAATTACTGAATATCTCTAATAATAATAATAATAATAATAATAATAATAATATTATATCCTCCTAATTGACAATCAAGGCTAACACCCTTGTCTAAACCAAGGGATGCAGCCAAAAGGCTGATCTCCATAATTCCGCATGGTGATCTCTCCAAGATAGACAACTGGGCCTCCGAGAGAGATCTGTTGTGCGTGGTCAGTAGTGGCCCTCATGCGAATAATAACAATGATAATGATAATAACGATAATAATAATTATAATAATAATAATAATAATAATACTTGAGATTCGAACATTTAATAATTGATATTGCAGTTCATCTTTTACACATTTAATCAAAGAAATTTAGAAGTTCAAAAAGGCCAACCAATCAATCTCTATACTCTGCGATATCGTCTCGAAGAGTAGTATGAAAATCATAATATATTACGATTAATTTATATATTATATAGTATTAATACATATATATATATATATATATATATATATATATATATATATATATATATACCTGCATGCATACATAAATAATACATTCATGTATTAAGCTATTCCAACTTTTGTATAATTACAAAGTTGTAAAAATAAATTTATTTCTTCACCTAAGAAATACTTGTGGTGAATTTGCTTTGTGTATTGATTGCTTTATTGTAAAATTGATTTCGTATCTCTAATACTATTCTCTCTTTTTATGTATTTTTCGTTCTTTCCTCTTGCCTCTCTTCTATTTCAATTTCAATGGATCTGCGATTTTCTTGTAATATCTTAAAAGATTTAATTTCTTGTATACTTTAGTTTAAACAATTTCTGTTTTACTGATTTATTTACTTCTTTGCCTGTTCTCTTATTAAAAGATTTCTCTTCTGGATTTATGACAGTTTCATATTCTTCGCTTTGAACTCTTAAAGTTTGTTCTCTGAGAAATAAATTCTCACGATTTCCTGCGGATTTCACTTCGCATTATATCAAACACTAAGAATCGTTTCACACTTTGGCAAACTTTGAATTATTACTAATTCCATTGAAACCGCTCGGTATCACAATTCTAAATTGCTTTCTCAGTTTTCCGTGAGTTATCATTTATAACTTCACAAAATATTAACTCTTTCGCTCGGGGAACCGAAACACGCTACTATAATATAAGTCAGAGGCCTTTTCTAAGCTCCTGTATCTTTTACATGCACTGAATCTGCGACACGGGAGAGCTGGCTTTACTTCACCCGGGAGAAAGGCTTACGAAGGATGTTTTCGCGCTTATAAATCCACAACATGAATCGTACTTCAACCCGCAATCTTGGGTCCACAACACCAACGAACCGTAAACATTTCTCTGGTTTCTCGTCCCGCTACTTCAATTGATGTCTCCTCGTTGAACCTTCATATTGACTTTTAAATAATTCTCTTAAGAGATATATTTTTCACCAGGATCTATTCGTGGCTCTGTGGACGTTGCACTCAGGGGGAGGGGGGCATGGAGGCCATATCAAAAAGGCCTAGAGAAAAACGTTTCTTACATTTTCTTATTGGCCGAAATTTTAAATATTTATAATAGAATTATGTAATTATTTCAAAAACAATATTATATAGTATCATATACACTCTACAAAAATATACACTATAACAAGAAATATGTTTATTAATTAACAAAATCTATGATACTCCCCAATGAGCGACTGGATCCGCCCCTGTTTTTTCACTGATTGCTTGACTCTCCGTGTCCGACTTCTGCTTCAGGGTTCTTTTTCGTTCCTGTAATCTTTTCCCTGGTTTCTCTTCTCCCTCGTCCGCCGGGAGCCACTCCTGCACGGCGTGGCCTCCTCGCGTGCTTCTTTGTGGGTCATCGCGCGGCGGAAGTCGCTATTTAGGCGGCGGCGCGGCTGCGGCGGGCGCGCCCACTTCCGGTGCCGCGGGCCGGCGCTGACTGGAGTCGACTGCGAAACCGCCGCAGCCGCCGCCTTGTCCTCACCCCTCCACTCAACCGCCGCCCTGCCCAACCACCGCCATCCCCGTCCCGCTCCGCCCCGTCCCGCTCCGCCCCGTCCCGCTCCGTCCCGTCCTGCTCCGCCCCGTCCCGCTCCGCCCCGTCCCGCTCCGCCCCGTCCCGCTCCGCCCCGTCTCGCTCCGCCCCGTCCCGCTCCGCCCTGCACCGCTCTGCCCTGCCCCGCTCCGCTCCGCCCTGCCCCGCTCCGCTCCGCCCTGCCCCGCTCCGCTCCGCCCTGCCCCGCTCCGCTCCGCCCTGCCCCGCCCCGCTCCGCCCTGCCCCGCTCCGCTCCGCCCTGCCCCGCTCCTCTCCGCCCTGCCCCGCTCCTCTCCGCCCTGCCCCGCTCCGCTCCGCCCTGCCCCGCTCCGCTCCGCCCTGCCCCGCTCCGCTCCGCCCTGCCCCGCTCCGCCCTGCCCCGCCCCGCTCCGCCCTGCCCCGCCCCGCTCCGCCCTGCCCCGCCCCGCTCCGCCCTGCCCCGCCCCGCTCCGCCCTGCCCCGCTCCGCTCCGCCCTGCCCCGCTCCGCCCTGCCCCGCCCCGCTCCGCCCTGCCCCGCCCCGCTCCGCCCTGCCCCGCTCCGCTCCGCCCTGCCCCGTTCCGCTCCGCCCTGCCCCGTTCCGCTCCGCCCTGCCCCGTTCCGCTCCGCCTTGCCCCGTTCCGCTCCGCCCTGCCCCACTCCGCTCCGCCCTGCCCCGCTCCGCTCCGCCCTGCCCCGCTCCGCTCCGCCCTGCCCCGCTCCGCTCCGCCCTGCCCCGCTCCGCTCCGCCCTGCCCCGCTCCGCTCCGCCCTGCCCCGCTCCGCTCCGCCCTGCCCCGCTCCGCCCTGCCCCGCTCCGCCCTGCTCCGCCCCGTTCCGCCCTGCTCCGCCCCGTTCCGCCCTGCCCCGCTCCGCCCTGCTCCGCCCCGTTCCGCCCTGCCCCGCTCCGCCCTGCTCCGCCCCGTTCCGCCCTGCCCCGCTCCGCCCTGCCCCGCTCCGCCCTGGCCTGCTTCGCCCTTGCCTGCTCCGCTGTGCCCCGCCCCGCCGAGCCCCGCCCTGCCCCGCCGGCTCCCCGCCGCTGCCTCCTCCGCTCTCCACTGCTCTCCCATTTTCCTTGTCATTTTCATCTCCTTGCTCCCTCGCTTCCTGATTCTGTTGGGAAGGGTGGCTAACGGACTATCCAGGCTCTCCCTTTCGCATTTTCTTCATCTTCACGACGCCACTCACTTCTCGTTTCTGTTGCTGGCAAACTGTGGCAGTTATGTTTTCCAGTGTCATCAACATTACTTCTTTTTCTTCTCGCACTCGAACTTTTCGGTTTCTGTTACTGGTTCTTGGTCCCTCGTTTCCTGTCTCTGTTGCGAAGGATGGCGAAGATACTACGATCTCAATTTTTTTCCAAACATTTTTCTCTTCCACTTCTTCTTCTTTTTCTTCATATTCCTCTACCTATTCTTGTGGTTTCTGCTCTTGTTCACTGTAAGCGAAATAAGGCTAACGGGCAGTGAAGGCTCTCCCATTGTCTTCAACGTCTTATAATTCTTCTTTTTTTTCATTCATCTTGTTCTTCTTCCTCCCTTCTCCATTGTCGAGGGAGGTAAACGGTCGGCGAGGGCTTTCGACGGGAGACCACTTCCCGGAGGCGTCGCGCCGGCGAAAGTGTTCGAAAAGAACAGCCGCCGCACCGCTTAAGTGAACGCGTTTGCGCGAGCCCTGCAGCAGCAGCGGCAGGTAGCGGGCCTTTTGGTGTATACGCTACTGGCTCCGCTACGCTTTAATAGAATGGTAAGCCATCAAGGCGGATTTTCTTTGCCTTTGGCTTTTTTCTTGCGAGGATTTTATAGCTATTGCAGTATTTCGCAGCTTCAGCGCTTGGTGGAGAATTCCTAGAACATGCGAAAGCAACTCATTGTAAGGTGTGGCTCTGATGAGGGCGTTGGGAGAGGATGGGGATCCACCGGGCATTTGTTGGAAGGGATCTTCTTGGACGTCCGATCAGAGCACTCGCCTTCTAGAACACTCGACTTGGATGACTTCGATCTAGCTGTCTCGCTGGGGGCGAAAAATCATTATTCGTTGGGATTCGAAACTAGGACCTTTGCCTGGTTGACCTGAAGCTCCTGTACACACTCGCAATCACTTAATCTATCACTGCAGATACTCTTTTTAATTTTATTTTCTATTCTTCCTATTCTCGTATTCTTTGTTTTCTCTTACTCCTAGTTTTATTTTCTTCTTCATCTCATAGTTTCCTTATTTTTTGTATTATACCTAATAGAATATTGAAGACCACTTGTGTATGGATTTTCAATCATCTGTGCCCAGCTTTCGATTTTAGCAATACATTAAATCGCCTTTGTTAAATTCCTCAGCACCAGCGGTACTCGACAGCGTCTGGTGTTATTTTCTTCCTAGTTCTCCCACGATAGTTTCGATCCGACTTGCTTATCTCCGCAGCCCGCCGCTCATGTTTCCCTGCACGCCAGCAGGTCTAAACGCACTTACGGCAACTCCAGAGCATGTTCACAAGGGTAGATAAGTAGAAAACTTCTGCCAACGCGTCGGCAGTTCGCACACTATTAATAAATTCGGCATCAGTCGTTCTACATTATATTGTCGCAGAATAAATTCACCTAGTTTCTTTTACGCAGATCATTGAGAATAATTCCTCTTTGTGAATGTGTGCGAGAGTCAACTGCACCAGATTTATGAGGCAAAGGGAAGATTGAATAGATATGGTATAGATTGACATGGAGTCCTCTCTATTGTGCACTTAATGACAAAAAATGTTCTCTGACCGCGAGGTCCTATGGTTCGAGACTCGACTGTGGCAGGATTTTCGATCCTAGCTTCATAGCTAGGTCAAATTCATTCGCTGTTTAGTGGAGAATTCTAGCGGCCGGCTGCTCTGATTGGTAGTTTTTCGTGGTTTCTCCGAGCGACACCAGGTAAATGCCGGAGAAGTACTCGGGCAAAAACAAACGGGCCACTGGCCGCGCGCGGTTTTTCCTTCTTCCTTGTCCCGTCCTCGCCTTACTTACACACTTGCACTTACATACACTGCACAACAACACATGATTGGAGCGTAGAGCTTGACCTGGCTGGGGCGGTGCCCTGCTGGTGGGGGGTACCTGGTTGAGGAAACGGTCCGCTAGCAGGCGCGTGGGTCGGCGCCGAATCTCGCCATGCAGCGGGAGTAGATAATCGCCACCTCCTGCGTTGAAATAATATTTTGTACATACGGGAATAATGACCTTAGCAGTTGACGCTCCCGGGGACACTAATCAATCAATAAAAAATATTGAGGGACACACGTCGCTCCATCCCCCGGCTTTGAGGCCCATGCGCACACGCGAATGTTGGATGTCGTTATGAAGATGATTAGCAATCCATGAGTATCCGTTATTGATATTGGGGGAGTTTTATAGACATTTTCGACATCCATATCATGTTCTAGGAATAAAATATTGCTACAGAAAATTGTTCTCCCAGTTGCGGCCAGTGACGAGCGCCATGACGAATTGCCGGATGATATTTGCTTTGAGACCCACAGAATGTGCGTAGTTTCACTTCAACTCAGGATCGGCTAGTGTGTTCCCTTTCACAAAGGATCCATTGGCACAATTTTACACAGTCAAATTATTTCGTGCGCTTGATTTTTTGTTTGAAGCATAGGGAGTGAGGGGAATTGATTTCGGTTTTCTGTGAAACAGGAAATTTGATTGGATGCCCAGCCGATCGGCGAGTTTGGTAATAATTTCCTGAGTTACAGGAATTTAACGAGAGGCGGAAACAAATTAAAGGAAACAAAAATTCTCGGAAACGAATTTTGTTTAACAAAACGAAATTATTGGAAGATTAGGGCTGGACGAGTGGAAATATCTCCAGGAATAGAAGAATGAAAAACGGCCCGGATGATCATACCGGCGCGAACGTGGAAAGCTAGGATAACACTGATAGAAGTAAATGAATTCAGGCAGCGAGAAAAATAGAAATGATGAAAAAGGGATATAAAATTAAATCTGAAGCTGATTTAGAATAAAAATATGAAAAAATTCCTTTCTCTCGCTTCAAACTACTATCACTCTCCCCACCCTGTCTATGAAGCACAAATCAATTGAGAAACAGCAATGGAAAATCTTTTGTGGTCTATCGATCTCCAAATTCACCTTTTAGGTCACCCATCACAGCCTCACGATGACGTACTCGGCAACACTGAAGCCTGGATTGTCGCAAACACAAGGCATTCAATCACCACTTCAGCCACCGCACTGGATCACCGCTTGCGCTGACAGCGGCGTTGGGCAAAGCCGCTCTCTGCGGCGACAGCCGAGGCCGAGGACAGCCGCGCATCGATACTTGTCAGCGCGCTCTTTGTGGCGTTTGACGAATTACAGCGAAACAAATGAAATCGGAAAGCTGGGAATCTTCATAATATCGAAGTCCATTATGCGGGAGCGAAGCGTCGCGTCCCACCAGAGAGGCGCCGCCCGGCGTTTGAACCGCGTTGGCGGCCACGCTCTGCGGCGAGCGCGCCGGGCGGGTGCTTAACGGGCGGTTATTCACCCCCCACGCGATATCTCTCCTGCTGTGCCACGTTGCTGCTCCAGCGTTATCCCCCCGTCCCCACACGACCGTCGCGCCGGCATCTTTCTACTTTCATTCGCTTCTGGTCCTTCGTCCCCGTTCGTAAATCCACGTTCCCATTGCTCAAACTCGCCCTTACTTCTTGCCTCTTACTCTCGCCCAATGCGCCCTTCCGCTTATTCTCGCCCATTACTCCCTGCCTCTTACTCACGCTACTTACTCCCTGCCTCTTACTCTCGCTACTTACTCCCCCCGCATACTCGTGCCCATTACTTCTTTCCGCTTACTCTCGCCCATTACTACCTGCCTCTTACTCTCGCTACTTACTCCCTGCCTCTTACACTCACTACTTACTCCTCCCTCATACTCGTGCCCATTACTCCTTTCCGCTTACTCTCGCCCATTACTCCCTGCCGCTTATTCTCACTCATTACTCCCCGCTGCATACTCTCGTCCCTTACTCCCTGCCGCTTACTCTCACCCCTTACTGTCGCTCACTATTTCCCGCCCCCTACTTATCTCTTATCTTCCCTTTCTCCCCGCTCTTTCTCTCCGCCTCTTATTCCCGCCGCATACTCCCGTCTCCTTACCCATTCCCTCAGCCTTATCCTCGCCCTCAATCCCTGCTCCACAACCCCCACCCTTGATGCCCTGCCTTCAATCTTCGTCATTCAGTCCCCGTCACGCATTCATCAGTTCTCCTCCTCGCCATTCAATCCCCACCCCTCAGTTCCACCCTTGTGTTCTCCCCTTGACTCAACATTCCCGACAGTCACTCTCCGCCTCCTGTCTACTTTCTCCCACCACTGGCTCTTCATCTCCACCTCCTTACCCTCTCTCCTCTCTCCCTCCGCCCCTTTAACCCCGTCCCATCGCACCTACCGACCCACGCCCGCCCCTCCCAACTGCGGGCGGGTGCTGCAGTGTGTTGTGATGCGTGGGCGGCGCCCCGCAGCCGCGTGGGCGAGTGCATGAGATCGGTGCTCAACGCCGAATCCCCCTCTCCCGGGAAGCTAAGCCCGTTCCGGCGGTGTTTGCTCCCTGAATGGACGCGATTTAGCATCCTATTTTCCCTCGCGCGCTTCGCACAGCCGCTGCTGCTGTTTGGCGTTATTTCTGTCACTTGCCGTAATCACTTACTGCTGATTAGTTGGTAATGAAGGGATCGCGACAATGACGCCGTTGCAGTGTGTGACGGAATGAAAGTGCTAGAATAAAACATGATAAAGATGACTGTAAAAGGATATGGACGAAACGCGAGGACCGTGACATATGAGGGAACGTTGTTTTGCTGTGGTGTCCGTATTCGCCCGTGACATTTTACATTCGCGCAAATTATCTGAATGTTTGGGCGACAGCTTCTCTTTGTGAGTTCACAATGACAATATTACACTGGAAAAACTAATAAAACCTGACTTCTATCACTAAGATGTACTAGAGCGCAAATCGGAAAAAATAATTAATTTTCTTGATAATAATTTCGATGTATCTAAAATATTAATTACTCATTTCCCTGTTTTAAATATTTTCTTTAATTCGCAATGCTTGGAAATTTTATTTTATTCTTCTGCTTTCGTTAATTCTTAATGCGCAGAAAAACGTCCTACACAAGATGTTTCAGATTAAAGTTGTTTCAAATATATCATTACCACCAGGCAATAACTTATCACTTGCAATCCTAGAGAGAGTGTACTATCATATATTATGTCACAGTATTGGTCAACTGCGAACCTGATGCAGAGTGAAAGTAGTAGAACATTCAAAACTATAAATTGCAGAAATCAGGTAGTAGACGACCTCCGCTGTACTGCTTAATATATGGGCTGATTTATACGCATTTTCAACGGATAGTCATTGAAAGAAGTCATATGGCTACAGAATGAAGGACTTGTATTGGATACTAAGTATGTCGATGTAACACATTGAATTAAAATGGAGGAACGATAAATTAAAACTGAACGAGCTTATTAAACGTTGGAGTTATGAAATATTTCGAATGATCCAGGTTCAAGATACATTTAGAGCTGACAAATGAAAAACTCAAGACGTTGAGAAAATTTGGTGGTATCATGGTATTTTTCTACAAGAAATGGTTGCTTAAGAGTTTATTTATCATATAGCTTGAATTTCGGGGAGATGCAGTGTCGGATGTTCCAAAGCCATTATTTGAGTACTGCAATCGCGTCATTGGACATCTCCAGCGAGGCGTATAGGTTGAAATATAATGATGATGATTATAATAATGAAATTAGGAATTGACATGTTGAGTAATGATATTTAAGATGGAGATTATTATGATATTAGAGGCAAGGAAAGCGGGCGAAATCCCAGGAATCTGCAAGACTCCACTGTGTCCGTCGCAAATTCCACATGCAGTGATGGAGATTTAAATCCCGCTACCCAGAAACATAAAAAAAGCTCACTGGCTACTTCAGAACGTTACGGGCAGCCTCCACTTAACAATGTATACCATCATTCGTGGCTTTATGGAGCACATTCATTAAACATGAAGATAGCGTTGAGCGGCATTGCTTCTTACAGCTTTTCTGTTTACAAATACTTCTCAGCTCAAGTACGGAAACTGCAGCAAAAAGTAGGTCGAGACTTTTCCCGATTCTTTGAAAAGTTGCGCGCCATGCTCTGGTGCCCGACATTCGATGTTTTGGAGCCTGTCATTTCCTTTCCGAGACAGGTGTCTCTTTCGGAGCTGCTTCGAGCTATCGACCGCCTGCGAGAGAAAGTGTTCGACCTGACGTCGTCGCTAGGAGTGGCCACTGGGCGACGCGCCGGTTAAGACGACTGTCCGCGGGGGCAGTGCCCTCCGCAGCAAACAGGAGGAATGGAAAACATCTTCATTTGAAAAATACGAAGCCTTATTTACAGAAATTTGATATAGTAGAATCCTTCACTGTTACAAGGGTTTTCAAACCGGGAATCTAAAAGTTCATTTTTTATTTCTTTCTATCCCTCCCTTCCCTTGTATCCCTCAACTCGCCCTTCCTCCCTTCCTCCCTCCCTCCCTCCCGCTCTCTCTCTCTCTCTCTCTCTCTCTCTCTCTCTCTCTCTCTCTTTCTCTCTCGCTCAATCTATACATTGTTCTGAAGCACAGTCTGCATAATATTGCAGTCAAGGATACTATGAATATTAATATTTGAGAAGGTGAGGGGGTAAAAAGGAAATAAGTAAGAACATGTAAATAAGAAAAGTGGATTGGATAAGAATAAAAGGAACTAAAAGACGAAAAAGGAGAAGGAAAAATATTTGCAGAGCACGGAAGTTGGAGTACTAGATGATAAGAATGAAGGGAGAGAGAGGAAGGATGAGAAAAGAAAGGAGAATAGAGAGAAGGAGAAATGAAAAAGGAGAAGGTGGATAGGAAGGGGAGGGTGATAGAATGGAGAAGAGAAAGAAATTAAGAACAAGAACGCGAGGTGGAAGATTTTTCTCCTTTTGTATGTCTAATCCGTGTTGTTAATCAGTCTTTTTCTCCCTCATACACAGCGCAATTTTCTGTTCGGGCATCTTCAAACGGGGCATTCCAGCCGGGAGCGTAGCCAGCCGATCATTTGCAGGGGGGGGGGGCATCATAGATTTCTGTTAAATTATAAACTCATTTGTCATTATATTGTATATTATTTTTGTAGTGTATATATGATATAATTCAATATTAATTTTTAAATAATTACATAATTCTAACATAAATATTTAAATCAATTGTCCCAAACAAAGGAAATAAACAAAAACTCGGGGCCTTTTTGGGGGTGGGGGCATGGCCCCCATGCCCCCCTCCCCCTGGACCCGCCCCTGATTCCATCAGCCGTCTCATTGTCTTCATCGGGTCGTTTACGCGTCCCTGGGTGGCAGGTGGGGCCGCCTGCCCCGCCCCGCCCCGCACCGCACCGCCACGCACCGCGCCGCGCCGCGCCGCTTTCTCCGTTCCCAGCGCCCGCCTCCGCCTCCGCCTGCGCGGCCGATGGACGCGCTCGCCGCTTCGCAGGCGAGTTCCCGTGCTTTCGCGGATTCCCCGGAGGTTAGCCGCCCCCGCCCGCGCCCCTGCCCCCGCCCCCGCCCCCGCCGCCGCACAATCGCCAGGAAGCGGCCGCCAGCTCGCGCACTCGGCTCCCGCTTGCGCAAACCGCTCTCTTCTGCGTGAAGAAGCCGGCGCGGCAGGGGTGGGGGTGGGGGGCACTGGGAATCGCCCGACTGCATCCCGCGGTCAGTTTTCCTTCGCTCCCGTTTCTCAGCTAATTCCCTTTCACTTTTTGTTTACCTGAGAAGGTATGGCCCGACTCCATCCTGTTTCATTCATCCGGTGTATCGGAAACAGAAAAAAAGTACGTTTGTGCTCATAAGTAGCGGCTATAGATGTTCTAGCACCAGTCCTGAGAAAGATTTGAACAGAGGTGGACAGTGTAGAATCTTCGGAATTGTGTGCATTATGACAGGAGGTAAGATTATGTTCGTAATTGGTTATTTCATGTTTTGTTTCCACAAAATTGTTACCGGTGGTTTTCAACATTGGCAGTGCCCTAATTGGACATACAAATGTTTCTTGAAAACGGACAGAAGGGGGTAAATTTCAATCGATCAATTCTAAACAGGACACGGAAAACAGAAATCAGACCTAGTAGTAAGGAGGTGAGCATATCGAAATGCAGTCGGGCTATGCGTTTTTTACGAGGTAGGTGAACGGCTTTGAGAAAGTTGACTGCGGGGTGCAGTAGGAATACGCCCGGCCGACTTTCTGAAAAATGTGGAAAACTGTAAAAATGCAAGGGATTTAATGGTTTTAGAAAAGTCAGGGGAAAATCGGGGAATTTGTAAAATAATCATAAAAATGTAGGGGAAAGAGGGAAGACGGCTTTATATAACTATATATTATTCTTTAAACAAAATAGTGGAGTTAATAATAGAGACTCAGTTTTTGTTTGTGGAGTCTGCTTTTAATTTGTACGTAATTACGGTGAAATAAGAGAGCTCTCAAATTAGTCTGACTTAAAGTAATGCTGTTAAGAAATCTTTAGTTTTTTTAAAATAGTATGAAATACTCTACAATTATTATCGGTTAAAAATTTAAAAAATACACAGAAAACGGGTAAAATCACAGAAATTAGTTCCAGGAAGTGAGTGGCCATTTGTCTCGAGTTCCGGGTTGGAACTCTGTCTCTCGATATGGAATTATTCGTAGTTGTGGACGAAGCGGAATCGCGGTAGGTGTTAATGGGATACTTTCTTTTGCTCTGCATCTCATTCCACCGTTGCTCACAACTTATCCTAGGTAAGGTTATAGTCTATATACATCCCAGGTATGGCTGCAAGCATAGGTACTGATACATATTGCAAAGTTTCAAAAAGTACATTTATTGAAGAATAAAAGGGCAGGTGACACGTAGGCTGATGTTCTGAAAGCTACATGTCTGGGTACCGGTCTTGAAAATCCAGTAACTTCATTTGGAATACGTGTTGGACAAAGCTGGATCCTGACAGATTTTCACAGAGTTCATTCCCATTTACTTACCCCTATCATTCGAATCATATCATATACATCCGTTCATCTTCTCTAGAACGGCTACACGAAATCGGTTACTAAACTTCTAACAAAGGGGCGCTTCGGATTTTCTGGTCAGCGGCGGTATCTGTCCTAGCTTTCCAGCAGAGGTACTTGAGCCAGTCACTATCTCACTTAGAATGGAATACGTGAATGTGCGATCCGAATTCCTTATTGGCCAGGATCCGGCGATATTCAAATCATCAACTGGCCAGACTACGACTGGTTTTTCCGTTTTCTCTTTGCTTCTCATGCGTCATTTTCTCGCTTCACCTGTTTTTCTAGTCGTGTATTTTCGTGTAATTTTGTGGAGATAAAATCAGGTAGTGATGACGATTGATGATACTTTTCCTAAAATGGAAGATGATACACCCAGATTTTAAAACTGGTATTGCGTTTAAATAAATGGAAAATATAATATGAGACGAAGAAAACAAACTAAAAGGGAATAATGGTTCATAAGTAACCTGCCAATTGAGTTGCGACAATCTGGCAGTTTTAGTAAGCCGAAATTTACACTCTATACTACACCAGATGCGGAACTGCTCGCCCGTAATTTGCAATGCTGTTCATACTTACCAATCACAATAGTTCTGATTTTTTATCATGAAGTCTACATTCCGTGAACGGTATTCTGTATGCTATTCATACAAATACATTGTCACATCGCACTAACGTGACCGCACTATCACAATATTCTCAGCCTCCTCCCTATCCCCGCCTACCACCATCATTATCACCGCTACTTCCCCCACTTCCTTTTCTATTCCAAACGTGTGTGCGTTGCAATGTCCCCTTTTGTCCTCTATTAAATTTTGTACCTAACTTTCCTGGAATGGTACATGACCTAAAATAGAGTTGTAAAAAGAAGTTAGCGTGATCAAACTGATGTCGTAAAAAGTGAACAAAAATGTATTCATTGGAAAGTGTGTACATTATTTGGTCGCAAATTCATTATGAAATTGCACCTAACAGTTAATTAGTACGAGTAATATTGTGGAACCTTCGTTAATTTTGGTAATCCGCTAATTTGTATTAAAGTTATTAAATTGTGACTTATCATAGTATTTCCCGTTTAATCCTGTTACATTCATAAAGAAAGACAAATTGAACGTTGTTCACAGACTTGCTGGGGGAAACGAAATTTCATGAAGGCTCTGCGTTTGCTGTTCACATGTAAATTACTTAGCTATCTCGCTTATATATTTCTGCAGCGAGACTGAAATAATTTTTAAAAAAATTGAATGTACTACTCTCTTGCGAGAACTTCAAACAAACATTTGCAGTGAATATACGGCAATTGCTCTCTTTTTGCAACATACAATTGTAAAAAGTCTTAATGGACTTTCATGAAACATATATGAGATACGCTCTCAGACTTGAGTTCGTGTGGCAGTAGGAAAAACAGATACGGCAAACAATAAGTGGAAAGAAGGAAAAATAATTACGCCTTGTAATGAGATCTCGTAAATCCAAACGGTCTAGTTGGAGCAAGTGCATTAGAAGGTTCCATCTCTGGTGCAGTGCTTCCGCGAAAAGTGGGTACGCGGTGTGTGCTCGATGTATGTTCTATTACTGCTCATAGCCAATGGCGAGCTGCCACTTTTTGTGTGAAGTGAAGGGTGAGTGCACACTGAAGAAGTGCACCTGAGTCACGTGTCTAGCTCTCTACATTCTCTGTCCTAGTAATCGCAAGCCCAAACAGCTACAAATTGATTTATCTTTGAATTTCCTTATTTTACACATATTAAGGTCCCGTTTCCGTGTTTCCTCTTGAAATATCCTGTATGTACTCCTGTATGAAAAAATACATTATTACTTCTCTATTAACGTGCCTGTATGGCTTGCCTCATTTCATTTATTCTTCTCGAGTGTAGCTTCAATATATTTCATAGGATAAGACTCGTTTCTGTATTTGTTAATTTTCCTTCTTATTTCCATATTAATTCTCGCACATTGTAAATTGATTGCAATATGACTCAAATATTTATTATTCGTGACATTTAATTGTTTAGAATTCTTATCAATTCATTTTGTAATCACACACTCGTATCATTCATATATATTGAATAGTCATTATTGTATTAATTTATTATAGGTTTCAGATTCTATGAATTTCTTACCTTTAGTCAGATTTTGAAACCGAAGACGTTGATCAAATTATATTCTCTGGAATAAGTTGTTGTGAGGTACATGTATTATACAATTAAAATTTTTCAAAAACTCCACCCTAGCACCACTTACTCAACAAATACCATCACGATAACTTCCACATCTACTTTCTCTATCACATTAGTACAAATACGAGCACAATCACCTCCACAATTACCACCACTTGTCTCACCAGGATTCATCTTCACTACAATGCCATTCTCCACAAATAAAACCATTATCAATGCCTGCACTATTTCAACTCTACCACCACCAATATCATTACCTTTCTTTCCTCTTCTAAGACGAACATCACTACGACCTCGCTCCAGTCATCATAACAATCTTTCCATCACCGCTACCGCCGCCACTACCGTCGATAACACGAAAATCGATGTCACCGCCGTCGAGGTTGCCACTGTCGATACCACCTCTACCTTCGTTACAAGCTTTCCGACCCATCCTTCCAATGCCCTCCGTTCTGCGCTTGCAATGCCGTAGGAAGCACCTAGCCGTTTCTCGTGCAACACCCTGGCACTAGCTCGTGCAGGCTATTGGCTGTGGGAACGTCTCGGCGGGGGGAGGGGAAGGGGCGCCATTAGGGCTGCAACGGGTTTCGATTCCGCGCCCGCAGTGCAGCCGCTCGCCGCTCCAAACGGCGTCTGGCCAACGCCTCCTTCACCCCCCCCCCCTTGCCGGGAGGGCGCCGAGAAGATTTAATTGCTTTCATTTAGGCTGAGGGCTTGAGAAATGGGCCGAATCGACATCTCACAATTACGGTGATACTAACGCGAAGACGATTTTTTTAACATGACAACGTAAAAAAATAGTTCTTAGTACAGTACTGAGGAGGCTTGCGTTAATACATATTCAGAAATGTGGGTTAAACTTCTTTCTATGAATGAAAATTGAGTAGTTATAAAATGTAAAAAAAATATTGTTCTTTAATATAAAATTATATAACATTTTGAATGTGACGTTCTATGCAGTACGACTTCATTTAATTTTCTTATTTATACTAATTCACAGGAAATATTCTTCAAAAATACATTTACTAACTAGTAATGTTTCTTTTCTTTCAGGTAAGAGAATTCCAAACCAGCCGTTTTCAGATATTTCGGTGAGTTTATTTAAGCCACCCTTTGTTACTGATTTTTGCACGAATGTAATATTTCATAGTTCTCTTCACCAAAAGGTAAAGATCTCATGGGTACCAATAAGAATATTGCAGAAATTGTTACGAAATATTCTTAATTTAATAAGCTAAAACGTTCTCTCTACACCAAGTTAACGTTTTAGATTAAACATGAAAATATATTTAGAAGAATATAGTTTTGAATTCACTTTACTTACGTAAAATTATTTAAAACGAGATGGTTTTAAAAATATGAAACTGTCTTCTGTGTGGTACTATGCGTATTGTTAGCTAGACATCTATGTAAATAACTCTATAAAATAACCTCTCTGCATTTCAGTAAATATTATACCTCCTGCACTTAAAAAATAATAAAATGAAATTATCACTAAATAATAAGATTCCACTTTAAATTTATCGCCTTTTTCAGTATTAATGCTGTATATTTATTATAATTTAGTGCATTAATAAGAAGTACTATATTATCATTTAATGTTTCATACATTGCTGTTAACGTAAATTTGGCAAATGAATATTAATATTTCAGAAATAACTGACTAATCAATATTTAAGATGTAATATGGAACGGTAGGAAATTTCTTTGAAGCAGCTTCCGATCTCACGTAAACGGTAAGAACCGTCAGCTCTCCCCCGTACACGGCTGTACTTTGCATCACTTGAGCCCCTCGCTACTTCCGCTGATGTTCGCCTCGAAGCGATCCGCCGGTAAGAGGCTCTCTGGAAGATCACAGCGCCCTCGCGAGTCCCTAACGAGGCTGCGGAGCTCCAGACGGTCGGCCGGCCGCGTCGGCGCGGGTGGGGAACGCGAACCTCTCGACGCCCTCGCCACCTGCCACCCGTCCACTCGCCCCGACGCGCCCACGCTCCGCCGCCAGCCCCGTCCACCCCCTTCTACCCCCGCCACCAGTCCGGCTTCAAGCTCGGCCACCAGCCCTGCCACCCGCCCTGCCACCCGCCCTGCCACCCGCCCTGCCACCCGCCCTGCCACCCGCCCTGCCACCCGCCCTGCCACCCGCCCTGCCACCCGCCCTGCCACCCGCCCTGCCACCCCGCCCTGCCACCCGCCCTGCCACCCGCCCTGCCACCCGCCCTGCCACCCGCCCTGCCACCCGCCCTGCCACCCGCCCTGCCACCCGCCCTGCCACCCGCCCTGCCACCCGCCCTGCCACCCGCCCTGCCACCCGCCCTGCCACCCGCCCTGCCACCCGCCCTGCCACCCGCCCTGCCACCCGCCCTGCCACCCGCCCTGCCACCCGCCCTGCCACCCGCCCTGCCACCCGCCCTGCCACCCGCCCTGCCACCCGCCCTGCCACCCGCCCTGCCACCAGCCCTGCCACCAGCCCTGCCACCAGCCCTGCCACCAGCCCTGCCACCAGCCCTGCCACCAGCCCTGCCACCAGCCCTGCCACCAGCCCTGCCACCAGCTCCGCGCCTGCCACCAGCCCAGCCCCGCCCCGCCCTTATCTCCGCGCCAGCCACCAGCTGTCACCAGCCCTGCCCCACCCCATCCCACTAGCCTTGTCGCCTATCCCCTCCCCTCCCGTCCCCGGCCCTCCCTGAACCAGCCTCGCCACTAGCCGAGTCCGCCCCAGTACCAGCCCTACTCCCAGCTCCCCCCCCCGCCTGTCCCGAACCCGGTCCCACCTCAGCCCCGCTTCCGGTCCCGCTGGTAGCCCTCCTCCCAGCCTCCGTCACCAGCCCTACCGCCGCCATCAGCTTAGCCCACGTCACAAGTTCCGCCTCAATTCCAGCCCCCAGCTGTCTCAAGCCTCGTTTCTAGCTCTACCTCCAGAACTGCCCCGCCTCCGGCCCTCGCCACCGACCCTCGCCACCAACCCCTCTTCCACCTCCACTCCCAGCCACCATTACCATCCGCGTCACCAGCTTCCTCACCATCACCCCCGCCCACGTCAAAAAAAAAAAAAAAAAAAAACGCCGCCGGTTCCTTACTGCCGCTCCCGCTGTGGCCGTCGCGGCCCTGCCCCGCCGCCCTTCCCCGCCGCCCTACCCCGCCGCCCTTCCCCGCCGCCCTGCCCTACTGACGCACCCAATCATTGCCTCGTTTACCACCTACTGTCCATCATCAGCTCTTCCCCCTATATATGACGCACCGCGATCTCACAATGAAGCGCCTCGCCATCTCACATCTTCCTCCAGCCAGCTCTATTCTCAACCTCCTCTTTTCCTCTGCAAATCACCGCTTTGCATCCTTCGTCATCCACCATTCACCACACGTCTAGTCGCTCACTGCCACTGTAAAGGTATCCTGCCTCCGCGCCACGTGCTGCCTTTCGGTTGCTGTTCTTCGCGCGCTCTTCGCGCTGCACCAACCGCGCTCCACCTCAACCCGTCCACCTCAACCCGTCCACCTCTACCCGTCCACCTCAACCCGTCCACCTCAACCCGTCCACCTCAACCCGTCCACCTCAATCCGTCCGCCTCAACCCGTCCGCCTCAACCCTTCTCGTTCAACTATTTCCGCTCAACCCATCCTCCTCGACCCTTCCCGGTCAACCCATCCCCTCGACCTTTCCCGCTCAACCCATCCCCTCGACCCTTTTCGCTCAACCCTTCTCGCTCCGCCCATCCCCTCGACCCGTTCCGCTCAACCCTTCCCGCTCAATCCCTTCGCTGCCCACCGCTCACTGAAAACTGCGCTGTCACCTTCAGTTACCTCGTGCGCCATCGTCTTTACTATGCCTCTGCCCTTGCCCTCGCCGAATGCCACATCCACAGTTCCTATTCTTCGTCGCCTTTTCGCACCTCTCTCGCTTTCACTCGAGATTTAGTGCTCCCTGCCAACCTATGGTCCGTTCTTTCCGTCCACTTTTGTCATTGAGCATCATGCGTACGACGGCTTCTCTCTGCCCGTCTTCCACTGCCACTTCTCGTATTGAGACACTCCTCTCGATACAGTCGCTATCCCGTTTATTGTGTGGCTACTTCGTTGCGACCGCCTTCTCACGGTCTTTGCAACTCTCCGATCTATTCGCCGCCGTACTGCAGAACTCTCGCTACATTCAAATTAATTTACCTTCGCGCCCTCCGCCCAAAGTCAGTGATCATTCCGCCACTCGCACCACCATTATTCCGCAGATTGTGGCAACAGTTTCCTACGCCCCCGCAGCTCGATTAACGTATGCCATCTCTATTAAATTCCCCCCATTCCTATTGTTTTCTTCTTTCTTCTCCTCCTCCTCTTCCATTTTTTCTTTGATCTTCTCGGTCCTCTTCTCCATCTCCCCTCACCGCCGTGTCCTCCAGGCTGCGGCACGGCGCGCGCGAAAGGGGATATTGCGAGTGGCTGCGCGTGATCGATATGTCAAGTCGGCGAGGCGCATTACAATACCAGAGGGGCTTTCAGGCCATCGCCTCCGCCTACTCGTTTTTCGTCCCCGCCCCCTGCTCCCCCCCCGCTGGGCTATTCACCTCCGCCGTAATTGGTTCACGCCCCCCCCCCCCTCGACCTCGCCTCCGCCGCTGTCATCGCGCTTCCTTACTCTCGGTTTATCGATGTTTTCAATGCGCTCCTCGGGAGCTACCGGATTCAACAGGACTACCAGATTTCCCGAGTACAAGTAATGGTGCCTACACCAAGACACCATTTTTTAAAGGTATTATTTTCTAACATCCCACAGATATTTATATATCTATCCTCGTCTTTTTTTCACACTAGCGTGTAATTAAAGGCTTCCTTTTACAACTCATGTATTTGATTTCTTCTTATTCTTTTTGAGTTTCTGTGTATTGTATTTCATTGGTTGTATGCTTTACTATCTCGTGCCCCGGTATTTTCTTGCCAGTTTATTATCCTCTTCTAATTTCCAGTCATTTTTATTTTATCAGCTTCTACATGATTCCTTCGCTTTCTTTCAATCTGCTTTCCCGTTGTCTCAAAATCTTCGCTTGCATTTTGTTTCTTTTTTATTTTACCAGTTTTCCTATTTCTTCGCTTACTTTCCTGGCGCTTCCATTCCCTTTCAACGCCTTGGCGGCCACCGCCGCCCCCGCCACTTCCCGCAATTGCTGGCCGGGCGTCGCCGCCTCGCCGAGCCGTTTATCGCGGCGCCTTCTTCGCCCGCATCCCCTCCCCCTTTCCCCCTCGCGCTGGCCGATCGATGGACGGGCTCTTCCTTTGAATTGTTAATTGTTATTTACCTCATTGCGAGGCGAAGAGGTTGTTGAGAAGGCGCCCTTCTGAAGGCGACAAACACGAAAGAACGTGAGAACGGCGCCTCGGACGCCGCCGCCGCCGGGAGGGTACAAGGCCGACGCAGGGCCGACGCAGGGCCGACGCAGGGCCGACGCAGGGCCGACGCAGGGCCGACGCCGGGTCGTCGCTGGGCCATCGCACGGCCGACGCAGGGCCGACGCAAGGCTGACGCAGGGCCGACGCAAGGCTGACGCAGGGCCGACGCAAGGCTGACGCAGGGCCGTCGCAGGGCCGACGCAGGGCCGTCGCTGGGCATTCTGGGCAGACGATGGGTATGCGCTGGGCAGGCGCAGGGTTGAGCTTGATTGCCCATGGCTTTGAGAGTCTCTTTTCCAAATATATAATAATTCCCCAAATTGTCATTTAAAAAAAGGAAAAAACAGGGATTGTTCGTATTTAAATACTTTTTAGTGAAGACTTACCTAACCCATTTCAAAGCTTTCAGAGAAGCCGGGCCCACCTTGTGCATACGCCTACACCGGTATAGAGGAATTACTCTACAATGGGACCACTTTGAAGAATCAGGACACAAACGAACCCCATGTCCGATGATGATACGGTAAGAGAGAGTGATGAAGCGATTTTCAAATGAGCTTATTGTAAACGAAAGCACTGACAAAATGAGTGCATAGATGCAACTTGCAATTATATTTCCAACAGCCAAGCAGTAGCTGTCAAAGCCCTCCTTTCAGGTAGTAGTCTCTCTACATGCGTCTGTACTTAGGCAAATCTGTAAATCCCTTCCGGATAGAAGACGTTTCCAGGGTGTCTACCTCGTGGAGTGGCTCGCACCGCAGCCTGATGGGGTCCGCCCGCAAAGCCCCGCCCCGCCCCGCCCCGCCCCGCCCCGCTCCGCTCCGCCCCGCTCCGGCCCGCTCCACCCCACCCCGCTCCACCCCGCCCCGCTCCACCCCGCCCCCGCCCCGCTCCACCCCGCCCGGCCCGCTCCGTCCTGTCCCGCTCCGCCTCGCTCCGCCTTGCTTCGCGCCGCCCCGTCCCACCCCGCCTCGCCCCGCCCCGTCCCGCCTCAGGTGGCTGGCCGTGGAGTCGCGCGTCGCTCGCACCTGCCGTGCAATTACTCGCGGGATTGCCATTGCGTCGCCCCTGCGCATCAATGCGAGTTGGCCACCGCGCTTGCCTCTAGCCGTTGCCACTCTCTGCATCTTCCCGCTTCCCCTTCTTCTGCCTTTCTCTACTACGCCATTCTCCCTTTACCTCCTCTTTCCACTCTCTCCACCCCCCTCTATCGCCGCTTACCTCCTCCTTCGCTTCAAGTTTCATCTGTCTCATTTCGCGACTGCCTGTGCCTTTCTCTCTTTCTCTCTATCTCCCTTTCCTTCCTGTCTTTCCTTCTCCATCCCCCTCTGTCTCTAGTTCTTTCTCTCCCTTCCCTCCCTCTCTCTAGTTCCTTCACTCATTTCCCTGTATCTTTCCTTCTCTCTCTCTCTTTCCTCCCTCTCTCTGTGTCCCTCCCTCCCTCCCACCCTCCACTTCCTCTCCCTCCCTCCCTCCACTCCCCCTCCCTCCCTCCCGTCTCCCCCTCTCCCTCCCTACCTCCCTTCTCTCCCTCTCCCACCCTCTCACCCTTCCCTCTCTCTTCCCTCCCTCTCTCCTCTCTTTCCTTTCGGTCCCTCTCTCTCCTTTCTCACCCTCTCCCTATTCTCCCACTTCTTGCCTCTCTCTCTTTCCTTCTCTCCCATCCCTCCATATCCCTTTTTCTCTCCTCCTCTATCGCCTCCATCTGGTCGAGCGACCAGTGCTAGCGCAAAAAATAAGCGAAGTTAAGTATGAGCGCAATAATCGATTGCAATGACGCGGCAAAACTTCTGACAATTGCCACCATCATGTGGCTCGACGCTTCTTATTAGGGTATCTTCCTTTTAATTTTGCGAGACTGTTAGTGTAGTACATGTAAGTGCAAGTGTGTAAGTAAGTGGTGAGGATAGAACAAGGATGAGGAAGGGAAGATCGCGTTCGGTTCGCGACTCGTTTGTTAGAATACTGCTCCGGTATTAACCTGGTATTGAACGGAGAAACCACGGAAAACTACCGGGCAGAGCAGCCAGCCACTAGAATTCTCCCCGCAGACAGCGACAGAATACTGGCTACTGTCGAATATCCTGGCACCGTCGGGACTCGAACCTAGGACCGCCCGGTCACACTGCAGTGACATCAGTTTATACTCGAACCACCGGCATTACAATCAACATGGAAACCACAACAAATGCAATATATTCGTAGCCACCATTTTACACACTACCATCACTATTCTATCACTTACACTTCTGTCACTACCACTTCCACCACTACCATATGCGTCATTACCAGCACTGCCACTATCACCACGGTATCATTTATTAGTAATCCTCTGATTACAATATTATTCATTTAAACATTCTCATAATTTCTTTCAAAATTCAATTATTATATCAGTACCAATAACTTAACTTTAGCTCACATCAATATACACATGTTTCTAATTCTATATTGCTTCATTCAGCCCAAGCACCACTATCTCCTTTATCAATACCATCACCACCACCACGACCTCCATCACCACCACCACCATCACCACCACCACGACCTCCATCACCACCACCACCACCACCATCACCACCACCACTACAACCACAACCACGACCTCCACCACCACAACCACGACCTCCACCACCACTACAACCACAACCACGACCTCCACCACCACAACCACGACCTCCACCACCACTACCACCTCTACTACCTCCTCTACCTCCTTTACCACCACCACCACCACTATCAACTCGATAGTGTAAGGACTTTCGCCTCCCTTCACCTCATCCCATCGTACAGCTGTTCATGTTGTCCTGCACAACAACTCCTCTCCTCCATTTTCAGTTTCTTCCTGCCCCGCCACCATGCCTCCTGCCCCGTCTGCCAGCGCTTCGGCCGTCGCCATCTTCCTTCCCCTCCATTCCCCATCCCCGCTCCCCGCTCCCCGCGTCAGAGGCCAGGCGGCGATTAGAACCCCCTGCCACTCGCGCTCTAATTGTCTTTTTATTTACTCGCCGCCTCCGCGCCGCCGCTCTGCATTATGCATGAGGGCAGGGCGGCTGCGGGGGCGGCGGCGGGGGTGGTAGGGCAACCTGCGATTGACTGCGGGGGCGGAGGGTACCCCCGCCACTCCCCTCCCCGCCCACCACTACCCCCGGTGCCGCCGCCCCCGCCTCACGCCGCAGTCGCACCAGCTCTGTTGTTTGGGAGTTTGACGCCACCGACCGAAAGAATGGTGGAAGCAGGGTATTCTTCTGCATCTGGAAAGTTGGATGTGAGCGAGTTTTAAGCTGAAGTTTTCTGCTCAAGGAATTTTTTGTAGCTGCAGCGGTTTGTAGCTGCAAAAGTGATTGTTGTAATAATAAAATTAGATGTTCTTCGTAGACATAATGGGGGTTTCATGTATTTAAAGAGAAATCAGTGGTCTGTCTGAATGAATAGTGTGTCATTTCAGGGTGTATCAGTACATTTTAGAAGCTGCTACCTAATTAATTGCGTAATAATTTTACATTTTATTGCATTATATTATCTATTATGTTTTACAACATGTACATCTTTTCGGTTCATGTAAACACCGTGTTGTATATCTGAAATATCGAACAGGGCTAAACAATAGCTTAAATTGTGTAAGTAGTTCCTCTGATTTTGTTTAGTGTGGTTGAAGCAAAGTAGAAATATTGATTCGTCATAGCGAAAATGTAAACGGAAGCCTTTGGACCTGGTACTTGCGAAACAGATCTCTGGGAATCGGTTTAGAAGCGTTGCGTTTATCAAAGCGTCCTTGTAAAATGCTTATTTTATGTTCTAAAATTCACTTGCAGTTTCTTGTGTATGATGTTTCTTCTTCATGCGTTTATCCTTATATCCCACCACTTGTCACATGCTTGTAATGAAAATTAGAACCAGCTACGTTTCAATTACATTCAGATCCTTGAACATCAATTAATTACGTTTAAAATTAAAGATTGAATTGTTTGTATTTTACATTAAATAATGAACCAAGGCTTGTAAATACATTATAAAAAAAAGTTCATCTTCTGAAGCAAGCATGTAAATAATCAATATTTGTGTTACAAATCAGATCACATCAATGCTGTTTTTTTTAATTCAAACATGTTAGAAGTGATGCGTCAGCATATATCTTGAGAAAATTGTCACTCTGTGAGCAAAACCGCTCTTCTCCTTTACTTCTAATGAAGCCGGATTCCAATATAAAAGTACTGTCATTATAATTAACGAACGCGTTTACGCCTGATCGAACTCGAAAATGCTTGCCCCAATCACGCAATGCCGCGACGTGTACACACGCAGAACAGATGACTGTGGAATAAAAGACACTGACGCAGATTCGCGGTCTGCTTGAAAAAACACACACACACACACACACGATAATTCGCGTGTTGTTCGCTGCGCAGTTTGCAACTGCGGTGTCCTGCAGTTGATCTCCGCATCGGAGAGAGCGGAGAGGAGTACGACGAAGCCATGGCAAATGGAGGGGGGGCGGAGAGGAGAGTATGCAGCGCAGATAGGAGGCCGAGGCAGGCCTGTGTGGGTAGGGCGGAACTGGGAGAGCAGAGTGGATTGAAGGGAAACGATGGGAGAGGTGGGAGTAACGGGTTGGATAGAGCTCGAGAGGCGGAGCGGAGCGGAGCGGGAGGGGCGGAGCGGGAAGGGTTGAGCGAAAAGGGTCGAGGGGATGGGTTGAGCGGGAAGGGTCGAGGAGGATGGTTTGAGCGGAAATATTTGAGCGAGAAGGGTTGAGGCGGACGGGTTGAGGCGGACGGGTTGAGGCGGACGGGTTGGGCCGTGAATGCTGAGCGAGAAGGGCTGAGGGGGAGGGATGAAACGGGAGGGGCGTAGGAGGAAGGGCGGAGTGAAAAAGCGGGGAGAGAAGAGTCGCAAACGGGAGGGTGGGAGGTGAAGGACGGAGCGCGAAGGGCGCTGCTGGAAGGGGAGCGAGCTGGTGTGGGGAGGGACAAGCGACGCTTGCGTGGGCGAGGGCGTGGGAAGGGCGGGGTGGGGTGGGAAACGCGTGCTAGGAAAAAAGGGCTGTCGCAGATGCGCTGGTGATTGCATTGGCGATCAGCAGAAATTTTACGCTTGAAATGTGCGTTTGCTGTTGCGTCAACCGTTCGCTGACTTTTTCCACCGAATTTTTTTTTTTGTTCCTCTCCGCCCCCGGCTCGTTTCCCCGCCTCTCCCTGCCCCCGGCGGCGGAGCTATCCCGCTGGCAACGCTGGCTTTGGCCGGCATCGCTGTCGTTCGGCAGCGGGACTTGTTTGACTCGCGCTAACCGTGTTTGGGCTGTCCTCAATGCCAGCTGTGTTGTGGTTGTATTTGCGTGACTTTGGAAGTTGAGGGTTTGTAGAGCTGTGTGCCGTGCGTTTTCCATCTGACAACCACGGCTGCTTGTATGTGTTGATAAATGTGCATATATTTTTAGAATTTTACGAAAAGAAATTTTCCTGAGGTGCAAAAATCTTTCTCAGTGTTTATGTATTTGAAAACGAACGGAAAACAAGATTCCTGAAGATTTAAGGCTCTTTTTGTATTTTCTGCCTGGCTCCATATTACTCATAGCATAGAATTGAAAATGTTTTTGTATTATTCAAATTTACTGCTAGAGCTTGCTTTGCTCAGTCGTGGTAATTTAAGCAAATGTGTTGTTGTGACATTTCATTAGTGTCATTTTTACACTTAATAGGTTGATGTAAAATACACTTTCAGATAATATGGTTGTTTTATGACTTTATCTTTTCTTATTGCCCTTGACTATAAGCAATTAGTTACGTTTGGGCTCGGTATAGAAATTATGCCAGAGTCATTCCCTATAGGTTCATAATCGTTCATGATTTTGTGACAGTCATTTTTTATCTTAAAGTAATGAACGTTTGCTTCGTAAAAGTGTGACTATAAATTTAACGTACTGGAATCGCAACGTATTTCAGAGAGTAAAGAATAGGACTGAATCCGTCAAAAGCAAGAAAACAAAATGTTGTTAAAAGAGAATCATTTATGTCATTGTAAGTAATGCTGTTATGAAGTTTAATGAAGTCCATTTAAACTTTCTTGAAGCAACATGTGTTCAGACTTGATGGAAAAATCCATACGTGAAAAATACATTTATTACCTTTCAGAGGGGAAAAATCCATGTTTAATTGCATGAATCGTTGCTTACTATCCTTGAAGGGAAAATCCCTCCGCCTGTGTTAGTTCAGAGAAACCAATAGAATCGCAATCTTCACGCACCCTTCACACCTCAATTAGCGAACACTTCGGTAAATTTCCAGGGTCCATTAAAACCGAACATGTGCTACATTTTGCAACGCTGTATCAAAAGTTCACGAACAACCGCCGAGCAAACAAAGCGATAAAGGTGGCTCATTACCGCGTGCAGACGCACAATGGCGCGTCGCAGATGGCTGATTGTGCTGCCTTCATTGACCAGTTAAACGAAGATGCGATTGTCCGCGCGGTGCGCAGCTGCCGCCCGCCATTGTGCGCGCCGTTTGGGCCGCCACCGCACTGCACCGCGGACGCGCCCCGCCCAGTGGGACACTTACCAGCGTTGCCGGTTGCATCGGTACCCCATACGGTTGTGCAGTTTTCCTTATGGAAGAAAACGTTTGTGTAAAATACAATTATACGTCTTAGGTGACTCAAACCTGTGGATCTCGAAGTTTGACTACCCGAACCTCAATATTTCGAAGTTTGATGAACCAAACCGCAATATTTTTGTTTGATTACCGGAACCTCAATATCTCGATGTTTGATTACCCGAACCTCAATATTTCGAAGTTTGATTACCCGAACCTCAATATTTCGAAGTTTGATTACCCGAACCTCAATATTTCGAAGTTTGATTACCCGAACCTCAATATTTCGAAGTTTGATTACCCGAACGTCAATATTTCGAAGTTTGATTACCCGAACGTCAATATTTCGAAGTTTGATTACCCGAACGTCAATATTTCGAAGTTTGATTACCCGAACGTCAATATTTCGAAGTTTGATTACCCGAACGTCAATATTTCGAAGTTTGATTACCCGAACGTCAATATTTCGAAGTTTGATTACCCGAACGTCAATATTTCGAAGTTTGATTACCCGAACGTCAATATTTCGAAGTTTGATGAACCGAACGTCAATATTTCGAAGTTTGATGAACCGAACGTCAATATTTCGAAGTTTGATGAACCGAACCTCAATATTTCGAAGTTTGATGAACCGAACCTCAATATTTCGAAGTTTGATGAACCGAACCTCAATATTTCGAAGTTTGATGAACCGAACCTCAATATCTCGAAGTTTGATGAACCGAACCTCAATATCTCGAAGTTTGATGAACCGAACCTCAATATCTCGAAGTTTGATGAACCGAACCTCAATATCTCGAAGTTTGATGAACCGAACCTCAATATCTCGAAGTTTGATGAACCGAACCTCAATATCTCGAAGTTTGATGAACCGAACCTCAATATCTCGAAGTTTGATGAACCGAACCTCAATATCTCGATGTTTGATGAACCGAACCTCAATATCTCGATGTTTGATGAACCGAACCTCAATATCTCGAAGTTTGATTATCCGAACCTCAGTATCTCGAAGTTTAATTACCCGAACCTCAGTATCTCGAAGTTTAATTACCCGAACCTCAATATCTCGAAGTTTGATTACCCGAACCTCAGTATCTCGAGGTTTGATTACCCGAACCTCAGTATCTCGAGGTTTGATTACCCGAACCTCAATATCTCGAGGTTTGATTACCCGAACCTCAATATCTCGAGGTTTGATTACCCGAACCTCAGTATCTCGAGGTTTGATTACCCGAACCTCAGTATCTCGAGGTTTGATTACCCGAACCTCAGTATCTCGAGGTTTGATTACCCGAACCTCAGTATCTCGAGGTTTGATTACCCGAACCTCTATATCTAAAGGTTCATTATATAAAACTCGATATTTCGAAGTTTGATAACCTGCATCTTGGCATGCTTTAAAATTACAGACCTCTTATCAATGTTAAATCGATCTCAATGGACGATATCGATTAATATGGGAATGACTGACGTAACTGAACGCCGCAGTACCTGAGATTTTAGGCGCCGCTACATGGCAGTCGGTTAAGAGATCGGACAAACCGTGGAGGTATACCCGACCATCAATAAAAACGCAATAATCGTGTCAATAATTTCAGTAAATCAATTGCAATAGTCGTGTAGTATAATTTCAGAAATTGGAAATGTGATTATTAATCAGAGAGTAAATTCAATTCGTCAAAATTACAAACACGATTGTTCGTATTTTATTTTATAGTACATCCCTTAAAAAGTACAATATATAGTTCACTTACGTATGATGGAGGTAAAATTTATGCTTTCAATGCGGTTCATATTGCGTCAGATAAATGACGCCATAAATTATGCGAGAGATTCTATTCACAAGAATCTCTGGATTTTTCTTTGTTATATTTCCTCGTTAGATTTCTTCATTGGATTTTATTGCACCAAGAGGCTGAAGAGATTAAGAGAATTGTAATGTCATATACGATTACTTTTGTTTACCACAGTATGTTCGTAAATCAGCAGGCCATTGGATTAATAGCATTTTAGATTGTCATAGAATGTGTTTGTGTGGAATATCCACATGTTGAAGAGAGAAACAGTATAGCCGAATGAACTCTTTGAGTTTTAATCCAATGTAATTATTGTTATTGTTTTTTCTTTCTTTTTTCCGTCATGTTTCAAGTGCACTACATTTCACGCGAACAAACTTATGGTATGAGCTTTATGAGCTTATCAGAGTTGATTATTTAGCACTGTAAAATCACAATAGGAAAGACAGCTGCTTATTTCATCTGGTAGAATCTTGGTATATCCACTATGAGATGAAGTTTGTCCAGTGTCGGTCACTGTGTCACTGGCAATTCGCAATGTTTCGAGTAGCATTCATAATAGAGCGTAATGCTGAGGAACCCACGCGCATTGGCAAGAGAACGCGAATGACGTAATGTTAGAGACCTCTTGCGGTAGCAATGTGTTTGCATTTGGCCATGATGACATTGAATTACGAATATAAGACGAAATCGTATACTGAATGTACCAAATAGATTTATTGAAACATATCCAAAACAAACTACTGGACAATTATAATTATTAGCATGTTAAATAGAAATAAAAACGATATTTTAATTTTTACTCTCTTTGATTTTGAAAACTATTATACTTAAAGATGGAAACTATTATAGATTTATGATTAATAAAGAACCCGGCGAAAACCTCGATTTCTTTTAAATATCGTTTCACGTGGACGTTGGCTGTAACAACTGACGGCTGGGCTTGTTTTGCTCTGTCCGGGCGTTGTGCCCGTCGCCACCGCCACATCGCCACACCGGCGCCGCCATCGCCTCTCCTCTGCCACTGATACCAACCTCGCCTTTGCAATTACCGTCGCAGTTGGAGGCACAACCTTATTTTGCCTTCTTTTGAAGATTAAATATAATAAACTTCAAAAATATTATAGATTTATAATTAGTGTGGAACTCAAACGAAAACCTTCATTACTTTAAAACATCGTTTCATGAGGACTGTGGCTGAAACAACTTTGGCGGCTAGGCGAGGCCGACTGTGTCCGGGCGTTGTTTCTGTCGACTCCGCCAGAACACCACACCATTACACCTCCACACCTCCTTACCACCACACTCCCACACCGCCGTACCACCGCTCTGCCACACCGCCACACCACCACACTCCCACACCGCCACACCACCACACTCCCACACCGCCACACCACCACACTGGAACACCGCCACACCACCACACTGGAACACCGCCACACCACCACACTGGAACACCGCCACACCACCACACTGGAACACCGCCACACCACCACACTGGAACACCGCCACACCACCACACTGGAACACCGCCACACCACCACACTGGAACACCGCCACACCACCACACTGGAACACCGCCACACCACCACACTGGAACACCGCCACACCACCACACTGGAACACCGCCACACCACCACACTGGAACACCGCCACACCACCACACTGGAACACCGCCACACCACCACACTGGAACACCGCCACACCACCACACTGGAACACCGCCACACCACCACACTGGAACACCGCCACACCACCACACTGGAACACCGCCACACCACCACACTGGAACACCGCCACACCACCACACTGGAACACCGCCACACCGAAACATCGTCACACCACCACACCACCACACTGGTACACCGCCACACCACCACACTGGTACACAGCACACCGCCACTCCACCACACCACCATACCGCCGTACCACCGCTCTGCCACACCGAAACACCGCCACACTACCACACTGGAACACCGCCACACCACCACACTCCCACACTCCCACACCGCAACCTCTTCACCACCACACCAGCATACGACTACAACACCATACTACCACACCACCAGACGACCACACCACCAGACGCCCACACCACCAGACGCCCACACCACCAGACGCCCACACCACCAGACGCCCACACCACCAGACGCCCACACCACCAGACGCCCACACCACCAGACGCCCACACCACCAGACGACCACACCACCAGACGACCACACCACCAGACGACCACACCACCAGACGACCACACCACCAGACGACCACACCACCACACGACCACACCACCACACGACCACACCACCACACGACCACACCACCACACGACCACACCACCACACGACCACACCACCACACGACCACACCACCACACGACCACACCACCACACGACCACACCACCACACGACCACACCACCACACGACCACACCACCACACGACCACACCACCACACGACCACACCACCACACGACCACACCACCACACGACCACACCACCACACGACCACACCACCAGACGACCACACCACCAGACGACCACACCACCATACCACCAGCCCGCCACCACCCCACCACATCCTTTTGCTAACCCCGCCTCTACCATCGCCATCGCTGCTGCAGCCACTACTACCACCACCGCAGCCCTTACCACCTCCGCCGCCGCGTGGGCGCACGCTGTGCGGAAGATACCGCGCCTGGTGGCACCTGTTGGCACCGGGTCGCCTGCCGCGCTTCCTACGCACGACGCCTAGGGCGACACCTTGGGCATTCGCCGAGTGCGTCACTCCCCCTCCCCCCGCCCCTCCCTCCCCCCTACCCCCCTTGACGCCACTCCCCCCCCGACCTCTGACCCCACTTGACGCCACTCTGGGTCGTTTGACGTAAGGCTATTCTGCCGCTTCGTTCCAGTAGATCAGTAGAGTTGCTCTGAGCCTCGCCCACTGCCTCGTCCCTTCTTGCGCTGTTGCGAAATCACTCTTGGAACCGTTGCATTGCTGGCGGCGGCCAAACAGTATGAGCGATCGTGTAAGCTAAGAAAATGTCTTTTGTGATGATTTGTGGGGAATCCCCGGAGGCAGTGACGTCTTCGGAACTGCCTCCCAAAATACGTCGCCTTCCATTACCATAGACTTGTAGAATATATGATAGCTTGGATGAAGAAAGGGAATTTCAGAGAATGTCCGGAAATGGCACCGAAAATTAGTAAACGAATCTCTTTAAAGAAAGATTGCACTGAATTATCTCAATTTTTGAGATAAAAGTTTCAAATACTCCGCAATTCAAGTCATAGTGCTCTCCGAATGAAGTAGTCAAGATGCTGTTCTGTTGACACGATAGGCGGGACTCGTAGGTTTTAAACCTCTACTACTCGCAGGACTTGCCGACACGATGTTCTTCGAATGAAGTAATTTGTAGTCACTGTGTTGCTTACAAGACATCGCATGTTTGCTCCATCGGTCGGCGACCTCGCTGTTTCATCATCTTTCCTTCCCTCGGCTACTTCTTTCTTGTTAAGACATTTCGTTTTCTGTCTCGCAACTCCCTAACGCATTTTTGTTCTGATTTTATCTTCTCATATTCCGTGGTCTCTGACATTTCATGTATTAGGCTTTTTATTTTTACAAGTTCTCTCTTAGATTAGACCTGTGTTATGTCTTCATCTTCTTCGCTAGTTTCATTTTCATTTATTTTTTATAAATATAATAGTAATAATATTAATAGTGATAATGCCGATCAGATGGCCGAGATCGCTAAGGCAGTAGTTCCGGAGTGGTCTCGGACCAGAAGATCGCGGGTTCGAGTCCCGCCTCGGGCATGGATGTATTTGTGTATGTCTGTATGTGTTGTCCTTTCACCCCCATTATCATCATATCATCATTTTATCTTCCATACCCCCAAGGCTAACAACCGTGGGGGATAAAAATCGGATCCAGCTAAAAATGCTGGTGCCCCCCAAAAATTGTCGCAAGCACCTGCCACCGTGATAATAAATAAAAACTGAGCCACGGTAAATGCAGGATGCTTGCAAGCGTGATCCTAGTTGGCCGATTAACGAAAAAAAAATAGTGATAATAGTAATAATGTTAATCAATAATTATAATTAATAACGAATTTCTCTTTTTGGGTAATATTGGCTAATTATAATTAGTAACAATCAAGAATTAAATATATAAAAAGTACATAAACAGACAATGCAAACTTACACAAAATACACCCTCAAAATAAAATGATATAATACAGTGAAACATTTAGTAGTGTTGTATTATTTGTTGCCCCTATTTCTGCTTTGACCTTTTCATTCCACCCATCTTCTGTTTCGTCCGGAATGCGAATCGGAGCAATATGTGCATTTTCTTTTTTCTCCACATCTTTCAAATTGTGTTAGCTGCCACGTGTCAACACGCTGTCCTTCAGCACTTAATAAAAAAGTCAAACATGTGTTGAAGATGATACAAGAAACACTTCTGCACATCTGCCTCATTAATATTGAAGTAGAAGCTCTTAAGTTTTTTTCGTAGTGAACTCTTTCTGCGTAGAAAATGTTTTGCGACACATTATGTTTCTATTATTAGGCTGAGGAGATTTCCGATGTATTATGACAAGTCTGACTTTCGACATGTTTTCTAATAATTTCAACAAGGTAGTAGGGGTCTATATAGCTTCTCTGGTACCCTCCAAGTTTGAAAATAAATTTGCAAGCATATTCATGTGGTCATATTAAGAACAATGTTCTTGTATGGCTGCAAGGAAATGATGATTCGATTGTAATTGGTGATACTCTACTTGTTGGGTACACGAGAGAGAAGGGTCAGTGGAGGTGATAAGGAGAAAGTAAAATGAAATAAAGTTAATTAACAGAGATTATCTTTTTTTTTCTCTTGTCTGTCGGTAGTGTCCAGAATGTAATATGGATTCGTTTTACTTAGAGCTTTTCCCGGGATGGTGACCCGCTAGGTGATAAAGCTGAAGGGGTAAACTCCGCCATCTTAGTGCCGGAGCTGCATCTCAGATTCTAGCGAGGAAGGAATCGCACCTCTCGGAATATCGCATTGCACTACACTTACAGGACTAACGGGCTAAGTAGTTGACGAGACCGGAATCAATCACTGAGTCGGTACAGTTGATTCCATTTGTTGGGACCTAGATCTGTTGTGGACGCCTTATCTGTGCACCTCGATCACGCTCTCCATGTAGTCTGTATTCTGGTGACGCACAATGGCAGGTGCATTACAGAGAGCACGGACGTGCTCGGAACACGCTTGAGCAGGCCGAGGCACGTCGTGACTGCAACCAGGGGAAGTGCACGCTGACGCACCGATCTGGTGGACGAGCTGCTCTGTAAATAGTAGAAGCGAGAGGCATGAAGATAGTAAATTTCAACCCGAGTCCCTATGAAATCTTTAAAAATAGGCAATATTTGTTTTCCGGAAATAAATTTAACAAAATCTGAAATTTGAATGAGAAGTTTCCAAAATTGATTTTTTAAATTAATAATTAATTCAAATAAAATTGGAATAAAATATTAATTATTAAAAACCTGCTTAAAAATTAAGGTGGAGATTACAGTTTTCCTTCTGAATGAAAATAGGCATCAATAGGCCCTTTCTTAAAGATCAGCATTCTATCAACTTCAGAAAAATTGTGTGATTTTCCCCCCCTAAACATAACTTGATGCACTTCTCTGTCATACGTGACATGTCGCTTTCAACTGTTTTTTACGCTAATTAAATAAATCGACAATAGAACGTTTTTCAATTAAATAAATATCTCTTTACTACGCATTTGGAGGGCCAATCACATGATTTTCCTGCAGTTTGCCTATACTTCGGCAAAATTCCCAAAATTCCCGTAACTTTGAAACGCAAAGTATTTTAACTTTGAAACGCGAAATTATGGACCAACGACTGTCCCTGACGATTCCATTGGCTGTCCCCTTAAATTCAAATTTTTCAAATCATCGTTCTTTGAGCTGCTCGAAACCCTACACTACCATCGTTTTCTTATTGCTTTCTTTCTGTGCAATACCTGTCGTTTATTTTTCTTGTTTTTGATATCTAAAAATGATAGAGCATAACTAATGTGTTTTTATTCATAATAATTGAGAGAATAATATTTCTATCTCGGCTCCGGATGAAAATAGTTTTCCGAAAAATCCCCAAACATTTCCCTGGCTATTCATGTTCCCCGTTAGTTCCTATAACGAACACAAAATCCCCATTTTGGGGACAAAATTCCCCACAATCTTGCATGCCTACCGGCAAGCCGTTCCTCCTGGCGACCGTGCATTATGCCGCTGATCTCCGACGCCCCTGACTTTCTGCGCGGCTGCTGCGCCTGCTGCGCCTGGGCAGGCGCAGGGGCCACGCCCCCCTCGCCTGCGCCCGCTCGCTTCGGACGCGCCTTGCGCAACGCGCCTCGTTAACCCCTCGCGCGTTTTCGCCCTCCGCGGCCTCCCCACTTTTCCTCTCGCCCGTCCTGACCCGCTCACGCTCCTGCTCCCAGCAGTTCGCGCGCGGGACCGTCTCGCGAGAGTAACGCCCGTGGCTGGTAAATCGAGGAGACTAATGGCAGCACGCGCTGCTGCGAGTTGCGAAGAGTTTATGTGTAAGAGCTTATTGACGACGCGGCGAAGCTATTCTTCTGAGTACGTTTTCGTGTATGTTAAATGGAACTTTCAAGGAGGGCGTTTTATTGGGAAATAAAGAAGGTCGTAATAATATGCGATAATATCCCGTTCGGACTACACCTTTTACTGGCATTGTCAATGAGTAATAGGGAAGTGATAAAAACTTACTTTTCATTGCTAGCGAAGTTTATCCATAGAGAGTTTATGTGTAGAGATAGAAAAATCATGAACGAGCTCTCATGTATCATTACGTAATAACACGAAAAACAATAATTAATTATAATTAACAATAATGAACAATAATTATTAATAATTAACAATAAGTCTGCCAGCATGGCACAGACGGTTGCGGCAGCCTTTGTCTGGGTCGAGGAAGCTGCAGGTTCGACTCCTGCGTAGAAATGGGTCTTATTTGTGATTGTCCCATCACCTCTTATCATCCTATCATGTCATAATTGACACTCGAAGGCATAACAACCTTGTCGTAATGAGGGTTACAGCTGAAAAGCTGATACTGAAAGAAATATGCACGTTAATCGTGTAGGTGGGTTAGTAATGGACTATACGCCAATAATAATAATAATAATAATAATAATAATAATAATAATAATATAATTAATAATAATAATAATATAATTAATAATAATAATAATAATAATAATAATATAATAATTAATAATAATATAATAATTAATAATAATAATAATATAATAATTAATAATAATATAATAATTAATAATAATAATAATAATAATATAATAATTAATAATAATAATAATAATATAATAATTAATAATAATAATATGATTATTATTATTAATAATAATAATAATACATTTCCGTCTTTGGTCAATATAGGCATGGACAATTACCGTTAGAGTTCAAGATCATTGAGTGATGAGTGATATGAATTGGAAGTTGTTTTATAATTCCTTTATCGACAGACATTTTTATAAGGGTATCCTATTTTAAAAAAAATAGAAACGTTCGACGCTTTCGTAAAGTGTATTGAATGTTTAATGATATAATCATACATCTAAAGATCGATAGACGTAATAACGATAGACATGAGCAGGATCGAGTATTGAAAAAATATTACAAGTGCATATGAAATGATAGTTCTGTGAAATATCAATTGTTGTGAAATCATGCGAATCTATTGACACTATTTTCATTTCAAATGTGCCTTGTAAAGTAAGTTTGGTATTATCCTCGCAAAGTTCGCCGCTGCACTCAAGTAGCGCGAGAGGTGTCCGAGGCCGCGTTCCGCTCGGCGGGACCCTGACCACCTGCAACACACTGCGGACTGGGGCACTTGGACCGGCAGCCGCCGCCCAGGGCGGTCGAACCAGCGTCCGCCCGGCCCGGCCGCCCCGCACGCTCGCTTGCTCACGCGTTCCCTCGGGGTTTATTTTCTCCCCCCCCCCGCGTGGCGCAACGTTCGCGGTCGGCTGCCACCCTCCCCTCCCCTTCCCCTCCCCTTCCCCTCCCACTCCCCACCGCTTCCCTCCCCTTCCCCTTCCCCTCCCACTCCCCACCCCTTTCCCTCCCATTCCCCCTCCCTTTTCCCTCCCCATCCACTCCCCTCCCCCTCCACTTCCCCTCCCTTTCCCTTTCCCCTCCCCTTCCACTCCCCTTCCCCTCCCTTTCCCCTTCCCCTCCCCTTCCACTCCCTTTCCCCTCCCTTTCCCCTTCCCCTCCCCTTCCCCTTCCCCTCCCGCCCCTCAATCCCCTCCCGAGTGTTTTTTGCAGCTCGCGCCGATCCTTTGAGCCGCTTCACCGCGTCCCAAGTGCAATACGTTCCGCCCCGCCCTTTCAGAATCGAAACCTGTCGAACGTGCGCTTTTGTTAGATGTACGCTAGAGAATTCGTGTTTCCTTTTAATAATTCGCGCGAGCGGACCCTGAGTTTTGTTCCCAGTGTTTTAGTGTGCTATTTGAAAGTTACAGTTTCGATACATCACGTTCCTCCTGATCGATAAATCTATGAGAATTTATAAAGCAATTTCACTGTAAATGGTCCATATTTCAACCGATTTCCGCAGTACACGAGTGAAATTAAATTATATTCGATGATTAAGGAATAATTGCATATGTTATATTAGGGTATTTAAGTAGAATAGGTGTATGCCATAAGCGAATGTCAAACCTTTAATCGGTCATATAAATTACTGTTTTCATGATTGTCGTTTTTAGTTTAAGGTCAATAGCTTAGTCACGAGTTGGATTGGTATACGTATAAGAAAATTATATTTTATGAGTGTTTGGAGATCCAATGTTAAATTAGTCATTTCCACGCACTTTGTCGAATATTGAACGTGTCGGTAACCTTGATTTTCGAAAAACGTTTTGAGGTACAGAACGTGCGTGGTAGATGAATAATTTTCGATCTCCATAATTAGAACACAAATATCTAGACGTTGTCTTTCCGTGATACTTCTAGATCATTGTGTTAAGATATCTTCAGACGCTAATTTCTTGAATTTGGTTCTCATTATGCGCTACGGTTTTTGAAAACAAATTACCTAGATTTAAAGACAGAACTAAATAAGAGATGATGAAAAACCTACTTTAATCATGAAAATACTCATTTTGTTCCATTCCACGTGTTCTCTAAAGTAAGAAAAGTATATTTTATGAGTGTTTGGAGATCCAAAGTTAAATTAGACCCTTCCGTGCACTTTGACGAATATTCAATGTGTCGGTAACTTCAAGACACAGAACCGTTGTAATGCGAGTGCATGGCGCGTATTTAACTCTCAACATATTTCTTTGTGATGTAGGAATTTCAGATTTTCTGTTCGTATTTGTGGTGAACCTCGGAAGTCTTCGTATGGTGTGCAGATCACCTACTTTGCGACAGCGCACTGTATTGCAGGAGAGCGCCCACCACAACCAGGGCCGGATTTAAGTAGTGCGGGGTCCCAAGCACAAAATTGTGTTCCCCCCCCCCCCGAAAAAATAGCTCCATCTTTATTAAATAAAAAATGTATTATAGTACTAGTACTTTCTGTACAGATACAAATGAAAACTGATATTTCTTTATAGAAATTTTTACTTGTGTTACATTTTTTTTACATTAAATACATTTTACATAATTTTTTAACAATTATTTTTTAACATTTAACAATTATTTCACAGACAAAAGAATATGGTATGCGTATTTTTCCGAAAGGCGGGGCCCCTGGTGAATGGGGGCCCGCAAGCAACTGCTTGTTTTGCTTTTTGGTAAATCCGGCCCTGACCACATCGCTGAAAGAACGTGGGTTTCTTTCGCGCTGCCATGTCGCGTTCGCTCTCTTCCCTCCTAGTGGTCAGTGGAGGGCTCTTTCATTGAGTCGCCCGGCGGGCGGATCCTCAATGAGGACGACCTCGCTCACCGCCCCCCCCCCCGCCCCTCTTCCAGGATCCGTCCCGCGACCCCGACCCTTCCTCTAACAGCTCGCGCCGGCTCCATCTGCTGTCGCTCGGCTCCCTTTAATTCCCGGACTGCAGCGGTCGGGGACGCAAGTCAAGTTCCCGTCGTTCAACCCCACGTGGGTTGCGGTGAGATACGGAACTTGCGCAATGAAGTGCCAGGTCACCTGGAGCGCTAGTTGGTGGATCCGGGGAAGGGCGATGATTGGTTAGTGGCTTTGGCATGTTTATTCTTAGGCATCGGTTTCTGACCAGCGTGTGCTGTCTAACGCAAGAGGCGGCGACTACTTTTTCTTACTTACCCCCTTTTCCATGAAACATTTTTAACATTTGACTAGTTACTACTTACTAGGTCACTCTATACACTACAAAGAAAAGTAAATAATAACTTCTATAAAATTCATAATTACAATTAATTTGTGTTGATCTATTTACATGATTGGCAGATGGCTTGGAAAATCCATTCTTCAAGGGTGAAAAAAATCCTACCAAACTGTCAGGTAAGAAGGGGGGAAATTAGAGATGGATATGGATATACATTTTTGTTACGTAGGGCTACGGGGCCCCTTTTAATATTTTCAGATCACGGTTCCTTACACCCCCACTTCCCTGCCACACGCCCCTCTCCCCCCTCCCTGTTGCGATGGTATAAGTTCATACTTCACACTCAGTCGTCATTATCTTCTTCCGCTCTAGTACTCGAAGTTGTGTTAGCGCTCATATGGTTTTTCGTGTTTCTTTACATTTTTTTCATATTTGCTATCTTCACGATATTGTGATTTGCGAATTTAGTTTGCAACCAGGGAAAAGCAATTGTATATGAGCAAGCAGCCCTAGCCCAATTTCCACCTCCACCTCCTCCTCCCACTCCACTCCTACGTCCTCCTCTTCTCCTCTGCCTCCTACTCCTCCGCTTCCTCCTCCTCTTAGGACTCCTTGTCCTCTGCCTCCTCCAATACTTCCGCTTCATTCTCCTTCTCTGCTTCCTCCTCATAGTAATCCTCCTCTTCCTCTTCCGCGTCCTTGTCCTCCTCGGTCTCCTTCTCTTCTCCCTCCTTCTCCTTTACATCCTCCACCTCCACCTTCTCCGCCTTCACCTCGTCCCCACCTCCTCTTCCTCCCTCTTCTCGGTTTCCTTCTTCTCTGCCCCCTCCTCCCTCTCCCCCGCCCCCTTCCCGCCCCCAACTTCCTCAACTGCCATCCACAGCTCCAGAGGGTCCGCCCCTATCCTGACTTGCGCTCCCCCCTCTCCGATTCCTCCAACGATCTCTTTACCACCTCCACCCACACTCCCTCCTAACCGCCCCTCAATTCCTCCCTCATCCCCGCTCTCCCCGCGTCCACACCTCCGCCCTCCTCCCCGCTCTGCGCATTCCATCGATCGGCCGCACTCGTTCTCCCGACCGGCGACGAAGTGGGGTGGTGGTGGGGGCGGAGGGGGTAGGCGATTGAGTGATGAATGTGGCGTTGCGCGCATTGTCCTACTGCACTCGCGAATTAAATAACTTTATTCGATTGCGGCGCCGCTTCTCTTTGCGGTGCCGCTGACGGCCGGAGGAGGCTTCATTGTGCCGTGCGCTGACGAATGGGCCGCCTCTTCAGTAAATGGACGCGATTCAAGAGCGCGGCGGCCGGTTTAAACGCGGGTTGTTTCTAAAATGAAAGTCCGCAAGAACGTTTGATATGCTGGTTGATTACACTCGACGCTACAGGAATCTATCGATCCTTGGTTAACTCAGGAATACCAGCAACTGTTTTGTCTTTGGTACTGAATTGTTTTCTTTGTACTAAAACTAGCATTTCAACCTTCGGCTGTATCTGTAACATGCTAGTGTTTTGATTGATAGGTGATCTCAGATGAACGTGGTGATAAAACAATGATTGAATGGAACGTAAAAGAATCGGGAGACAATCAAGCAAACTGCGTGCTCGCCACAAATTTCACATGTATCGCCCAGTTTTTGAAAATCGGTGCTAGCAGATGAAATTATAATGCAGGGACCGCTATGCCAACCACTGACAAAGATCCTGGTGTGGGTCCGTGGAAACTGTGTTTAAATTTCATTCAGCACAAATGGAATAGGAAATAATTTACGGAAGTGGTAGGTCAATGTTAACATGTAAATGGTAACGCAAGACTGTAAGGAACACTCATCGTCGGGGTTGGAGGGATTAGGAATGACGGCCACCGTACCCCGCTCCGCGATTTAAGTACTGGAATTGGTGGAGGAGATAATGACGTCAATGTCTATGTAAAGAATTTTTTTTACGAAGGAAGTAGCGAGGTATTACAATGACAGATAAACGTTCTAGAGGCCGGTTGCTCTGGTCGGTAATTTTCCGTGGTTTCTTTGATATTTGTATTTTGAATGCCGGCGCAGCACCGTAACAAACGGGCCACGGATCTCGCGCGATCTTTACTTCCTTTCCCTTATTCTTTCCTCACCTCTTACTCACATCTCGTACTTATAATTGCACAGACTATACTTCTACCAATATTGAGAAACCAGTCAGGAGCTAAAAGGCTGGGACGATGCTCCGTTTGTGAGAGATATCTGGATGAGGAAAACCCCGCAAGTCGATCTGTAGGTCGGTGCCGGATCTCACTGAGAGAACACAGCCACCCCCCGAGATCAAAACGTGCAGTACATTTACGGGACATGTCTGTAGCAGCTGACGCACCCGAAAACACGAAATAACCAGTCTATAAATCAATTAATTGTTACGTCCAGATTCAGAACACATGATTTACTGACGTCTCACTATAAGAAGGGATACTTTTTACAGCAACTGCTTGGCGGCTGCTGGCCACAATTGCAGGTTATATCCATGCTCTCATTCTGTCAGTGCGTTTGTTTACAGTTAGCTAATTTGAATATGGCTTCATATCTCTGGCAGTATTATCGCCCAGAACGGCGTTGATTTGCCTCCCAACCTGTCAAAGCGGCCCCTTCTTAGAGTAACCTCTTCATAACATCAGTGTTCGCCAAGATTCTGTGACGCCCGGGCGATTGTCTTTCATTCTCCGCCATTGACAGCGCCCGCTCAGATCCGGCTCGGGCGTCGTCGGGCGGGGCGTGACGCAGGGCGGCGGCGTCGCTGGCGTCGCGGGCGTCGGGTTGCAGCGCGGGGGCGCTTCGATGACGCGCCCCGAACGACAGCGCGTCCTTGGGGTTATTAACGGCCCCTTCTGGGGGCGCCGGCGAGGAACTTATCTTTAGAATGCGCTGGCACGCGGCGCCGCCCACCCCCTCCCCTCCCCTCCCCTCCAACCCCCTTCGCCCTGCGTCGCGGATCGCTCCGCGCGTCATTGGTGCGATTCTCTGCCGCGCGAGACGCGCAGGAGGTGCAGCTCAGGGCCTCGCAACTCCCGTAAACACGTGGTTGAAACATTGCCGTGGCGCGCTCTGCTGCAGCACTTTCTTCTTCTTCTTCTTCTTCTTCTTCTTCTTCTTCTTCTTCTTCTTCTTCTTCTTCTTCTTCTTCTTCGTCGTCGTCGTCGTCGTCGTCGTCGTCGTCTTCGTCTTCTTCTGCGTCGTCTTCTTCTTCCGCGTCGTATTCGTCTTCTTCGTTGTCTTCGTCTTCTTTTGCTTCTTCTTCTTCTTCTTCTTCTTCTTCTTCTTCTTCTTCTTCTTGGGAGTGTTTTACAGCTCTTGTGGCCGTTTCTCGCATCCCAATCTCCACTCCATCGTTCCAGTCATTCTCTTCTAATCCTCTTCTTTGCATTTCGTTAAAAATCTGATTCTGCCATTCCTCTCTGGGTCTACCACGTTTTCTTCTGTCTAAAGGAAACCACTCGCATACCTTCCTGGCCCATCTCCCACAATCAAGCCTTTTCACGTGACCGAACCATTTCAGACTTCGTGTTTCCAATTCATCTATTATTGATTTTTGAACCTTCATTCGCTTAAGAATTTCTTCGTTTCTAATATGTTCCATTTTAGATACACCACAACTTCTTTTAAAACTCTCCATCACTTCTCTTATTCTTTGAGAAGAAGTTGTGCAGCACATTCTTACAGGAACCAAAAACCGAACTGCTGCCAACGAAATTTAAAACGTGCGTGGCTACTGTGTGAGTACGGGGGCAGGCTCAAAATGGTACAAAAGATAGCATCGATGTTCGCGCTTTCTTCAGGGGTTTCTTATAAGTATAGATTATGAATAATTGAACATTTAGAACACACATTTCTTATTTCTCACAAATTAGCCAATTTGTATGTGGGAAAGTTGGCGAGCCTAACCTACAGCTGCACCCGGCGACACTAGTGCCTCCTATAGTAGCACCCTCCAGCTTTGTCTCAGGTTTTGATGGCGAGTTGCAGGCGTCGGTGGAAACCATTGCGGTGGCGCGCAATGCTGCAGCACTGTCTTACGGGAACTAAAAACACTAACTGCTGCCAACGATACTTGAAACGTGCGTGGCTGCTGCGTGAATTCGCGGGTCGCAAGCAGGCCCGTAATGTTACAAAAGATTGCGCCGATGTTCGCGCTTTCTTCAGGGGTTTCGTATGTATGTTTGTTATGAATATTTTAACATATAAAAGAACGAAATGTTGGTCATTAGGTATTTGTGGTATTATGTTGTTGATTGCAAAATAGCTATTTTTTTGGGTATATCTGACGTGATGCTATCAAACATTTTGCAACTTCTCATCCAGCACCAAATCCCTGATGAAATATCATCGGTCCGACTTCAGAAAACTCTTCTTCTGATATCGTATCCCTAAAGGAGAGTTGATTATCTAATATCACAAAACTCTTCTAAAGCCATGTCTCTCAGGATGATATCAATACAGAGAATTCACATTTGGTGTTGCCGAACGACTGTGAAATTAATTATTGAGGCGATTGTTTGGGATACAAAATGTTTGTTTGACTATCACGCCATTGTTATTATTTGACTAACTAATATTATATTGTAGCTATTTTATGTAATACAGTACCACCATAGCCAAGTTTACGTTACTGCGAGTTCCGTCAATCAACCACTTTCAGTACTCTCGAGGAGTTTCTTTCATTATTTCTCCTTTCTACGTCTCTTCATTTTCTTTCTACTCTGTAAGTTCCTACCAATTCTCTGAAATCGATCTACTTGCTTGATCTACCACCTTTTCAGGTCTACTCAATTGACTCAAGGGAAGTATTTGCACTTTGGACATTTGAAACATACGATCAAGAGTTAAACCAGCTCTTCAGTATTCAATACTTTATCGAACTGTGTTGTGCAGGAAGTGTCAATCGTACCTCACCTCATTAAATAAGTATTTTGGTGATACTCTTACCATATATTTAACCAATATGTGATCTGTTCGAATTTTCTGAAAATTACGAAATTTCACTCAGTACAGAATTATTATCTGTCTTGGTCACAAAGTGTTCCTCATTGCAAAGTCAGGTTCGTTTTGTTCCTTTGTGAGACAACGCTGAATCGAACAGTGTTTTCTAATAACCCAGGAAAACACCGCAAAACAGAAATCTTTAACTTATCTGAGGGCAGTTAAACAAAGAACATAACTCATTACTGCAATATCGTCCGTCGTGGCTCATAACATAACTCATTACTGCAATATCGTCCGTCGTGGCTCATTGCTTGCAGGTAACTTCGCAGCAAGGCGTTTGACGCGACGTATTGTTGGTTCTTCCCCCCTGCGGTTACAGAGAAGCTTATCCAAGCGCCCCGCGGGCTCGCTTGACATGCATGTTCGATTGGTCCTGTAAAGTTCCGTACCGGAGGTATTTCGTAATGGATGACTCGAGCCTTTGGTCGCGTGTCGATAAGTTATCCGCTTTTGGTTCTGAACTTTTGTTGGACTTCGAAACCCCGTGCGGCTTTATATTAGTTCGGGACTTAATTGCAGTTTTGTGTTTTGAAAGTTTCGAACAAGCTAATTGCAATCAATGTTTCAGATTAAGGATATGCCATTGTCGAGAATACCACTAATTTCTTTCCACCTTACACCGTACTAAGACGTGTCAGATATTGTGTAAGTTCGTTGACGATTATCTGAAGGACATTCTTTGTTTTTTAACTTAACTTACATTAACGGTCAAAAGTGCGCTTGCTCATTGTAAATCGGTTAAGTTATCAACACTTGTCCATTGCTTAGTAAATTGTTAGGATGTTTTTTGAAACTGTCAAACATTTTCTTTGCACAAAGTGTTTTAGAATTTCCTACTGCTCAGAAGTCCTTCCTTTTCCGAATGCCTTTTTTCTCCTTTCGCACGCAAGGGATACACGTAATGGCTTGCAAGAGATATTGGAGGCTCAGGCCAACGATCACTGTTCCAAGTTGGCTGCCTTCTCCCTCGCTGTCTCGTTCTCCCTCGCTGTCTCGTTCTAATGGGCAGTCGTTAGTGCTGTGTAATGGCCCCTCGCCGGTTGCTTCTGCAGCATCGTCGGGCTGGCGCTAGACGGGCGACAGCGATAGGGTGAACTCAGGCCGCTCACGTTGCAATAGAGTTTTGAGGATGCGAATGTTAAACCCTGGAACTGGACATCCAGGGTGAAGTAATATTCTTGAGAAATACGACATTTTAATGCTAAATGAAGTGGCTAGAGAGAATGAGTCATATTTTCTGCCGTCAATGTTCAGTTTGTAATGTTGTTAATTCGTGACAAGTAACTCTACAACTCGCTTTCGTTGACTTTACATTTTCTCCTAAGCAACTCCTACTGATGATATTAATTACATTAACTATTAATCCATCTCAAATGGTCAAACGCACGTCTTAATAAAGGAACCAAGAAGTTGTAATGGATTCTCTTCCAAAAAATTGCCAATACTTTTAACATGATAACTCTTGAATGAAGCATTTCAAGCGCAATAATTATTTCTCAAGATAACCGTGGATTTCCAAAATCGTATTTCTTACTGCGCCACTACATATGAACATCGTCGTTGTGTGTTGACCAGATGTGAAACCCAACTTTTAGTGAGTCACCTCCGGGTGACATTCTGGCGCCAACTGTTTTTGTCCGTTGATTGATTGATTGATGGATGTTTTCCGGCTCGTCAAGGCTCATTTGTCCCGTTAGTGTAGGGTATGTTTTATCTCGACATGTGGTGTTCCTCCACTGGATGGTGAGGTCTGACGCCGACCTACGGCGTCAGAGGCGGCGGCGATGTGACGGTTAGCGTACCGGACTGTTATACCCAAGCTCGCGGGTTCAAACCCATTCGAAGTCGTGGATTTTTAGGGCGACAAAATCCTTCGTATGCCTTCCTTCGGAGGGGAAGTAAAGCCGGCTGTCCCATGTTAGTAGATTTACTTGCATGTAAAAGATCCTCAAGCCTAAATGACGCCTCTGAGCTAAATTCAAAATCGCCTGTTTCTCGCCCAAGAAATACCTCCTTCCTCTGCTAGTTGGTGAAAGGAGCGTAGCGAAATTTGCGTGGTCAGACGGAAGAGCGGGCCTGATGGCCCGAGTCTCGCCACGTAAAATAAGGCAAATTCAATTCAATTCAATACATGTCTGCTGGCCTGAAATATTCCTGTCACGGTATCTCCCCCAGCGGGACACCTACCCAGACAGGACAGACTCTAAGCTGCCAACTGGTCTTCTGCCATATGTGATTATGCTGTGCATGTAAGTGTAAGTGTGTTAAAGGGGGGGGGAATAGGACAAGGAATAAGAAGAAAAGACCGCGCGCTGCCCATGGACCGTTTGTTAGGGCACTGTTCCAGCAATCACGTGATAATGATCTGAGAAAACATGGAAAACTACCGATCAGAGTAGCCGACCTCTAGAATTGTCCTCCAGACAGCGAATTCGGCCTACTCACCCCTTCTGACCTTGCCATCGGTCCGTCGCGTCAGCCAACAGTCATACTGCTCCCTCATCCACGCCACACCGCCTCAGCTCCGCTCTTCAAATCCCACTGACTAGTTCATCCGTCACTCATAGTTCAGTTACACACCCCTACTGACCACGCCAACGCTCCGCCATCCTTACCGAAGCGGCTGTCATCTATCACACTCCGCCACCTCAGCTCCGCTCTTCAGAGAGCTCTCTAGTTCATCACCTTTCACTTCTAGTTCAGTCACCCATCCTTTCAGACTTCGCCCTCGCTCGGTCGTTTCAGTCAACGTACACACCGCCTCTTACTGCTTATCTAGCTACTGTCGAAGATGCGCTACCGCCGGAAGTCGATCCCAGGAACTGAGAGTGAGATGGTCAGAGTGAGAAGCGACGCTGGCTGGCTCCGGGCTGAACCCAGCCGGAGCCCTGGCCGGCGTGACCGATGCGAGAGTAGCCCGGCCCGCGCGACCGCGCCGGAGGGCGCTCGGTGCCCACTGCTAATCCATGCAAACGGGGTTTCACGGCCCGCGCCCGATCGCGCGTCGCAGCGGCGTCCGAGTCGAGTGTTTGTGTGGTTATCGCCGCCCGCTGGGCCGCTATTGTCTTTTGGGCGGCCTCGCCACACGCCGTGACCAATGACGCTGGCGGGGACTGGGACGGAGATGGACGCAGTGATGGACGCGAGGCGGCGGGATACGCGGAGAGGAACGTGTGGGGTGGTGGTGAAATGGGCGTGGCGGAGGGGGAGGCGAACGGGCGATGGCGGGATACTTCCGATGGAGAGAGATGGCGGGGCGGCAGTGGAAGGCGTTGCTTGAAGATGCGGAGGCGGTTGGGGACTTGGGGCGGTTGTGAGATAGTGGGTGAGGACGGTGAAAAGGACTGCGCGGGAGCCTAAACATTGAGAGTTGTGGAGACGGCATGGCGATGTGGGCAGTAGGTTGTCTATTGCGCTATTTACCTATGTTCTACCCAGGGGATATCTCCACGTGGTAGACACTTAGGCGTTAGCCCCTAACCACATCCCCTGCCAACACAAAACACCGACAGGCTGGTTTCTGTGTCCTGCCAGAACGCAGTTTACTCTCTCAGTAACCTTCGCATTCAATGCCTGGGTCGTGCCGCCTCGCTAGCTCAGATCTACCGGCTTTCCAGGCCGATGCCGGATTCGAATAAATGCGCCACTAACAATGTAAGTCCCTGGACAAGTCCCTCTTGAATGCCCAGAGTATCTAGCTACTTCTACCACAAACCCAAAGAAGCCACGATGAAGCCGAGAGGACAGAAAGGACAGGGTGGCACGTGCGGTCGGAGCTGTCTAAGCAAGAGCGCGGGGTAATTAGAGGAAGCGACGGGGTTCGCTCGCCCGGAAAGTGATGAGAATGGAAGCAGAGCAAGACGCGTCGGTGTGGCGTGGGTGAGGGAGCGAGATGACTGTTGGATGACGCGACTGAGTGAGGTCGGTAGGGGTGGGAACTGAACTATGACTGTCGAGGCGATGAACCGGACTGTGCTCGGAAGAGCGGATTGTTGTGAGATGGATGAGATGGGCGGCTTGAGATAGAAGGCGGTGTGGATGTTGGCGGAAACGACCGAGCGTGGGTGGGGTCAGTAGGGGCGGGTAACTGAACTATGAGTGACGGATGAACAAGTCAGTGTGATCTGAAGAGCGGAGCTGAGGTGGGGGTGTAACGTGAGTGAGGGAGTTGTATGACTTTTGGCTGACGCGATTGTGCGATGGCAAGGTCAAAAGGGGTACGTATCTGAGCTGTGAGTGACGAGGCGATGAACCGGACGTGCTCCGAAGAGCGGATTGGTGTGAGATGGATGAGGGCGGCCTCAGTAAAAAGACGGTGTGGATGTTGACGGAAACGACCGCGCGTGCAGTATGTCTGTTGGCTGACGCGACTGAGCGATGGCGAGGTCAGTGAAGATGGGCAAATGAGCTATGAGTGACGAGGTGATATACCAGACTGTGCTTCGAAGAGCGGATTGTTGTGAGATGGACGAGATGGGCGGCTTGAGATAGAAGGCGGTGTGTTTGTTGGCCGAGCGTGGGCGGGGTCAGTAGGGGTTGGTGCCGCATCCACAGCCAGACGGCGGGAGCGAGTTCTGGCACTGGGTGTGTCCGTTCCTCCGCCTCGTCCCAAGGCTAACTGTGTCTGCGTCTCTTCTACTCTTTACGAGTGCAGAGCCACGCAGCGATGCGCGAAGTCGTGCCACTGTTTCTGCGCCGTGGACAGCAACAAAAGAAATATTTAGGAGATCTGTTTGCAATGGTGTGTAGAAAGAGGTTGCTATTCGAAGTACGGTTAACGTTCATTAGATATGGTCAGGAAGGAATGAAAATTACCGGAACGAAGGAAAACATCTTTTTGGACATTGATCGCCATTGAATGGGAACTAATGATGGGGACTCTGGAACGAAAAAAAAATGTTCGCTTTGTTTAGGAGAGTAGCAGAATGGAAATATTTAAAACGCAAAACCGCAGCTTCAGAATAGAGTATGCGCTGTGATGAAATGAGGTTGGTGCTCCATGACGGACGAACGAAAACACTCTGTCAAATTACCCAAAATATTATAATTCTTTCATTGGCATAAATGAAACAAAAAACTATTTTTTAACATGCTTGACGTATGGCTGTTGGTTGTCGTTTTAGAGGAGTTGGAAAAATTGAAAATGATTTTTAAAATAGGCATTTATGCAATCAAAAAGGTCTATTGCTTACAGTTGAAATGATTATAACCGCATTTGATATTAATTGTGTTCCTACTACAATTAACAAATTTTTTTCTGTCTTCATTTGATATTCTCACAATCCTTTTTTATTTCCCTCGTAAAACATTTTACCTATATTGTCATCGCATTTACGAAACTCAGTTTTAGTACTCGCAGCTGTTCTTTCTGAAACAACAGTTCCATTCCCCTGATGTGTTTGTCTCCACCGTGCGCTAGCGTAATTAATAAGCCATCTGGAAACGCGGGTGGATTTTGTTTCGTAATTGCGAAATTGAGCCAGGCAACAACTCGGCGAAATAGGGACCGCTCTTTTGTAAGTTCCGTCGCTTACCGTCCAACGTACGCCAGCGGCAGCCGCCTGCTGATAATACTGCTGAGAGCCAAGTTTGCCAGAGGAGCCGCGCCGGCGCGCACCTGTGCGAAGTCGCCCTCCGTGTTTCCTGGTTGCGCGGCGCGGCGCGGCGCGGCGCGGCGCGGCAAGGCGGGGCGCGGCGCGGTCTCCGAATTAACTCGGCCGTGCGGAAGCAAAACTCCGCGAATTGTCATATCTGGTAGCGAAATTCAACCCTCGCTTTAGCGTCGGGAGCAAGTTGCCGCGGTCCTCCGCTGCACCCTTTCCCTCCCCCTCTGCCACCCCCGCCCCGTCGCTCTGTCGTCTGCCCTCCCCTACGGTGCACCCGACTAACCTGGACTCGCCCAACGCGTCGCGCTTCACGACACTCGCGACTCTTCGTGACTGCCACGACTCCCTCGATTTCCTTTCGCCTTTCTCAGGCCTTCCACTACGCCCAGCTACTCTTTCCGACACTCAGTCTCTCTCTCCTCGACTCTCCCCGGCTCTCTTCGATTCTTTCAGACTCTCTCCGGTTCTTTCAGACTCTCTCCGGTTCTTTCAGACTCTCTCCGGTTCTTTCAGACTCTCTCCGGTTCTTTCAGACTCTCTCCGGTTCTTTCAGACACTCTCCGGTTCTTTCAGACTCTCTCCGGTTCTTTCAGACTCTCTCCGGTTCTTTCAGACTCTCTCCGGTTCTTTCAGACTCTCTCCGGTTCTTTCAGACTCTCTCCGGTTCTTTCAGACTCTCTCCGGTTCTTTCAGACTCTCTCCGGTTCTTTCAGACTCTCTCCGGTTCTTTCAGACTCTCTCCGGTTCTTTCAGACTCTCTCCGGTTCTTTCAGACTCTCTCCGGTTCTTTCAGACTCTCTCCGGTTCTTTCAGACTCTCTCCGGTTCTTTCAGACTCTCTCCGGTTCTTTCAGACTCTCTCCGGTTCTTTCAGACTCTCTCCGGTTCTTTCAGACTCTCTCCGGTTCTTTCAGACTCTCTCCGGTTCTTTCAGACTCTCTCCGGTTCTTTCAGACTCTCTCCGGTTCTTTCAGACTCTCTCCGGTTCTTTCAGACTCTCTCCGGTTCTTTCAGACTCTCTCCGGTTCTTTCAGACTCTCTCCGGTTCTTTCAGACTCTCTCCGGTTCTTTCAGACTCTCTCCGGTTCTTTCAGACTCTCTCCGGTTCTTTCAGACTCTCTCCGGTTCTTTCAGACTTTCTCCGGTTCTTTCAGACTTTCTCCGGTTCTTTCAGACTCTCTCCGGTTCTTTCAGACTCTCTCCGGTTCTTTCAGACTCTCTCCGGTTCTTTCAGACTCTCTCCGGTTCTTTCAGACTCTCTCCGGTTCTTTCAGACTCTCTCCGGTTCTTTCAGACTCTCTCCGGTTCTTTCAGACTCTCTCCGGTTCTTTCAGACTCTCTCCGGTTCTTTCAGACTCTCTCCGGTTCTTTCAGACTCTCTCCGGTTCTTTCAGATTCTCTCCGGTTCTTTCAGACTCTCTCCAGCTCTTCGCACCTCTCGGGACTCTTCACGGCTTTCTGCGATTCTTCACGGCTGTCTTGGACTCTTCGCGGCTCTCTCGCGCTCTCCAAGACTCTCTCGCACTCTGCACGACTGATTAAGACTCCTCAAGACTTTCTCTGAATTTAGCACTCCCTCAATTCTCTCCCAATACCCTCCAATTCTTCCCAGTTTGTGCAGGATTTCCCTGCCTCTTCATTTCTTCCCAATTAGTCCAACTTTCACACATCCTCTTTAACCCCCCCCCCATTCAACTCACTCCTCTCTTTCTCTCTTCTCTCTCTCTCTCTCTTCCCATCATCCTCTGCCACCACTTCTCCTGCCTCTTTTCCAAACCTCAATAATCTTTTTTCCGAATTCCACTTTCGCCGTTCTGCCTCTGCCTGTCTGACTCTCTCTCTCTCTCTCTCTCTCTCTCTCTCTCGCTTTCTCTCTCTCGCTTTCTCTCTCTCGCTTTCTCTCTCTCGCTTTCTCTCTCTCGCTTTCTCTCTCTCGCTTTCTCTCTCTATCTCTCGCTTTCTCTCTCTCTCTCGCTTTCTCTCTCTCTCTCTCTCTCTCGCTTTCTCTCTCTCTCTCGCTTTCTCTCTCTCTCTCTCGCTTTCTCTCTCTCTCGCTTTCTCTCTCTCTCGCTTTCTCTCTGTCTCGCTTTCTCTCTCTCTCGCTTTCTCTCTCTCTCGCTTTCTCTCTCTCTCGCTTTCTCTCTCTCTCTCGCTTTCTCTCTCTCTCTCGCTTTCTCTCTCTCTCTCGCTTTCTCTCTCTCTCTCGCTTTCTCTCTCTCTCTCGCTTTCTCTCTCTCTCGCTTTCTCTCTCTCTCTCGCTTTCTCTCTCTCTCTCGCTTTCTCTCTCTCTCTCGCTTTCTCTCTCTCTCGCTTTCTATCTCTCGCTTTCTCTCTCTCTCTCGCTTTCTTTCTCTCTCTCGCTTTCTCTCTCTCTCTCTCGCTTTCTCTCTCTCGCTTTCTCTCTCTCTCGCGCTTTCTCTCTCTCTCGCGCTTTCTCTCTCTCTCGCTTTCTCTCTCTCTCGCGCTTTCTCTCTCTCTCGCGCTTTCTCTCTCTCTCGCGCGCTTTCTCTCTCTCTCTCGCTTTCTCTCTCTCTCTCGCTTTCTCTCTCTCGCGCGCGCTTTCTCTCTCTCTCTCGCTTTCTCTCTCTCTCTCGCTTTCTCTCTCTCTCTCGCTTTCTCTCTCTCGCGCGCGCTTTCTCTCTCTCGCTTTCTCTCTCTCTCTTTCGCTTTCTCTCTCTCTCTCGCTTTCTCTCTCTCTCTCGCTTTCTCTCTCTCTCTCGCTTTCTCTCTCTCTCGCTTTCTCTCTCTCTCTCTCTCACTCCTATCTTCCGCGGGCGAAAATCTCGCTGACGGTGACAGTGGTGCACCAGGATTCAGGTTGAAAGTTGGTGTGGGAGCACAGACTCCCCCTCTTTTTCCGGAGGTGCAAGTTCTGGGCGTTTATATACAGAAAACTATTAGAAGCGGGAGGTAGGGCGACTGTGCCGTGTTCGAGCTTAAATTTTGTGGGGACAACTTCCCGACTCGGTGGCGGCGACTTCGGCGGCAGGCGCGGCGCGGCGCAGCGCGGCGGTGGGGGCGGGTTTGGGGGCGGTGGACGCTGGGCGGGGGCGGCGAGGGCCGTGTGCCGGGGCGGAGACGGGACGGAGGTGAGGTCGGCGATAGGAGAGAGCAGAGGTCGAAGTGGAATTCTGGAGGTGCACTTGGGTGGCACGCTGAAGTGCCGAAGGGATCCTACGTGAGGCAATGAACCCAACTCCTGTGGGACGAAAGGTTAAGATGTTGCGGGAAGAGTATGCAGCAAAGTTAGATGTGAGAATGGGAAACAGAAGGGGAAAAAATGTATATACATAAAAGATAAGAAAGTAGACTACAAGAAAAAGCAGACTGTTGATATGATTCAAATAGGTGAAATATTTTGGAAGTGGATAAATGCCTTGAACGAAACTGTGAGATTTATCGGTAGTGGATAATAACTGAAAGGATGAGAGTGCATATAACGATATAATCGCTAGTGATGTATATCAAAATTGTTGATCATGTTCAGAAAAATATTCTTGGTAACAAAAGGTGTGATGACTGTTTCGGGTAGAAAGAAATAGATAGTATCACTCCAAGAAAGAAATTAATGATAATTCGAGAAGTGTGTGCTTGAATCACGAGAGTCGGGAGAAAAAATTGTTTTATTTTCTGAGCTGTCTTTGCGATTCTTTCTATGTTCTCGATATTTTTGTGAGAAAAACATTGCAAAATGACAAACCTTTCATTTCGAACCGACTTCATGATACTTCGATAAAAATATCGTGCTCTCCGTATCTGTCAATAAACATCGCAAAAGTTAACAAAATGAACTTCGATTCTTAAAGGTTATGATCTCTTTCTCTTTGCTCATTGACTTGTTTAAATGTAAAATTAGTAAAATAATCGAAGACATGCTGAAAAGGTTGTCAGAAAATAGGCAAATTTTATGTTTCATGTGAAGAATAGAGGTAATATTGGGAGTGAAGTAGTAGCATATTAGTTGGAATCTGTTACAATAAAGAAAAGCTATAATGAATAAGGTGACACGTGATGATTAAATCTTCATGTTAATCTGTAAAAATATAGACTAAACAGAAACTAAATATATCGTGCGAAAAATGGCTGACCTGTCAGCTGTTCCAGTTTGACTTAAACATGGATCATCCAAAGTTTTATTGATAATATGCTTCTACGAGGTCTGTGTCATCAGAACATGGTTTTACATCATGTAACTTCTATTACATCTTCCACAGTTTCCCAAGTATTTTGAAATCCAGTTTATCTCAATTATGAGTACTTAGAAGAATCTTGTCTCTTTTCGCGATGAAATGTTAATTTTTGCAATAAAATGAATTTTTCAGTTTTAAGTTTGTATTGTTCGTTTTTGGCATTGCTACTATGATAGAATATTTATATTGAAATTTCGGAAGGCGTGTATATCATCAAAGCGGCTATCTTTTTGAGAATTCATCTTTCACCACGTATGTCGAAATGGAGGCCCATGGACTGCATATCATACTATTGAAAATTATTTCCAACATATTTATTCATTATAAAAACATTATTATTATTATTATTATTATTAAATGCATCGTGGTTGATTCATTTAAACTGTCTGCACGTTCGCTTTCTCCTTTCTTCCCAAAACCTCTGTGCTTCTCCTTCTTTCTTCTGTTCGTATTGGTACCGGAGACAATCAGAGTTTTTTGCAGTGATAAGTATTTTTAATATTATGTTGTGTAGTTAGATATCCTTCTTTACCATTTCTTTTTCGTACACCCTCACTTTGATTTTATCATTGCTTTATTCAACTGTAAATTTAATTTTTCATTTTTTCTTCATTATTTGTGGTTATGAAGAGTCTTTAATCGTTATTCTAACGAACTTCCAAGAGAAAGCTTCGAATTTGTTTCTTTATCGAACATTGACGCTTTTCCGAAGACCAGTGACCTACTCCTCCGGCGACCGCTAGGAGCGCTGGAGGGAGGCGTGGCTGCGAGGGCGTTCCGCCTCGGACAGAACAGGGAAGGAAGGAAGGAAGTGGCGGAAGGATGGGAACGGAGATGCAGGACCCGGCGCAGCGGAGCGGCGTGGGCGGAGTGGGCGCAATCTTGGTGTCATAAATCAAATATTCCGCTCCGTGGCGCGCCCTCGGCCCTCGCGCCCACGAAACGATTCCCTCTGTTTACTTCAATTACGCCGCCTTCCGAATACATTACGCGACGAATCAATTGAATTAGCATTCTACAGCCATTCCTGATAGCGGGAAACAAAAATCGGCGGCGTGCCGCCCGCGTCGGGGGCCGCTTAACGTTCTTAAATGGGGATTTCATCGGCCGCCGCAGATTTATAATGCGATCTGCGCCGCCGGTCGATACGGCTTTACCAGCGGCGGGGTGTGTGGGCGGGGCGAGAGCGGGTCAGGGGTGGGGGAGGGCAGGATGAGGTCGGGGGCCAGGCTGGGCTGGGGCCGGGGTGAGCTATCGCCTAGCGGGGGGGGGATAGGGGCGGGTCGAGCAGGGATGGTGGGGGCGGGCAGGACGGGTCGGCCGATGAGGTACGCTGACGGGCGGGACATATACGGGAATAGGGCTGCGAGCAGTGCGTAATGCGCTCTCTGTGGTGGGCGAAAGGGCTACAGGGAAAGCAATGGGTGCGCCAAGAAAGTTGTGATGCAGCAGGGAAACAGGTAGGATTCCTTAGCAGAGTATTCTGGGAGAAAATAAGTGATTTGGAGCGGCGGAAAGCGCTACAGAGGTACAGTGCTCGTTGGAGGAGGGACCTGAGAATAGGCTGGAGAAGATGGAATGTCAACGAAGTGACATAAATGAGAAGAAAGTGAGGAGAGTATTGCCAAAGAGAGAGGTGGTTTGGATATGCCAAAATCTCGCATCTTAGGGATTTAATATCTGATATATGATGGTTAAAGTAGGATGTTTGAGGGCAGAAATAGAGGTTATGCCTTAAATAGAAGCAAATAATTAATATAAAAGTAGCTTTTTCACACATCATATTTTACATCAAAATTGTTTTATGACAATCATCTCCACACTATTTTATTAAAATCATCTTTATGTATCTGCCTTTGCTGGTGGAATTGTGTTTTACGGTCTATTGGTGGTAGAAGAATATTAGGCCTTGTACAGTGACTTTCTTTCATTTTGAAAAGTCATTATTGTGTTATTTTTTAGAGAGTACGTGAGGAGTGACAAAGGTTTTTTCCTAAATACGACCTTGTTTGTTATGGAAGTTCTATGAAATGTTGGGAATGAAGGGAATAACGATTTTGTCGGGGAAAGCAGTGGTGGTGTGTTAAGGGAAGTAGTGGCGGTGTTGTATTGGTAGGCCGACGACGAGCACCACGTGCATTTGACGTATTATGTAGATAACGACAATGAGGGGTAATAACGAAGAGTAGCATTAAAGAATATGGTCGAGAGTGCTTAGTGTCGAGAGAATGATCGATCATTGACCGTGATCGAAATTGTGTTGATGAACCCCAAGCAATAACCTGCCGAGACGATTTCCGGTCATATGAACTCGTTCCGGAAAATTGAACGGACGTGTGATTAATTCGGGTGAATTTGGAAACGATTTTTTCGTCTAGGAAGTTCGTCAGTAAACACTTACAATGGTACTAATGTATTTATATTTTACTTTAACGTATCTTCAACGTGGTATAGAGAAAGCGTTGCAATGCGGCGGGAGAAAATATGGATTGTTTTTCTATGTTGTGGTGTTTCAGAGTGATCTCATCAGAAAATTGTGGGAGGTAAAGTCAATGAGGATAAGGCTGCAACAAAAATATAAGGAGTCCTCTGTGATGTGTCGTTCTTAAAACACCTTTTTATCCCGTTATAAGAAATGCTATCAATGTTCCTTTAGTATATTGGTATTTCCTTCGAAAAATTCTAAACGTTCATTTTTATTGTACATATTTTAAGTTGTTCTGGGTAGGGAATGAAAAAAATGTGTAAAATTATTTGGAATTTGTATGTTGAGCATGTACTGATATATCGCGAATTCAATGCCACCAATTACAATTTTCATTAAAACAAATTCATTTGAGAGTATCTAAAATTTGAAAACTTTAGTTTAAGAAAGAAGTCCCAACTTTTACAGTTAGTACTTACCGCTGACTTTCAAAAACATGTTTAAATACCCAGTAAAATTCAAGAACATTAGCACAAGTACGTACTTACTTAGATAACGGTACATAAATTTCATTAAATTAGCATAGCCAGCGGAATGGTCCGTAGCACTTGTATCTTCTTCACAGTGTGATTTCTCTCCCCCCCCCTCTCTCTCTCTCTCTCTCTCTCTCTCTTTCCTTCCCTCTCTTGCCCACCGGCTCAAGAACGAGCAGGCCTTCATTAACTACCTAGCAACTCACGTTTAAGCTCACCGTGGTAATGCATATTAACCGCACAAATGTTGAGTTTAGTTTGTAGAATAGCTCCAAACCAATTCTACGAAAAAATATTTTCCATAACGTTGACGCAATAATTATTATTCAGACATTATGATTCGAGGGCAGGCAAGAGAAAATACTTTGGATACGTTTTGTGTCGTATTTTGGAATCGAGAGGTGTCTAGAATATGGACCCAGCACATGGTACAACTGTATTTTTGTCTGTTCATACAAAGCATAAAACAATGTTCCAAATTGACAGGGATTCAAATTGTGATTCATTACAACTTTTTCAAATTTATCTTGATAAACTTACGTGCATTCTCTTAACATATTATAATGCTTACTCACTTCCTCTTTCTTCTCCCTATTCGTCTCATAATAATATCTAACTCTCTCTCTCTTCAGTTTTATTGATCGGATGTTTTGGTCGCTTGGAAAGAGGATGTAATGACAGTAAATTTACGTGTGGATTTGATTTGTTTAAACATATTTTATGAATAGATGTATTGATATGTGTGAATTATCATTCTAAATGCGTCACTTCTTTCCTTTTATCGACACTTTTATCGGTAACTCGAGATTAAAGAGATTTTCCTTTGTTGTCCCTGACATCGCGCAGTGACGACACCAAACAATACAAGGAAACACGTGAACACTATTTGGTTCACGGACGAACTAAAGTCCTTAAGGAAAAGTATTGATAAGCGCGAACGCCTATTGTTCTTAGTCAGACGGAGAGTCGTCGATAGGGGAGCTGTATGTTCTTCTTCTTGCTCTGGCACGCGGAAATCGCGAGGGCTGCCCGGAATACAAATGCATCAAGTTTTGTTTTCCATTCGTGCGAACCGCGACTGTGCACCGTCAGATATACGAACGGCACGGAGATGTTAACACGAAGATTTCCAGTGTTAACCATTGTTTCAAACGGCAACTTGCAATTCAGATTGCGCCGCCGCCCCCACCACCTCCGCAACCACGCCGCCGCCGCCGCCACTGACGCTCTTCCCTTCCCCACCACGCCACCGCACCGTTCCCGACGTTTCTCGTTCCAAACCGTCGCCCCTACACTTGCCGTTGCCCTCGCCGCCTCCGCAGCCGCCGCCCCCGTCGCTGTGCTCGCCGCCGCCGCCACCATCGTCGTCGTCGTCGTCGTCGTCGTCGTCGTCGTCGCTGCCGCCCTTGCTACCACTCTCGCTTCCGACCTAACCGCTGCTGTCGCTCCACTGTCGCCGCCACCCTTGCCACCTCCCTCGCCGCTGCCCTCGCCGCCACCTCGCCACCCCTTCGCGTCTGTCCTCACCCTGCCCACGTCGCCTCCCTCACCTCCCCTCGCTAACTCTTCACCACGATCCTCACCCCGCCCTCACCACCGCCCTCACCACCACCCTCACCCCGCCCTCATCGGTTCCCTCGCTGCTGCCCTCGCCGCTGCTCTCGCGTCTGCTCTCGCCGCCGCCTTCGCCGCCCCTTCCCCTCTGTCCTCACCCTGCCCACGTCGCCTCCCTCACCACCCCCTCGCTAACCCTTCACCACGACCCTCACCACCACCATCACCCCGCCCTTGTCGCCGCCATACCACCGCCGTCGTCGCCCTCTTCGGCCCCCTCACCGATGCCCTCGCCGCTGTCCTCGCCGCCGCCCTCGCCGCCGCCCTCGCCGCCGCCCTCGCCGCCGCCCTCGCCGCCGCCCTCGCCGCCGCCCTCGCCGCCGCCCTCGCCGCCGCCCTCGCCGCCGCCCTCGCCGCCGCCCTCGCCGCCGCCCTCGCCGCCGCCCCGTCCGTATTCCTTCGCCTCCACCCTTATCCCGCTCTCATTGCCGCCCCCGCCGCCGCCGTACCGCCGCCCTCGTCGTTGCCGTCGCCGCCGCCTTCGCCGTCGCCGTTGCTACCGCTGGCACTGTTGGCAGCCAGACAACGAGCGGGAAGAACACATTTTCAAATTAACCGCATTTGCCTCCGTTTTGCATACAATTGCGGCTGCGGGGGCGGAGACCGAGGCGGCATGGACCGCTGACGTGGCGCCGCCTCGCGCGTCAGCCGCAGAGAAGAAACCGGATGACGCCGCTTTCAATGGGCGAGCGCTTGCAAAGGGTAGGCAGCCGAACCTGCAAAACTAGAGCGCGAATTATTAAAGTTCCTTGTAACTTGAATTTTATACATTGCTCTCCGTCTCTCCTGTGTACATGGTATTCTTAACTTAGGCCTGCCGTTTAGGATGAATGCTAGCGATCGATGGGTTGGACTTGTTAAGAGCTTTAATATGAGTAGAACAAGGATATTCGTTTTATTTTTTGCCTCCAAATTCAAAAGTTCTCCTGCATTTGTCCCAATCATAATGGTGCGAGTCTCATATTTCATTGTTATCATACCCACGTGAAAGTAAATGGCAATAGAATACCTAAAAATAACCTTCAGGGATTTTTTTAAAATATTTGTTTTATTTGCAATTTTCTCTTGAAGGTGAACATTGGTCAAAGTGGTAACAAGCAGCTATGCTATTGGAATGTAGAGGTCAAAAATTGTGAAATTTCCTTAATTGTTTTCTTCAATTGGAATTAGTACGAGAAACCCGAATGATACTGTGAGAATATGTGGAATATGAGAACTCAACCCAATGGACTGAGTTTAGACGATTCGTACGATGAGACATAAATATATGAATGACCTGCTTATTCGAACAGTATGTCCATAGTGGTCATAGGGTGTAGTGGGTCCGTAGGGTAATCATACTAGTATGAAGAAAGAAGAAAGCCAAAATATTTTTTCATTTTAAGAAAAGAATAATTGGAATATAGAAAAATATTGCGATTTAGAGTTGAATTTTAATGGGTGAAACTTTCAACTTGGAACTTTTCCCGGTCTTAGAACTGCATCCCGGGTCCAATTAAGATCGGGGTGGTCTTAGAAGTAAATGACGACGTTTGGAAATACTAAAGGAGAACATGCATCTTATTACGACAGTAATTAATATGATTTTGATAACCCCTAGTAAGTTTTCTTTGTGGAAATTTCGTGGAATGTATTTTTGCGTCAATTTCTGTCTTAAAGTGATTTAGCAGTTAAAATGATCGAGAGTTCTAAAAAGTGCTTGCTTGGAGCGGAAAACACAAAGAATTATTGGTTAAATTCAGTATTATGGTGTTTGAAGTTTTAATGTTATTGGGAAGTTATGAATAGGGAATACTTTTGATATTATTATGTTATTTGTTATATTGCTTCTGATATATTTTACGTTTTTATTTTTTTTTTATTAAATCCATTTTAAAACCTTCTGTTCTAGTAATAATTTAAGTTCTGGATGTTAATTTACAGATATAATGAGTCATAATGAAATTTGTCTGGTACAGCACATTTACAATTTTTGAAGTTTTCTGATGTACTTTAAGTTAAATATCTTCATGGCGAAGGAAGGAGGTGAGGAAGGAGTTATACAATTTAGAAAATAAATATTACGTGTTCTTATATTATTAATATATGAAGAGTTACTTTTATAATTTTATTCTCATGAAGGAAAGTAGGCATGTTTAATTAAGTCGGTGTAAGTGTTAGATCGAAAGTGGATTATGTTACGGAGAAATTGTAAATGTTGCCTATTGGTGTTCATTTCCTACAGCTTTGAAAATTGTCTATGGAGAGACTGTTTGGGTTACAGTCGTAAAACGGATCATTAAGGAAATTCACTAATGTAGTCGACATTAGAACCCAATTATTCCAGTTAATATCAGTGGATAAATCTTGGAAATAATATTTCTGGGTTATTGGAATAACGTCGACGATATTTCTTGCTGAGCAATGAACACAATGGCTCATAAATAATATCAGTGAAACGATTCTATAAGTGTGAAATATTGCGTTCCATGCAAGCAAAATGGAAGAACCTGCACATATTCTTTTAGTGAGTGCTTCGTTCTAACGGCAACTTCGAAGAAACAGTATAAATCAGAACGGTTGTAGTGAATGGATGTTCAGCGAATAGTTTATTGAATGAGCTACTGGCAGAGTTTAAGAGGAGACATGTACAGGGGGGAGAGAAGTAAGAAGAGATGCTGTCCATGGTATCGCCGACGCTCTGAGCTCCGTCTTTCTGGGGGGCGCCACCACTACTGTGGCCTCTGCCTCCATAACCACCTCCACCACCACCGCAACCCCCCTCTCCGCCCTCACTCCGACATCGCTTTCGCCTCCACCAACTCCAGTAATTCCCCGCCTGCCGAACATATCCATTCCTACTTCAGTCCCCGTCCCCACCCAGCCCTACCTCGCCCCGTCCTCGCTTCCACCCTCATCACCGAACCCGCCCCAGCCTCAGCCCCCGATTCCGATTGCCCCAGCTCTACCACTACCCCTCCTGCCAAGTCCAACGCCGCCAGCTCCGCCTACGCCCATCCATTTCCAATGCCATCGCCTATATCACCACCCTACGTCATTGTATATGCCATCGTCCCCGTCGCCGCTTTCGCGGTTGTCATCTCCTGCCTGTTCTTGTGAATCCGTTTCCACCGACGCTTCTACAACCACCTCCGCTTCCATCATCTCTCAGCCATCTCTATCCGCTGCTATCGACACCACGGCTTCGACCACCATTACAACCATCACAGCCATATCACCATCACCACTATCACCTCCATCATCACCACCTTCACCGTTGCGTCTCCATAAGCTTGAAGACCATCCTGCCACCACCACCGCCATCATCTATATCACCGTTACGTCCGTCTGATTAACAACCACCGACACCGCCATCACATCTACCACTATCACCATCACCATCACCACTGCCTCCACTACCACTACCCGCAGCCGCTTCATCTTCGTCCCAACCATCATCACCCCCTTCAGCCCTGCTCCTCCTCTCGAAGACTACGCTGCTGACTAACACCGCCACCACTTTACCACGACCGCCATCGTCACCCCCAGCCACATCCAACCATCATCACCCCCTCAACCCTGCCTCTCCTCTCGAAGACTACACTGCTGACCAACACCGCCACGACTTTACCACGTCCGCCATCGTCACCCCTACCACGCCTAACCATCATCACCCCCTTCAGCCCCGTCCTTTCTCTCCTAGACTACACTGCTGACCAACACCGCCACCACTTTACCACGTCCGCTATCGTCACCCCTACCACGCATAACCATCATCACCCACTTCAGCCCCGCCCCTCCTCTCCTAGACTACACTGCTGACCAACACCGCCACCACTTTACCACGTCCGCCATCGTCACCCCCTACCACGCACAACCATCATCACCCCCTTCAGCCCCGCCCCTCCTCTCGTTGACTACTGTGCTGACCAACACCGCCACCTCTTTACCACGTCCGCCATCGTCTCCATCATCACCATCCTCCACCCAGCCTATATCCCTCTCCACCGCAGTCGCAACCCCCGCCATCGCCACACACGCATCCGCGGCCGCCGTGGTTCTCTTCGGCCCGCTTCCCACGGCGCGGCCGCAGCGCGCTTCGCAGCAGCGCGGCGCGTAGCAGAGCATTGGTTTGAATGGAGGCCTTCCCGCGTGCAGCGAGTGGCGGCTGCTGCGGCAGCCGACGCCGAACTCCAGCCACCAGAAGCGGACGAGGGGCCACGCGCCACCTCTAGCACAACACAGCTTTAAATGGGAGCGTTCCCACTGCGCTGCGGCCGCAGCGTTCTACCTGCTCGGGTCCCTTTGTTCGTCGTCGCCGGAGGGTCGGCCAAACCTACCCCTCCAGACCCCACCCCCTTCCACGGCGGGCGGCGGTGCGGCCGTGGCTCCGGCGGTGGCGGCGTCGGAAGAGCTCTGCTCCTTGAACGAAGCGCGCTGCGGCCGCGCCGTGGGAAGCGGGCCTTCGTCGCCACTGTCACCGTGCCCACCGCCGCGCCGCCGCCGTCCTTTGTCCGGGCGGCGCGGCGCGCAGCGGGTCTTTTGTGCGCAGTCGCCGGTTGCCGATCACGCGCCCCGAGGAGGAGGTGCAGGCGGTCATCGAGGTCCGAAGCCGAGACTGCCCATATACAGCAAGCGCGGTACGCGCCGGCGCTCGCTTATTTGGCCGCGAATCTCACCGGGGAATGTGTTCTGTTTGTTTTACTGCGCTATTTGAGTAAGTTGTTTTAATGACGCAGAATCTATCCGCGTTTCTCGACATTGTCGTATCCAGTGACACTAAAGCGCTCCAAAACCTTAGGCAAACGATCCTTAGTGAATGTAATTCTAGGAAGTTCTATTTTATGGTGTAAGTGATTACATGCTGATAGTTTCAATGCGAACTGTGTTGAATACAATATTAAAGTATTAGGAATTGTTATTACCAGTAGCATGTAGCTGCCTGCTGAACAAAATCACACAAAATGGTTTCTCAAAAAGTAGCACTCACGCTTCTCCAGAACAACACATAGAATACTCTCGTATAGCACTGCAATAAATGAAATATTTCATATTAAGAAATGGTATTATTTTCTATTATAATACATATTTACAATATTATACATTGTATTAATAAGAACAATATTGCGTTACTGAATACTACAGTATCATCGTGTCTTATATATACAGTACAACAGTTATTTAATCCCAAGAATACAAGAAAATGTTGCGTAACATGTGAATAACAAATATTTTATGGCAGGTGGCCTCTTCCTTGAAGCCTTGTTGCCGCATGACATCACTTGGGTTGTCAGTAGTGACACACCAAGTATGAGATTCCAGTCCGAACGTACAATCATAGAGTTGAAGGAAAAACACCATCAAATATTTGCTTTTTTCAGTCAAAACTTTACATATTTTGTAATTTTACTAAACATGTTTATAAAATGTTACCAAAATACTCTGTTGAAGTGTACTATTTTGTGGTGACCTTGAGACCCGCCGGCAACAGTGAATCATCGTGTAGATAACTTTGACAGATGTGTCAAACATGCACAGAATAAACAAACCAACTTACTCGTAGTGTGAGGGTGTTGGTAAATGTCGGTGCGGGTGTAGGTAAATGTGATGAGTCTGTTGAAAATGAATCTCGTTATTTCTAATTGCTTAATGAACGTTCACAGTAGCCTAATAATTTTATTAAATTAAATATATTTAATAACTTAATTAGACGATAATGGGAACATGAGGTTAGGTAAATACCCCTCACTATCACACACACATACATACATACATACGCAAAAAGAAATACGGCAGGAAGCATTATTAGCAGGTTCTTTATAGCTACTGGGAGAACCAGACGCCATTGACCGTGACATGAATGTGTTTAGGACCGCAAACGCTTGGGTATTATATCATTAGTTATTCAGATTACATGTTGAAGTCTTGCGCGGTCTTGCCAACCTTTTCACAGACTACATTTTTATTTCTCATGAAATAATTTGTGTGCAGATTTGAAGTGAGGGAACAAATGAGAAAAGCATTTTTCGCAATTTTTATGGCACGTACTTCAAGTTTTCGCATAAAGTTGGTATCTTCAGCAAGTTAGTTTCATTTCGGTAATTATGCCAGGGACATGCGCTTTTGCAAAAGATATACAATTTATTCAAGGTTATGGAACAAAATGTTTGTAATATTCGGCGCATTCATTTTCTTCGTTAGTAATAATACCTGGTAAATTACTCGTTATTTTGATATGTGACCACTTAAATGTGAAAAATCGTTGTGCTAACATTGAAACCACTTCAATTATTGGCATGTTATCGTTGCATATTCAAACCTTTCGTGCCTAGAAACAGTGTAAAAAAAGGATAATTGAAAGTCTCTAAGGATAGTCAACAATCTAAAGCTCGTTATTATAAGTAAACATGATAATGAGTATTCCCATGTTAGTGATGTCATATCAAACTACAAGTACATAGCAGAAAAAAAAACTAATTAACTTGAAGTATCCATTTTGGAAACAAATACTATACTTTTGTGGAATAACTTATTAATTGAGTTGCTTTGTACACTCCTTTTTGTGTTTAGCACATAGTTTTCTTGAGGGTTGACACCGAAAGAAAATTTAAATTCGGGAACGTGGGCCCTGTGAGCAGTGAGAGTTTCTTTCTTTGCGTGACGTGTCCGAATATTCACATACTAAATGGAATCGAGCTCTGAACGGAGAATTCATATTAGCTACAGCATAATTACAGTTTAGGTCTCATTTCATAACAAGAGCTACATACTTTTTTTAAAATAAAAGCAAAGAGGTGATTCAATCATTAGAAAATCTGTTCTTAATCATGGATACGCAGGACAGGCTTGTATTTGATCTCGAGAAACTGAATTTGAGCGGTTCCACAACGCTTCGAAATATACTGTATTGGGCAACAATAATGGCTGGCACCAGTTGATAATTCAGTGACAGGAAAATGGCGAATCTTTGGGCAGGAGACTTATGACTCCAAGTGTGGCCTCCCCAATTTTTTCGAGAATGAATTACAAACATACTTGCAGCGTAAGTTTTCATTTATAATGGAATTCACATCTAAATATAGCATTGAAAATCGAGCGATTTAAAATCAATTTGAGGTTTCATTGACATTCTGACTACGACCAACGGAACTTATTAGACATTTTATTGTTTTAATCTGACTAATGTGTTGGGTTTTGTATGGTTTTATATCCTCTTGAAAAAGTGGAATTTCGTATGGCATTTTATAATTGAAATGTAACGATAAATATTCACTAACATTCGTTTGTACATTAATTCTTCAGGACCTAACGATTTAAAATTTATTTTTTGTCGTGCACCACAAGCTTTCACATTACCTGTCTACTTCACAGCCGGGCATTACTCCATTCCTCAACAAGAGTTATAAATTGGATCTCGATAACTCAAAACATGACATATCAATTCATTCATTTTCCTTCATGTTTCATAATATACTTACGATCAGGGGCACCCAGAGAAAACCAAGGGCCTGAGGCAGTTTACCCTTGGGGCCCCTCATTTCAAACAAAAAAATCCCTCCTCCACCAATTCTTAAACAGAATTTATTTCTCCATGCATCAGGAATCATCTATAGAGTTGAATTTGGATTAGAGGTAAATACATTTTTTAAATTTCTTTTGAGTTAAGATAATTTCTGGGCCCCAATTAAGTCGGAGTCTGGGTCAAGTTGTCCCAGCTGCCCCCCCCCCCCCCACTTCTAGTCGCCCCTGGTTATGATGTTCGATATCTCAAACCTCAATAAGTCGAAATACTTGTTCATTCCATATTTCTTTACACACTAAAATTGAAGTGCTTATTTCCAAAGTGACGTATCTCCATTTTAATTTGTTTTAAGTTAAACGTATGGTTATAATCTTAAGACGCTTTTTATTATGCCCCCAAATATTGTGATCTATGTTAAGCTTCATCCGACCACCGTTGTATACTCTTTGAACAACAAGTCTTAATTCAATACTTTCATTTCCTGAAAAAAATATTTCATGGATATACGTGAGTTTGGAATAATCTTTTCAATGGTAGTTATAAAAGTTCCACCGTGCGTTTTTGTAAATTACTGCTAAAACACAATAATAATGAATTTTGTTTCTTTGACAGGCAAATATGATTGCCACTAACCCACTCTCGTACATTCACAATATATTTTGTAATAAACAAGACCGAAACACGTTCGATAACACTTGGTTTTCTTCGATATCTCTAGATTCCAAGTATAGAGATTCAGCTGCATACTCATTTAAATAAGTAAAGCAAAGTTACGTTACCTGTCAGGCAGCTGTGAATGACACACATTCACCGTCGCACAGAGCCCCACATCCATCACGCAACGTCACAGACATTTACTTCCTGCGGCCAGCGGGGCCGTGCCTCGTAGCGTGACCTGCGCGAATTTCGCTTCCCTGGCGATGGAGTCGCCCGCCCGCCCGCCGGGCGGACCGCCGCCCGGTCCCAGGGCGAGCGTTATTACGTCGGTGCGCGTCGCCTGAGAAATCGGCTGCCGTTTCTTCCGTCACGGAAGGACGTCGCGGCGCGCGCCGCGCCCCGCACAGAGGGCGAGGAGTCGATTTCGAGGGGACGAACAATCGAGGTTTCGAGGAAGTCGATCGGTTGATTCGCGTTTCCGGACAAGTCATTAGTGCCGTCAGGGCTGTAAATGTTTTAATGGCGGAGGTGGTCCTCGCCTGCTGGATTGTGAGTTCCGGCACCAATGTTCTTTTTACTTTATGACCTCTTTTCCTGTACGTCTTTTCTCTTCTCTTTCACTACTATGTATAACGCACTCAGTTCAATTAATGTTCGGCTCTAAGCCGCCATCCTGATTGAGGTTTTTCTGGGTTTACTCATTCGCTTAAGGCGTACGCCGGGATGGTCGCTTGCTTTGCACTCTGAGACGTAAATGTACAACTTGTCCCTCCCCCCCTCTGTCTCTCTTTCTTCTTTCTCTTTCAGATTTTCTTCTTCATTTTCGTTTCTGATTACTTTCTCTTACTTCACAGCTTTTCCTGCCGTCTTAAAATGTTACTACTCTGTATGAATGTAAATTCAGGGGTTAGGCGGAAGAGCAGGCTGTATGACCTGACCCTCGCCAGTAATGAAGGCATTATTATTATTATTATTATTATTATTATTATTATTATTATTATTATTATTATTATTATTATTATTAATTATTTTAATATTAATTATTAATTATTAATAATTAATTATTAATTATTAATTAATTATTAATAATAATAATAATAATAATAATAATAATAATAATAATAATAATATCATGTTGTACATATCGGCTTGCGGGGATTTCCAGTTCCAGGCAAACCCCAGGAGGGACAAGTTCTAAGCTCGTGACTGATCTCCCAATATGTGTGGTAGTGTACTACATGTAAATGCAAGTGCGCGTGTAACGGGCAAGGAAGGAAAGATAGTGCACGGCTCGTTGCCCGTTTGTTAGAATACTTCTCCGGCGTGCGCCTGGAGTTGCTCGGAGAAACTAGGGAAAACTACCGATCAGAGCAACCAGCCTCTAGAATTCTCCTCCAGACAGCGACTGAATTCCTCCTATCTATCTAGCTACAGTCGAAATCCTACCACCATCGGGACTCGAACTGTAGAACCTTCCGGTCAGAGACACTGCAGTGACATCTCTTTAGGCAATGGGATATCTCAACCGTTCAAGGAAGTCGAAATATCGGTGTAAGGTTGATGGTTGTTTCTGCCATTGCTTAATTTCATCGGCAAATGTAAAGAAGTTACTAATACGTGTACTTAGTTTTATGGTTTGGTATCAAATGCTTGTCATTAGCGAGTTTTTTGGGCAGCGTGAAGCACTGTGTCGTTTACGACAAGACCACTTCAGAGTCTCTGCGCATGGACTAACTGTAACGTAACGACGGATTCATATCGGAAACCGATACTCCACGAGGTTCATTGGGTGTAATCACGTGATTTGTATTACGTTCGATGCAAGACTCGTCATCATTGTAAATGGAATGTATTTCCACTTGTGGCGGGAGTGAGGTGCTAACACCGTATTCCCATCGCAACTTCGTGTTTGTGTGCAGTTCATGCCGTAGAGACGCGAATCAAGATATTGTGGGAATTCAACCTTAGAAGCACAATCGGCCGCCTCAGATCGAAACTACTTTCATTTATAGTAGTCTTACCAGAACGAAAACATCGTAAAAACCCATTGAAGTCAGAAGAATTAAGAAAAAAACAGCTCGCGTGTGAAGAAACAGCTTCAATCTTACATTGTTTTCTCGTAATATCGACGATTCGTGTGGGAACTGTAGTAAAAAGAGAAACAAGCTAGGTAAACAAAATATTTACAATTAATGTGTTAATCCCAATCTTAAAAGTCACAATATTCTTTTGACTTTCTCTTAATATTTTTGTCTGGAGAAAATGTACAAAAATATTGTCATGGCTATTGACGACTCTGAACTCTCATGTTCAACTGCTCTGAACTGAACTGCTGTGCTGCTCTGAACATTTCAGTCCACATTGGAAGTGTATGACAACTAGGTATTTAGTTACCAGAATGCATTGTAGATTTCGCCCTGGACCACTGCGGGCAGCGCCTTTTTCAAAGGCTGGTGACCCTCGGCTCCGTCGGTCGCCCCGCCGACGTAAGAGTTGCGATGTCCTCCGTGCGAAAGTGTCGCTGGGTGGGGGAGGCGAAGAAGAAGAATGATGAAAAACGGGGCGCTGTGTGAGAGACCAAGGTAGAAACAACACCCTGCAATTGCAGAGTATTGCTGTACGTTGACGAAAGATGTATTTGGTAAATTCCCGAACGTGCTCGAAAAGCGAACCGGCTGAGTTTAGGTCACAGCCAGCGTTGCCACTGTCTCTGTAGTGACTGTAGGGATCGAATCCTGAAGGTGACTGAATTTCCGTTCTATCTAAGCAGCTAGGTCGAATTGAGTCGCTGTCTGGAGGAGAATTCTACCGGTCGGCTGCTCTGATTGGTAGTTTTCTGTGAGCCTCCGTGAGCAAACCCCAGGCGAATGCCGGAGCAGTACACTGACAAAGCGGCACGCAGTCTTTCCATCCTCTTCCTTCTACTATCCTCTCCCCGTACTCACACACATACACACACGCATATACACTATAATACCCCAATACAAGTTCACTACATTAACGAGGTCACAAGAAGTCACAGTTGACGTGTCCAGAATCTTCAATTAATCATAAAGTGGAAAATAAGCACACAATTACAGCATGGGGAACCATAATACTATTATAGTCATTCTTAATATAGTCATTATCATATGAAACTTATTGGATTTAATAACATCCTAATATTTCATCAATGTCAATATTTTACAATTATTTACTTTTGCTTGCTCAACTCGACCGGAAATCGAACTCATGTCTCCTATCTTATATCCCTCTCTTATGTTTATTAAGGTACTAAACCTTTGCTTGAAACGGGTGCATATTCCTTCTTTATCGTTATATGATATTCAGTTGTCTTCACCAAATTATATTTCAAACCTCAACGCCTAGTTCTTGTATGATGAAGTTAAATTTCTGGTTTAAGGGGTATTAATGGAGAGCGTTGGTTGTTGCGTTATGCAATATTCGCCCTGTTCAATTTTATCATGATGATTGAATCATGCTCGTTGGATTGGTGGAGGTACGGTATAGATGACGAGGAAGAGGGGTAATAATGAATGAAAATAATCCAGAGATATAATGAGGTTAATGAAAAGTGAATAGAAAATTTAAAATTAGTCTGAGGGTGTGCGAGATCATGATGATGTTGATGCTAGAGACGAGACTCCAGAGATACGGTTAAGAAGAGAGACACGGAGCAGGAGTAGCGATCGAGGTCAAAACGGGGGCAAATTCAGGGGGACACGGGGTGGAGCTGAAGGCAGCGTGGGATCAGGGAGGAACGTGAACGGAATAGAAATGGGCCGCGAGCAATGCCAGGAGTAGGGTGGTGCATCTCGGAGGAAAGCCTGATCGTTGGAAGAATAGGCTGCGAAGCCGAGCGGAAGCGACGACTCAGCTGGGAAGGAAGGACGGATGCGGGAAGAGGTACAAGAAAAACGGGACAAAAGTGGAGGATGTGGATACGAATTGAATTTTCCTACTCCCTATAATACATAATTAGGTCGAAAGTAATAACACTAAAATGTCGATATCAAGATCTGTAAATGTGAAGGTTTTAGCTGAGCTTAGGGATGCAGGTCAAAATTAGAGCAGGTAAAGACAGTACGAGATGAGAGGATGCATTCAAGGGGGCCGGAAGGATAACGATGGCCCAAAGAATGACGAACCGCCACAAGTAGAATGATGTTTCCTCCAAATACAGTTGTTGAAATTTTGTTCTTCGGAGGAAGGGAATTGGATGGCAGTAGTTGATGCAAATATAGTTCCCTTTTCCCCATCACGCATTTAATACAAAACGAGATCGAAAATAATAAGAGAAAAATAAAGGCTTATGTCCCGGTAGAAAGCAAGTACGTCCAAACTGGGAGAAATACACGACAACATGAGTTGAAAGGGATCATGAAGGAACGTGATCGGGGTGGAAATGGTTCGAAAGCAACGGCAAGGAGCATGCCAAGCAAGGCACGGACGTTGGAAGAACAGCCTGCGCAGCAGGGGTGTTTCGAACCAGGTGGGAAGGAAGGGTGAGGAACAGGTTTGGGAGTGGAAGAGACAGGAGATGTCGATATGAATCCAAGACCCTCTCTCTCCAATAGGTATGTTATTCAAAAAAGAGCGAGAAAAATAACGTAATACAGCTCAGCAAACAGAAACGTATACGCTGATCAGATTGATTTGATTGGTTGATTAGTGATTTCGGGCGTGTAAACTGCTAAAAAGGCATTAGTCCCGTAAGTCTAGTGCTTGTTTTTTCTCGGGCGTTGGCGATAATCTTCCTCGGTTGGATGGTGAGATCGGCGCCAGCCTTCCGTCGATTAGTGGGGTTTTCCTCAACCAGGTATCTCGCAACAACGGGGCACCATCCCAACCTGAACGAGCTCTATGCTACTGACCGGTCTCCCGGCATGTGTTGTAGTGAAGAGCGTGTAAGTGTAAAGGATAGGATAGGGCAGGACACGGAATGAGAAGGAAATATCGCGCGCAGTTTGTGGCCCGTTTGGTAGGGTACTGCTCCCGCATTCGCCTGGTTTTCATAGGAATGGTTTGCATGGAAAACTGCAGATTAGAGCAGCCGACCGTCGGGAGTTGAACCTACGGCCTTCCGGTCTGAGACACTGCGGTGACATCTGTCGATACCCTGAGCCACCTCTCCCGGTATATAAGCTGATCGGAATTGGGGATGGATGACAAAACGGGGCCCTCCGTTTGACTCGGCAGTACAGGTAGAGCGGAAGTATAGAATGGGTCAGTAAGGAACGTTAGCGGCGTGGACGTCGAAAGCGAGATCGCTAGTGGGATGTTGCACCTACGGACATAGTACCTCGTGCAAGGAAGGCAGGGCCGCGTTGGAAGAACAGCGGAGCCAAAGAGGATGCGGAGCGGAAGCGAAGAAGGGCGAGGGAGGGCGATGAGGAGGCTCGGGAGGGGAAGGGACCTGGGGGGAGGGGGATGTAAGGGATGACATATGTTCGCGTCGTTTACCCAATCAGAAGACCCGCTCGCTGCCTCTCCGGGGAAATTTATCGCGAGAGCGGCGACGCTGCCACCGCACCGGCCGAGGCCAGATGGCGGAAAAGGTGGAGCTGATGGCGGAGGAATCGTCAGTTACCTTGGGAGGCGGAGAGAACTGAAAAAACGGCTACAGGGCTGTTGTATGGAGTAAATTTATGAAGAACTGGTGGAAAGGGAATTGTGTGATCTTTAGTTATCAGAAGCAATTCCGTCACTAAAGATATTTTGTCGTTTATTTCTTGAATTATAGTTTCTGCTCCAGGCGTTCGTTTATCCTTACTTTATGTTGTTTGGAGGAATGATAATTTCTTTTGCACATAACGACTGTCGTCCTTGAAGTGAATAAAATATTTAAGAAAGATTCCTCATTTCATTCCTTAAAAATATATGTAACATAATTATTAATGCTAATTGCTGCAAATTATTTACTTCAGCAGAATGTTACATAAATTTGAGACATTACGTTTAATATTCTATTTATAAAAATATTAATTTTTCCTACTAGTCAGGACTGTTTTGGATGGAAATTTCGGTTATTTAGAATGAATACTACACAACGCAATTCATTCGCGTTTACACATGAATGAACCTGTCACCGTAGAACTGCATACAAAAAGAGAGCTCCCACGAGGGTTAGAGTATACCGCAACTACCTACGCGACATAATAATTTCATAATTCAATTACACCCAGCTCCTCGGGTGCGTCATGGACCGCGTGCTACCTTTCTGAGCTGGTCAGAGGTTCGATTCTCGGCCCTGGCAAACAAGCTGTAGCTTTCTAATACAAATCGTTTCAGTTTCTATACCTGTGCGACGAAAGAGAGATCTCCTGCAGGCCAAGTAAGCTAGGTGCGGTGATGGTAATACATTATGCCTACCACATGTCTCCGTAGCCCCAGGCGTGGATAATAAAAAAAGCAGGGCCCAGGACAGGGATCGTCGGTAGCTGGCTAAAATCGTATTCATGTGGCCAAATACATACAATATATTATTGATGTTAATTGACTGAAAACTATTTACACAAACAGAACCTTGTATAGATTTAAGATATTGCGTCAAATATACTAAAAGAAAGTGATTTTTTTCTGCTTCTAGGCAATATTTTGGACGAAAATTTTTGTCATTTTAAATGAACATGCTCCCGCCAAACCTCTACATATGAATGCACACTACATACCTGACACCCATTGTAGTACTTCGCTTCTACGAGTATTAGAGTGTACCTTAACAACCTACCCGACATAATACTTTCGCCATTCCATTCCACCCGCCATCCATCCCCGCGATCACACACCCTGCATACGGGCCGGGCCTCGCTCGCGGCAGCCTGTTCTTCCGTGCCGCTATTTCTGTATCCCGCCCATCTTTAAGAGCTTTGCCGCGCGGGCCGGGGCGTGTATTTGTATTCCGGACAGCGCCCTAGGAGGATGGGTGTCTGCCTTATTCACTTAGCGGCAGGCGGCGTCCGCACGCGACCCTCTTAATTCAGTTAGTCGCAGCGGGCGCGGGAGGAGCAGGAGAAGAAAAAAAAGAAGAAAAAAAAACGAAGGAAGCGGTCGGCCTCAGCAATTTATGGGGGCAGCGGAGCGTCGCCGAAGACGCCGCCATATTAATTCCTCGCGCTGCCACCGCCGCCCCCGCAGTCTCTTTCTTCGAGGCGCCGCCGCGTGTAGGGGGACCGGGAAGCAAAGTGCGGGGGCGTCACGATGGGTTTGAGAGCTGTGATGTAACTTGGGTCGGTCAGGAATCTTTTTTTAGTGTATCTGATTCAGTAATAAATCTGGTCTAATAATAATAATAATAATAATAATAATAATAATAATAATAATAATAATAATAATAATGATTATGATGATGAGGATATACAATAATATAATATAATACAATAATAATATAACGAGAAAATATAATAATATAACAATGTAAATAATAATAATAATAATAATAATGAAAAGAAAGTAAATAATAAAATTGTTACGTATCTAATGAATCTACGTTTCGGAACAGTGTATGCGCCCTTAGATGCCCGCAATCGTTGGTATCTCCAATACATTCAGTGCCGGAGCGATACCCTTGAGATGGCATGCCGCCGAGCGGCGAATTTGAACTTGTCTAATAAGCGGGAAAACTTGAGCGGCCGTGACCGCCGCAAGAACGCGGCCCTTAGGGAGGCAGCGCGCGAAAGCACTCCGGGAGAAGGGGAGGGGAGGGTGGCTGGAGAAGGGAGGGTGTTACGTCACGGAGGCTGCGCTGCGTCTGGAACCGTTGGCCCAGTGCCCGGCATCTCGCTCATACGGCGGCCCGCGGACCTCGATCACGCTTGTACTTTCTTTCCGATGCCTGCTGGTTTGGTTCGGATCCTATTTTTTCTTTCTTATATAAGGCCACATTTCGAATACTAAGGCCACATAGCCAACCTCGATCACGCTTGTACTTTCCTTCCGATGCCTGCTGGTTTGGTTTGGATCCTATTTTTTCTTTCTTATATAAGGCCACATTTCGAATACTAAGGCCACATAGCCAACCTCGATCACGCTTGTACTTTCCTTCCGATGCCTGCTGGTTTGGTTTGGATCCTATTTTTTCTTTCTTATATAAGGCCACATTTCGAATACTAAGGCCACATAGCCAACCTCGATCACGCTTGTACTTTCCTTCCGATGCCTGATGGTTTGGTTTGGATCCTATTTTGTCTTTCTTATATAAGGCCACATTTCGAATACTAAGGCCACATAGCCAACCTCGATCACGCTTGTACTTTCTTTTCGATGCCTGATGGTTATTTTTTGGTTCTTTTTTTGGTTTGGGTCCTATTTTTTTCTTTCTTATATAAAGCCACTTTTCGAATACTAAGGTCATACAGTGATCACCAGACAGCGGCTGATTTCGACCTAGTTATTTTAGCCAGTCTCACTCAGAGCGGCAGTGCTGGCTCCCAGCTAAACACAGACGGTTCCTGTCCTCGGTCATTTGAATGTGTGCAACAGATGCAGCTGTCTGTTTCCACCTGTGTCTTGTGACTTTATCCTGTTCCTTCCTGGTCCAGGCGAAGCAGGCTCTCTGCCCCAGTTCCACCCAGAGCAGCCACCTACCGCTCGGCCGCCGGTTGAGGTGTGCGGCTTGTAATGGAGAACCTGCTTCCCGGAGGAAACTTTATACCTTGCTGGAAAACCTGCTCTCCTGCTCTGAAATGTTTGCCCGGAATCGCAAAATCTGATTCTCAACTTTGACTGACGGGCAGCTTTGTTTCAATATGAAAACCAAATATTGCCGACCTTTTATTTTTATTTTTAGAGATGAGGTATTTTTCGATCACGATGATTGATTTTGTTGGGTGTTCGTCAAACAGGCAACCGAAATGTCACCGATAAATACCATAGTAAATAATAGAGACAAATATTTACGATTTTGTTTAATTTAAATAAAACTGTCCGTTAACCAAAGAGTCCATCATTATCATCAGTGTGTTTGTCAGTATTCTAATTGAGTTTTGAATATTTTATTTCTGCGCACTATTATTATTATTATTATTATTATTATTATTATTATTATTATTATTATTATTATTGTATGAAATAATTTATTATATAAATGAGTTTTATGATTACTAGTTTCGAATGAGATCGTTTACACCAGAGATATCCTCCATTTTGTAGCGTTCTCCACCAATCAGTACGTGATTGCAATACCTATTCTATTTTGAACGTTACATATTGTATATTCTCACATATTGTATTGTAAATTGTTTACCCTTAAGTGATACTTCATGTACTTTATATCAAAAGCATTCTTTTCATTTTTTACTGAAATGAGTATTGAGAAGATAAGTGTTTTACTCAATGTAAAGCTATGTGTCTGGTAAGTTCACGTTAAATGTCGACCTTTTTATTTAATATGTTTTGGTTTAAAAACATTGAGGGAGTGACTTTTCATTTCACAATTCATTTTGCAGGCAGTAATATTCTTTGACTTTCCAACATTTGCTACGTCTGCTATATTCTGTTTTATATTCTGGCCTTCTATTTGATTTCGACGTATAACATCGAAATCACTTTAAATTTTGTATGGTTACCGAAGTAAGTACGTTATGGAGGTTCATATACGTTGAGATTATTGGTCTTTTCTTCCTCGAACACGATATCAATATTCATCGGTCATAAGCGACCCATTCTTCAAACAAGGAGTTTGGAAAATGCACAGAATGTGGCTGGCCACGATTGCGACGCCAGCATAAAGGCTCACATTCAGAAAGAGAAGAACATTTCTAGTGCGACAATAAAACGTACAGACAACGGAAAACAGTTGTTCATAAAATACTCCATTACTTCTATGAAACATCCCCCGCTCAAACTTTATATTACACTTCGGTAAATTGTATCCTTCTAAATAAAACTACCCATTTGATGGTCAATTACGCCTCAATTTGAAATTTTCCCTAACCTGTCCCATCCAAAAAGTAATCATTAAAATATAAAATTGCTCGGTTCTGCAACTGCAGACTCACATTTTGAGCGTTGTCCATCTCATGTCTTCAACATAAACGCGAGAGAAAAATCCAAAAGACGTGTACACTACCCGTCGCGAAAACGGGTTTCCCGTGTTCATGTTAAGTATAAAAAATGAATATGAAGGAATAAAACATTTGAAAAAAAGATAATTTTCTCGATATGCAACAACTGTCTAGTAGACCTGACTTATCACCTCCATCCCTATCGTCGCCACGAGGATTTAATTTTCTCGCTTGAGAATAAAATTTTATTTTACTCTCTTGTACCCAAGATTAACATTGAACCTACGAACTCTTTGTACAAGTACTGGTCAAATCGGTTCGAGATGGAAATAAGGGACTTCTTGAGTACCACATGTGCAGTACCACATGTGCAAGCAGCCCGCGTGGAATGTATGTAACGAGAATCGACCTCGAGAGCTGCACGTCTTATAAAGTATGACGAAAATTTCATATTTTCATTTTAGAAAAAAAATAATGTTATTGTAAAAGAACAAGTTGTGTTTCTAATAGAATAAATTGTTGTAATAAACATAGTAGTATGTAAAATGAGTAAGGGTGTGCTCACACTATAGTAAATATTGTATGTTTGGATTTTGTAAATTAATAAATAGCAAAAGCAGGTCGGTTGCACAGTGGTTTCAATATAATTTGTGTGTTTGTTGTTTTAAAACGGATTTTAAATGCCAGGCATTGTAACGTGAAAATGGAACAGTAAAAGGTGAGAGATTGTGATTTTTAAATAAATTGAAAATTATATCGCTATATTTATAGTGGAAATAGTGATTTTCTTAAATTATTTTTTCCGGGTTCCTCAATTTAATTAATATAAGCGGATGATAATTTTCGCATCGTGGCGCGGATCTGCAAGAGATATAATATTGCATTGGTGTAATAATAATAATAATAATAATAATAATAATAATAATAATAATAATAATAATAATAATAATAATAATAATAATAATAACTTTGATCATTATTAGAATTAATAAAAATGACAAAAAAATAACATTCACAGATAACCATTCTTTCTGCGTGCATGCGGTTAAATAAAACTAAGAAACGAGTAGAAATGACCACTGCTTGCAGCGACTTGTATTTTCCGAGCACGTTCTCTTGAGTCCCCATTTCGCTGGATTGGGATAATTTGATTTGAAATCTGTTTCATCAGAACAATACGCAATCTATTACATTACACATTACAAATGTGTCAACATATTTGCCTATGCTCTGAAAAAAAGAGATTGCCAATAAAATATATATTTTAAAAAATCGCTAGATGCGAGAGGAGTGGTGCGGGTTGCTTATTTCGACGGAAGGGCAATTTCATCAAATCTTTACATCGTATTTGATACAAAACGGGGTCAATTACCCGCTAGAGAACATTTGTCGGCAACGCTTGTTGCTATCTTTTACTAGTAATTCGACTAATGGTCGTAGGGGTGTGGGGGTATGAATTACGGGGTTGTTGAAAACGCGAATAATACAAGCGCCGGGCGATTCGGCATCGGGCCCGGTTTTCCGCGTGGCGCGGCTAACGTTCGGTTTGGATCGGTTCGGTTTGGATCGGTTCGGTTTGGATCGGTTCGGTTTGGATCGGTTCGGTTTGGATCGGTTCGGTTTGGATCGGTTCGGTTTGGATCGGTTCGGTTTGGATCGGTTCGGTTTGGATCGGTTCGGTTTGGATCGGTTCGGTTTGGATCGGTTCGGTTTGGATCGGTTCGGTTTAGATCGGTTCGGTTTGGATCGGTTGGGTTTGGATCGGTTCGGTTTGGATCGGTTCGGTTTGGATCGGTTCGGTTTGGATCGGTTCGGTTTGGATCGGTTTGGTTTGGATCGGTTTGGTTTGGATCGGTTTGGTTTGGATCGGTTTGGTTTGGATCGGTTTGGTTTGGATCGGTTTGGTTTGGATCGGTTTGGTTTGGATCGGTTTGGTTTGGATCGGTTTGGTTTGGATCGGTTTGGTTTGGATCGGTTCGGTTTGGTTAGGTTCGGTTCTGTTTGGTTCGGTTCGGTTTGGTTTGGTTCGGTTTGGTTCGGTTTGGTTTCGATCGGTTTGGTTCGGTTTGGTTCGGTTAGTTTCGATCGGTTCGGTTCGGCCCGTGAGACTCACGCAGGAGCCGCCGACGTCTCTGCACCTCTTGCCGGTCTCTCTGCGCGGCGAGTAGCAGGCCGGCCGAGCACTTCGCTCCAACTTCTCGGCCCGGTCCGTCCCGAAACGAGACGGCTCCGTGAGAGCTACTCGAGCGCCGACTCATCGAAAGAACTGCAAACAACCTTGTCCAATCTGAGAGAGCTCCTCCACTCCAGGAGAGCGACCTTGTTTCTTCTAAAGTATCGCGCTGAGGGGGGGGGGTGTAAACGGTGGTGGAGACGTTGTTCATGAAAAGAACATGAGGGTCGAAGTGAGAATTGCTTTGCTATAAATATATGCGTTCTGTCTTGAGTAATTTCCTTAGGAAGATGGTTCATTTCTCTTTAAAATGTAATTTTTTTTCTTGCCAATAGGATTTACCCTTACAAGGGATCTCTTTGACAGTTCGGGGAACAAATAAGCGTCATGCAGGACGATGACATTGTAATGAAGCCACTTACAAATGTGCCCACTGTAAACGAAAGCACTGATAAAACGAGTTTAAATCAATTAATAATCAAATGCGCAACTTTTGTCGCAAAAGATTAATTTAATAACTCACTTATCAAATCTGTTATAAATTGTAAACATATTTTAATATGTAATGAGAGTATCATGGACGTAACTTTCAGTTATATTGCCAGCACTGGTCAAACAGTAGCTGTCAAAGCGCAGTTCCTTCTTATAGTAATCTCCAGTGTTCGATTTATAAAGTTTTATGTCTCGAACACGCCTCAAAATTAATTATTAAATTAATCGAATGAGTTATATATTTATAATATAATAAATTAATTATCCCCTCGGGAACCGGAACACCTTTCCTTCGTCTTCCGTCAGAAATCAAGCCCTGATAATCTCTATACAAGAAAATGCCCTAGGCCATATTTCAGGTGATTGGGTTTATGGAATGAGACGACAATAATTGAAATATTTATAGGAATTTGAAATAAGAAAATTATTTAAAAAATGATGCATAGAATCTTACTATACCTGTATAGAAAATATATGCACTTACAATCTTATCACCTTCACTAATAATGGGATAATTTTGTGGCAGTAATATCTTCCAAATGAGACGAGAGTGTTACAATTAATAGTGCAAATAGTTGCATATAAATAGACAAAGGGACGTTTCAACAAAGGCGGATTCATTGTCGACAATTTTTACTGATGTTTTTGTGCCTCAAATCTTATAGTAGACGCTACAATGCGTAGAGTAATGTGAAAATTTAAACTTCATAATGGTACATTATTAGTATACAATATAAATGTATACAATAATGCAAACTTTTAGCGAGAGAACTAATTTCCTTGTTTCTTTTTGCAGGTGAGTTGCTGTTTTCATGTCGTGTGAGATTTGATCCTGCATTAATCTTCTGGCCGGGTGAGTTGTCCTAATTTATGGCGTATTAATTTTGTACATGTATTACGTACGTCATAGCCTATCAAGTACATTAGGAACTAGTCTTTGCTCAACATAGTGAAATTTTCGTCGGTCTTTGATGCTGTAACCGCTAAAAAGTAACATTGTGCTGAATATGTGTATGAGATGGAATAATAATAATAATAATAATAATAATAATAATAATAATAATAATAATAATAATAATAATAATAATAATAATAATAATAATAATAGACTATTAATTTTATCATTATTGGAAAGACGGTTTCATGCTGATAGGTCATGAAACTTAACGGGTACTATCGCGAAGGCATTTCTCAACTTCATCAATGACGTTTGTGAAACCTTACTTCGAGGAATATACACCTGTATTCATAACGTGGATGACACACATGCATGAATGGCCCATGAAAGTGTAACATTGGAAGAAAGAAATCGCATTTGTCGTATTCTGAATGCACTCATTTTAACTGAATTTAGAGTAATTAAACGTGATACCAAATAGAAATATGGAATAGTATGAACTGTAAAGTAATGACGAGTGTCATATTCAGTCCACGAACGTTAGTGGAAGAGAAATATCACTGTATAGCTTTTATACTGGATTACGCTCTTATATACGGGGTTTTTACTAACTGACCTTGTGTATTGTACTTACAAACTATACTTAGTTCTTAACTTATATCTACTACATAATTCTACATACATCAATATTTACATTGATTAATAAGTTTACGTATTTATGCACTTTCCTCTCCTGGAGAGAAGATCATAGAGGTGATCTGCCTTTGCCTTCCCGTTCTGTCGTTTACGGTTGTATTTTTTTATGAAAGCGGATATTGTTAGAATGATCGTGGATGGGAGGAAGGATCACATATGATACGTGGGAGGTAGGGGCGCAAATCACTCCACTATCACACTGAAAACAATCACGCATTTTCCGTTAAAGTTAAACGTTGCTCCCAGCCGTGCGTCACAGAGTCACGTTTTGAAAAGTACTAGTAGCGATGAACTGTTTTGCGGACAGATTTCATCTCATCGACTCCTTGAAGAAAAATAAAAAAAAAATTTAAAAAAAGGATTTTGTGGCGTGCGCAGAAGCCCGAGTTGATGGCGGCAGCTGACGCCTGCACCTCCGAGGCGTCCGGAGTGCCTCTTGAGGCGGGAGGTGATAAGCAAGGAGGGCCAAGAGGGCGGGCGAGGCCGGTGGCCGGACGGGGACGGTATCAGGGCTAGACGCCCTGCGGAGATGGAGCTCTTCGTATGGCTAAAGAAGAGGGAAGGGGAAGATAGACGATGATACACGTTTGGGCTGATGAAAGGGTCATCTTTCTTCTTCTTCTTCTACTTCTTCTTCTACTTCTACTTCTTCTACTTCTACTTCTTCTACTTCTTCTTTTACTTCTTCTTTCACTTCTTCTTTTACTTCTTTTACTTCTTCTACTTCTTCTTCTACTTCTTCTTCTACTACTTCTTCTTCTTCCACTTCCACTTCTTCTACTTCTACTTTCACTTCTTCTATATCTTCTATTTCTTCATTTTACTTGTTTGAATTAATTAGGTGTTCTCTAACGTGTAAATCATTCTCTTCGAAACACGTTCTGTATTTTATTGACAACGTTTATTAAAAGTAAGATCCTAGGAAAGGAATTCACAATGTGCAGGGTAAAACTAGTGAATGAAAGTGTTGGTTTCTCAAATATATTAAATATAATATTTCTAGACATTTCTGTGTCATTTGAAAATACAGTGTACGAAAAGTACATAGTACGAAACGAACTTCGTGATGCAAACCTTTGCATAGATCAGTGAGACTTCTCTTGCCCTGATCTCCCTCGGTGTAGCTGCACCATCGCTTCTTCTAGCGCCGAGTCCTTTGCCTCTCTCTATCCCCGCCTCCACACCCGCCTCGGCGCCCGCCTCGGTCCCCGCCCCCTCGGCGCCCGCCTCGGTCCCCGCCCCCTCCACGCCCACCGTCGGGCCTTCAAGAGCCTCCTCCGGCGCCGCCAAGAGTGTTCGATAATGACGGCGGCGCAAATGAAGGCAATTTGTCTGTCGCCGGCGCGCCGGGCCCTCGTCTACCCAACCCTGCGCGCGACCCCTGTCTCGTCTGCGCCGCCCTTCGCCCGCACCCACCACGCCCCCACACGCCTCCCTCCCACCCTCTCGCCCTTTTCACGCCGCCTACTCATCGTCTCGCCACCCCGATGCCTTGCGGATTCGCTGTCTCAGCCGATCCGCTGGCGGTTCGGTCCATCACCGCTTTCCCGATCCGTGCCCTCCGATCCCAGCCTTTCCGACCCTCACTTCTTCGATCCCTGTCTCTCTGGTCCCCGTGGTTCTGACGCACGCCTCTCCGATCCCCGCCTTTCACTGACCTACACCTCTTCGATCCAAGGCTCTCCTATCCCCGCCAGTCCGACTCGCAACTCTTCGCCTCTGGGATTCCCGTCTATCAGATTCAAACCTCTCTGACCCCACCTCTCGAATCACCGCCTCTCGGATCCCCTCCTCTCGGATCACGCCTATCGGATCCCCTCCTTTCGGATCCCCTCCTCTCGGAACACCTCCTTTGGAATCCCTTCCTCTAGGATCATCGCGTTTGGAATCCCCTCCTCTCGAATCACATCCTCTCGGTTCCGCTCCTCTCGAATCACGCCTATCGGATCCCATCCTTTCGGATCCCCTGCTCTCGGAACACCTCCTTTGGAATCCCTTCCTCTAGGATCATCGCGTTTGGAATCCCCTCCTCTCGAATCACATCCTCTCGGTTCCGCTCCTCTCGAATCACGCCTATCGGATCCCATCCTTTCGGATCCCCTGCTCTCGGAACACCTCCTTTGGAATCCCTTCCTCTAGGATCATCGCGTTTGGAATCCCCTCCTCTCGAATCACATCCTCTCGGTTCCACTCCTTTCGGATCACCGCCTCTCGGATCCCCTCTCCTCGGATCACCGCCTCTCGGATCCCCACCTCTCGGATAGCCGCCTCTCGGATCACCGCCTCTCGTTCACCGCCTCTCGGAACACCACATTTGGAATCCCCTCCTCTCGGATCACCGCCTCTCGGATCCTTGCTCCTCTGATCATCCCCGCCCCTGTCCTTTTCGATCTCCCAGCTTTCGAGTTTCCGCCTTTGGAATCCCCACCTCTCTGTTCCTCGTACCTGTCACCCCTCCTCTCCGACACAAACCTCGTCGATTCTCGCCTCTCCAGCCTCATCCTCTCTCCTACAATTCACCTCCTTCCCACAATGCCCCCTCTCCCTGGCGTCTCCTTGTTCTGTCTAAATCACCGTTTCATTTGCCTCCTCCTGCCCCCATTCTACTTACCGCCACTCTTTCACTCTCTCCATTCTTGTTTCACTCGCTCATTACCTATTGCCTTCCTTCGTCTGCATCTTCGAATTCTTGCCACGTCACCCCAAGATCCAGGCGACCCGTCACCTGCTCGTACACCCCCAAGCCTCATCGTCAATTATGTTTTCCTTCTGCATCGGCTCCCACCCTGTCACCTGACCACCACCATATAGGGGAGTCTTTCATCTATGCCATCGCTTCTCCATCCCTCCAATCTTCTGTCGCACCCTCCTGCTCTCGTCTTCTCTTCCATCACCGCACCACTCGAAGGCACCTGACCCCGTCTGCGCCCTCCGCCTCTGCTTCCTGCTTGGCCCTCAACACAATCGGCGGCGACGCCTCCACTCAGAGGACAGAGAACGCGGCTTATCTACTCCTTAGAGGCGGGGGTCAGGGAAGGGGGCGCATGGCACTGATAGAGCACGGGGCGGCCTGTTCGCCCTTCTCCACCCGACGCCCCGTCTCCGCCGCCGCTTCCAAGTTATGCAAAGTCGCGCCCGCCCAGCAATTGAAAGGAGATTACGGGGTACTGTCACTTTTTAATGAAGTTCTCTCAATGGCCGTGTCCCCACGCGGCTGCTTTGCACGTTGTTAGATGCTCTTGCGATTCGACGTGCTCAGAGGTACGGCGTTCTTGGTCATGGGTTGTTAGTAGCTTTATTGAAGTGTTGGTCCTCTGCAGCCGACTTTACAGTGTAGGACATTCGAATCTAAATTGAATATTATTTTCAGAATGCTCTACCCAAATGGAAAATTTAAGTGGAAATAGTCTTCTTGTAATTATCCACTGATTTATGTCATTGTTCTCAGACTTGAACGCAAAAACTTTTTCGAAAATTTTCATTTACACACTTCCAATCCTTTTTTTAAACTATATTTTGATTTCTATTCATCTGGCTGCACAATTTTCGTTCCTGATTTTCGGAACGAAAGATTGATATACTACTGAGGCAGTGATATATTTGAAGCCAATAATTGCCTTCGAGAATCTCCGATTTTCAATTTATGATTGGCGGGGACAGAAGACCTAGAAACAATACATTCGTGCGCGAGTGCTCTCGATGTCGAGTAGATCTCTCTTTAAGATTGTTTGCTCGCCCGGGGCCAAGTGCGCAAGCGCTGCATTTGCGAGGAAGGGACGTCACACGGCGCTCTGGCAGCCGTCGCGTCGCTTTTCGTGCAGCCGCCTCCGTCCCCTCCTCCTCCTCCTCCTCCTCCTCCTTCCTTCCTTCACAGCCCTCGTCGGCACCGGCACCGCCGCCGCCGCCGCCGCCGCCGCCGCCGCCGCCGCCGCCGCCGCCACCGCCACCACCACCACCACCACCACCACCACCACCACCACCACCACCACCACCGCCGCCGCCGCCGCCGCCGCCGCCGCCGCCGCCGCCACCGCCACCACCGCACACCGCCGTCACCGCCACCCCCCGCCACCGCCACCATCGCCTTCGCCGAAACCGCCGCCGCCACATCCACCGCCACTGTCGCCACGTCCTGTGCCACCATCCCCGCCATCACCGCCACCCCCACCACCATCGTCTCCACAGCTGCCCACGTCGCCTCTGCCTCCATTGTCGCCTCCGTCACCGCCACGAATGTCATTGCCTTCGCCGTAGACGTCTGCTGCCGCCTTCGCCGCTGCAGCTGCCGCATTCCCGTCATTGCCACGCTCTGCGCGTCGCAGCCCCGACAGCCACCCTGCGCGCAGACGGCATGCAAAAAGCCCCGCCGCGCCAGCGCCACAGCAGCGGTACCACCAGCCTCACCACCACCAGCACCACCACCATCTCTACCACCACCACCTCTACCACCACCACATCCACCACCACCATCTCTACCACCACCATCTCTACCACCACCACCACATCCACCACCATCTGTATCACCATCATCTCTACCACCACCACCATCTCTACCACCACCACCACCATCTCTACCACCACCACCACCATCTCTACCACCACCACCACCATCTCTACCACCACCACCACCACCATCTCTACCACCACCACCACCATCTCTACCACCACCACCATCTCTACCACCACCACCATCTCTACCACCACCACCATCTCTACCACCACCACCATCTCTACCACCACCACCATCTCTACCGCCACCACCATCTCTACCGCCACCACCATCTCTACCGCCACCATCTCTACCGCCACCATCTTTACTACCACCATCACCACGATCACCATTTCTACCACCACCGCTACCACCATTTCCGCCTACATGACTACAATCATCACTACCACCATCATCACGCTCTTCACTACGAACAACAACATACTAACATCTCCACAACCGGCAGTGCTTCCTCCCTACAGCCCCTCCATTGCTGGATGTATTCATTATCACTGTGCCATGGTCGCTTGTGCTGCTGTAGGTACTACCACCACCTTTGCTGTTACAATTCTCTGCATATCGCAGCCATCTTTACAGTCACCCCATCCATTCCTAAAATGAGGATGACCATCGCCATTCTCATTATAATCATTATCAATTACACAATCGTTATCACCATTACCACATGTGCATCTCTCGACAAACATGGCTTCCTCGACACATCAACGGTCACTTAGTCGGTGATTATTGTCAACACAGCCCATCACCACACCACCTGCGCCATCACCCCGTACATTCCTAGAAACAAAGATGACCATTATCATCATCATCATCATTATCACCACTTATACTACATTGGTCGCCACTATTACCACTTGTAAATCCCTCTCCAACTCGCGCTCCATTGATGCATCTACGGCCACTTTGTAGCTATTGTCCGCACAACCATCACCACACCACCGCCTTTACCACCACTATCGTCAGCGCCCACGACGCGACGCCCCCCACTCCATCTGCCGGACGATTCCAGTTTATTTTTGCTTCCGCGAAAGAAAGCTCCGGCTTTCGTGATTCCTTGACAAATGTTGGCTGGCGGAGTGGCGCGCCCCGTCCTGGGCCGTGGGCGGCGGCGGCGATGAAAGATTTATCTTAATTTCCGAAGAGCGCTCCTCGGGTTATTTTAATCGCCCCGAAGAGAACCGGTGATGTAACTGCAGCATGTGTATCCTACGGCCCACGCTTCGCGCCAAGTGCCAGGTCGAGGACTGAGCATTTGTCTCGGAGCTGGAGAAAAAGAGTTGGATACGCTTCGCTTCGGCGGTCGAGGTTTCGTGTTGCATTCGGTCAGGGATAGGGTGTGCGTGAACGATTTTGCAATGCGTGAACGATTGATTTTTTGCGGGTTGGTATTGTTTTGGGCATTTTCGTAGCTTTGGTTGCAAATTTTTTTCTGATACGAAGTGATTGATTTCCGAAATGAGAAATTCTGTTGAAAACTTGATATGCGTTAAGGGGTTTTAAATTTCGAAAATTGCATAACTACTACTTCATGTGATTGCATGTCAGATCTCGGAAAGCTTTTTTACACAGAATACTTATTATGTAATTATTGTATGCAATCATTTACTCTTAATTTACTGTTATATTTACTTAATACACACTAAGTTAATTTAGGACTACTCAACTATGAGTAAGGAGTTGTGTGTGGTACAGATATGTCACGGAAAATGTTAAAATGTGTATGTTACAATGCGTCAATAACTAGTCAAGGTCATTTCTTAATGACAATAACATTAATTTCTTGAATGTTTAAAATAGTTTGAAAAGCTAGGTTCATTTTTTTTACTCGTCAAGAGTATTAATTTTGTCGTATATTATAGCTTGCTCCGATTTGACGATGACTGAAGTTGGCAGTACAGGTACCATTTAAACTAAAATTCGTTACGTAACCAAGGTAGACTTTTTACAATAATATCTAAGGGATATATTTTAGAAGAGGAGTGATGAAAGTGGCTGGAATACAGAGCAGCTAATTCCGTGAAACGTTACCGCTATTTTCTAAATTATAATTTGCTGATTGTGTCTTTTGGTTCTTGCGATACAACAGCTCGTGAGCATCGTCGCCTCTTCCATCAAAGCTCTGTCCCCGTTCCAGGTTTCCTGTTTCTTTTCGCGACGTTTAGACCGTCGCGTCGGCTCGAGCGACGGCGCGTTACAACTGAAGTTCGGACGTCGGGAGAAAGACTTTTCGCGAGGAAAAAGGCACCGACCTGACGACTTCTCAACTCTTCGCAATTTGGCCGCCCCCGGGGATCGAACCGTCTCTTGTCCTCCGTCCTCGCGGCCGGAAACGCGTCGGCGTCCCGCAGGGGTGAAGGACGGGGGGGGGGGGGCGAGCGGGAGAGGCGAAGGAACGCCACGGAGAACTTCTGCTTCTGCCCCGCGAAGTCAAACACTTTTAGATGCTTCTGCAAAATGATCGCAAATTAAACACTACTTAAGTGTGTTAAATAATTCTTTTCTTTTTCGGAGCAATTACGTTTCTTTACGGGACGAGGACATTTGAATTAACTATGTCAACTGACCTAGTGGGTAAACGCTCTCGCGAACTTGCAACTCCTTCCGAGTCGTAGAATTCAAACGGAAGAGGAAGGCGAGGGGAAAATAATATTCTGTGGTAATACAACTGGAACACTGAAACAAATTTAATCAAGCAATTTATATTGCCGTCATTCCATAAAAAAATATATGATTCAAATATAAAAAATTCTGAATTCTAATTTAGAATAATTTCTCTATGAAAATTAATATGTTTTTCCATTGTGAAGTGTTATCACAAATTTTTGACGACCGACTTCCAGAGTTATGTTTAATCATTTTGTAAGGTCTTAAAATTAAAGTAACTTCGTCCTCTTGACCTTGTTCTACCTTTCCAGTAATTTGTAATCACATATCATAAATTCAAAGCAAAATTTCATCACAAGCTGACATTCAGTGTAGTTTTCACCTTCGTAAATTATCTTTCAAAGAAAGAATTCAATGATTTTACGTTAATTGAAAACAAGTACAAGTATTGCGCAAGTTTAATAACATATGGTTAAAAACTTGAAAACACTACGGAGGGAACTCAATGAACTTACCTTGATTGTTTATTATTTGTATTATTACGTTTCCACCTTGTTTCCATAAATTATGTGTACCTTGTGTTTATCATCTTCTTCTCCCATCATATTCTGCTTGCACCTTTTCCACCTCTTCTTGATCTCTCACCTCGCTTCTTAGTCTTTTGATAGTTGCACAAATTCTTTAAAATATATTTAATTTATTAGTGATGCATAGGTTTTTATGTTTCATTGAAATTGTTCCGTACTACCATGATTTAGAAAAAAGGCTGCTAATCATTGCTTGAATACTTCCTAGAAAGGAAGCAATACATTAAAGAAAGCTTCTAATTATTATTCTGAAAGAGCAACTTGCAAGTGACTGAAATTCTTGAAAGAAACATTTGCATTTTACTGAAAGAAATACTACAAAATCGTATTCGCTATTCATTAAAAGAGTAGGTTTAATTTCTTTTTCTTGAGATTTTTTACTGAAACTCTCTCCATTCAGTTTCTTGAGATCTGAGTCTTCCTGTGTTCTTTTAGTGACCTTTAGTTCCATTGTTCTCCGTGCATCTATGAATATGAATGAACTTCCAGGCACAAGGATAGCAAAACGGTATTCTACGAACCTTAATAGTAATTGTGGCACACGTGTTTTAAATCGTTCTGAAAGTGAGGGTTTTTCTTGGCATATGTAAAACTTAATGCGTTTGTCATGTAATTCACATTATAATATTTGAAGTTATTTCCTTTAAACCAGCGAATAAAAGGATTTAATGAAAGCCAGCTAACGTTTAAAAAAACTCGTTCGGTATATTTTCTTATCTGTCCTACGCTAGATCCGCATCTCAGCCGAATGTTCTCAGACGTTTTGTAAGATCATTCGGTACAGCTTACTATACTGACAGACGGAACCGCCGTTTTCGGAAACGCGAATCTGCAGGTTTCGATATTTCGCGAATTTTCCTATCTTCACCTAAACCACTTTGAAGTCAGTTGGGACCCACGCACATTATCCAACTGCTTTTCTTACACGTGGTTTCATTATTTTCTTGCTTTGAAGCGTTTTTTTTAATGAAAGTAATTTCCCCCTTTAAGAAATAAATAACTGACGATGACAGTAACTTACTAGGAGAGCCTGGAAACTCTGTAATTTATTTTACTTGAAATAGGCATGCAAAGACATTTATTGTGTCTAAAGAAGGGGCAGAAATGCATGTAAATAATGGAAAAATGTAATTGAAAACGAATTGTAAAAAAATAATTAATATTACTTAATTTTTTGTATCTTACTAACTCACAGCTTTTCTAAGGCATAAATAAAACGAAATAAGAAAAGTGGGTGTCAGAAGCTAAATAAACAAAAAATGCGTGGAAATCTTATAGAACTCCAAAAGTACAATTGAAAACTTGAAAATAAAAAGGATGTAAGTACCATTTTCATACTTTCGAAAAAAATGAGTTTATATATACGTTTAACCTATTGACACAACTCTTGCCATTTATAATCACTCCGTAAAACTATCTAGAAATCCGTCTGAATTTTGGTTCTTATTTTAGGCTTCGTATTTTAGGGTTTATTTTGTTATAGGGCTGTATTTATTCATTATTATTCTGGTAAAAATGTAAATTTAAGAGAAATGGCACTAACATCCTTTATTTCAAGTCTTCAATCAAAATATTCGTATTATTAAAAGTCATAAAATCGCAACAGTAATACAAATATGTTTTGCCATACTTCGGAGCTCTACGTATTAGAGACGACGACAAAGTGTGGAGCTGGCGGAGACCGTGCATTCTTTGCTACGCTCCGGAGCTGCTCCGCGCAGTCGAGTCTTCCTTCGCTGTCCGCGAGGCCGCGGTGAGCCGGAACGGCGTGGAGCTGAGCGGGCAGGGCGGCTAGGTGCGGTGTGGCTGACCGTGCAAGGTCACTGGCGGACGGGAGGACGCCGCCGCCGCCGTCCAGCGCACAGCTCAGCGACCGCGGGCACTCGCTGCTCACGCGCGGCCACGCGCCCACCTCACAGTTGAACGCACGCACGCACGCTGCAGATGTGTTTGTTGTTTTCCCCTGACCCCTTGCGGGGTCTTTTCGTACTGGGGGAATCTTGTTTGTGCTCTAAACTGCGATTTTTGCAACTCTGCGCCTGGCAGGTTTCAGCTGTTGACAGTTTCATCCAATCCGGAGATCAAACGTCACCATAGTGACGTCACTATGGTGTCGTTCACGTTCCCGATTGGGTGAAGCCGTGACGTCACTATGGTGACAGTCAAGTTCCCGATTGGATGAAACCGTGACGTCACTATGGTGACAGTCAAGTTCCCGATTGGATGAAACCGTGACGTCACTATGGTGACGTTGAAGTTTCCGAAAGGATGAAACCGTCAACAGCTGATACCTGCTAGGGGCAGAAGTGCATAAATCGCAGTATAGGTTTTCGGGACTCCTCTACTCCGTACGGTGACGTAGTCGGGAGTGTGGGTAGTGAGTAGACGTTTTGTTAATGTAAAGACGAGTTATTTCATTAGGGTTTTTGGGTGACGAGTGATAGATAAATTGGTATTTATTATTCCTGCAGGTAGGTTTATGCAACCTGGTGGCAGAACACTACAATTTACGTATTACAATTAGGAGATTATAATACAATGAATGAGGAATAGGGAAGGTGAAGGATGGGGAAGGGTGAGGGTAGTGGTTGGGTGGAAGTGGAAGGGGATGAGCTGGAGGGTGGAGAAAGGAGGCGACGAAGATGCTGTTCTCGACGGCGTCTTAGCTGGTTAGGTCTGTCTGCTGTAGTAACTCGTCGTTAGCTCGTTTATCATTAGCATGTCTTTGCCCACGTGTGAACAGACGATCAATTGATTATTTCGGCGGCGATAGTGTGACGGTTAGCGTACCGGACTGTTATACCCAAGCTCGCGGGTTCAAACCCGATCGAAGTCTTGGATTTTTAAGGGCGAAAAAATCCTTCGTACGCCTTCCTTCGGAGGGGAAGTAAAGCCGGCTGTCCCATGTTAGTAGATTTACTTGCATGTAAAAGTCAAGCCTAAATGACGCCTCTGAGCTAAATTCAAAATCGCCTGTTTCTCGCCCAAGAAATGCCTCCTTCCTCTGCTAGTTGGTGAAAGGAGCGTAGCGAAATTTGCGTGGTCAGACGGAAGAGCGGGCCTGATGGCCCGAGTCTCGCCACGTAAAATAAGGCAAAAATTCAATTCAATTCAATATTTCGTGATTGTGGGCGCGTCAACTACTAGGTAGTGCATGTTTGATTAAAGGCGATGGCGGTGATCTCTATAGCTAGTGTCGAAAATCCTGACACCGTCGGGCCCTAGGAGCTCTCGGTCAGAAGCACTGCAGTGGCATCAGTTGATCCTCCCTCAGCCGGTCAGAAACAAGGAAAAGGAAGCTACTTGATAGTAGGGAAAGTAATTAAAGGTGTTGAGACAACGTTAAAACACGCATTTCACACAACCCAAACGAATATTTTCGAGTTTGCGAAACACTAAAACAAAACAAACACAATTGTACCCAGGACTAAAGCTTTACATACGTTGTGTGCTCTACGGCTAAAGCTGCTCTTGCGTGGCATTAGTTCTATGCTTGTAGTTTATTGCGTATTGGTGCATGTGGGTCACGGCATATTAAATGAGACAATACATTCTCGGGAAGAAACAGTCATTCATAAAAGGCAAATTTATGTGAGTGACTTTACGCTGTTGTATATTTCATGAGCTGCAGCAACGCTAATATTTTCCGAAATATCACAGTGTTCTGCCTGGGGCCGCTCGCACGAATGGAAGACAGAGACGGAACTTTGCAAGTGCATCCAGTGAGTGTCGGTGAATAAGTGCTTGGATGTTCGGGTTAAGCCGAGGCAGTTATGAGTTTTGGTTTCCTGTGATGTAATGCATTGTACAAAACGGGTGAGAGTTTTGGAGCATTTGACATTTTTAGGAACTTTAAATTCTTTTCTAATGATTTTCCCGCTTTATTGTTATAAGATATTTCCCTTTCATCCATTATTTAAGAGCATTTTTTAGTCTATTAGCAAACGGCGAAAACTCTTCATTAAATAATTAGTAAACAACATAACGCAGAAAAGATATTTTGACAGTAATGTACTTACTTATCTGGGGTATGAGACGATGAGACAATCTTTTAACAATTTAGTACTCAGGGATACCTATCTGTCCTTACTCCTAGTCGGAAATCAGAAAAAAGGTTACATTCTGTAAATATTTAGTTCTTTAAAAAATTATTGAATGCTGTAAGGTTCTTTTCTTCGTTGGTACGCAGTAGAAAGATTAACATCAGATTAATGTTGTTGATTGGAGAGTGTTTTCTGAGTTGCGAAGAAATAAACATAGTTTCATTATATTGATAAGTTTTAATTCAACTTAAAATAATGGTTGGAGGTAGCTTAAGATACATTTTGGAAGCTGATTATTCAGAAGATACAATCTGTTTTAAGTAGTTAGAATTTTGATTTTGTGGATCTATCTTCCCAATTATGAAGTAGGAAAATTGCTTCAAAGAAGAGGAACTTTTGAGTAATAAATTTTCTTTAGTTGTTGAAAATGAATTATTCTATTGCCCGGAGAATTACGAAAAATAATCACAGGAAATAAGTTTTTGGTTATTGGTTTTAAGTAATCCCACATTTAATTTTGTATATTTCTGAAAAAACTTTTCTCTAAACGTGGACAGAAAGTTCCAGTTCATCACAAATTTTAGAGAACGAAACATTACCTCTACCGAAAATGTGTATTAGTAAATAGACCTTTTTTAGAGAAACTAGAGTTGTTGGTTCGTTTGAATTAAATTTGTCTTTTTTGGATTTAATTTACGTGAAATGATAAGCTGAATGTCCACTCGCCTAACTTATTGGATACCATCGATTTACATCCTATTATTTTAAGCTCTTTGCATCACCCACAAAAAAACAACATTTGTACCCCATCACTTCTCTTCTCTCCGCCAGTTCATGAAACGAATTGTTGTGGCTGTCCACGTATCATCGACTATTCATCAAGGTTTAAACGCACAAAATTCGTTAACGTTTCCACGCTCCCGTAAGCTCACGTGAAAGAAACAAATGAGGCCGGACAGAATCCTTCAGCGCGTAAAGTGTTGCGCGAAATAAAAATCCCGAACCGCCACTTCATCGGATCACCACCTCCACAGCAAGGCTCCGTAAGCATCAGTTGATTCCTAGCAAATGAAGCAGGCCAAGAATCGGTCACTGCTTAGAGCAAGAACTTGGGCCAGACTACACGCGATGTCCCGCTGCAGTGGACGGCGTACCACTCGGCGTTTACTAGATTAGAGCCGATCGCACCCCAGCGCCGGCACTCTTTTGCCTTTGAGCTGACTCGACAACCAACTGGACAGCAGCGGTGAGGCTGGGAACGCCGCGTGGGACACCCACTTGATTGATTTCGGGCGCGTCAACTGCTATGATCATCGGTCCCGTAAATGTAGTGCATGTTTCATCTCGTGAGGTGGCAGTTTGCCCGCTAGATGGATAGATCCGGTACCGAGCTACACATTGACTAGCAGGTTATTCCTCATCCAGGCATCTCCCACTAGCAGGACACCCCCAGACGGGATAAACTCCCGAGTGGACTCCCGACATGTGTCCTTGTGTAGTGCATATAATTATAAGTATGTGCGAATAAGGGATTTCAATAGAACAAGGAAGAGGAAGAAGAGATCGCGCGCGGTCCATGGCCCGTTTCTACGGGTACTGCTCCCGCATTCGCATGGTGTTGTATGGAGAAACCACGGAAAACTACCGATCAGAGCAGCCGGGCGCTAGAATTCTCCTCTAAATAGCGCCTGAATTCGATCTAGTTAGTGTCAAAAATCCTGTCGGGATTCTAACCTTGTCTGTCCACTTGAGCAACACTGGCCTAAAGAGATGTAGGATCTTAAAATCTCGAGCCACGAACTTCGTCGGATCGCCACCTCCTCTCAGCTCACCTCTGCGGCAAGGAAAGGAAGAGAGCGCGGAGAGGAAGACTTATCGTCATCGAAATAAACATTCTCCCGCGGACGCATCCCGCGTGAATTACCCAATGCATCACCAGGAAATAATTAGTTCGCGGCGAGAGAGGCTTCCGCGGCGGTGGAGGGGATGGGAAGGGGGAAGAGAAGGGGGGGGGGTGCGAACAAAAAAGAAACGCAATCAAGCGTTCTTGCTGCTGCCGCCGCCGCCTCCGCCGCGGCGATACAAATGGCGGGCGGGCATCTCCGCGGCGCGGATATTAAGCGGCCGCTAGCGGCTGACGCCTACGCAGGTCTGCCCGCCTCGCTCCGCTCCACTCCGTCACTCCACCGGGAACAGTCTGTTGAATGAGCCACCGAACATCAAATGTCCTGAATGGAAGTGTCGGTCGAAACTATAGATTAAATAGTGGGTTAATAACAAAGGCGCGAAACAGGGTCACGCGCGAGTCGAGTTTGTCTTGAGTCACAAAGTTTGACAAAGAGACGAGTGTGGGAATCATTTTGCGCCCGTGTGGCGTATACTATTTTTTTACACGCCGTGCGCGAAACGTCGTACCTCGGGTAAAGGAATATAAATTAAATATTAAAAAAACTAGAAATACCTAACTTGTGCGAAAGTATATGGATTCCAGTCAGTTTTATAACACTGTTGTTTGTAAATAATAAACAAAGACATCGTCAGGACGAAAGACAATTGCGAATCGTTGTAGATGTTTCGCACACGCTTCGCGATGTTTCTCACACTGTGAATAAATTACCTGTTTTGCACACAGAAAACATACACCAGAAATCGCGTTTCGCGCACGGCGTGTTAAAAGTAATTATTTGGGTCCTGAGATCTCAAATTGGGAATGTTAAATGTTGAACCTTACGGAAAAAAGAAAAAAATCTCATGGATACCAAAGCGCAGGTAAGCCGCCGTGTATCGAATTGATTAGATTGAACTCCTTAGAGTCAAACACTTCTCGAGCGAATTTAACAGAATTTATATGAGATTAGAATTGAATGGGAGAGAAACAATCAATAGGATCAAACTCGAGGAAAATGGTCTGTTCCGAATCTGCTCGATATGGGGTAAATTGAACTCTGAGGAATCAAAATGTGAATAACAAGTGGCTGCTTGCGCCTTGTGTCTACGTACTTCTAAACCCCCCTTTCTATACCCCTCTCAGTCATCCTGTTATACACGTAGGTTTACCAAATCTGCTACCGAACGATGCGTTAAACCGAAGATAGCTTGTGGTACATCTTGAATTTTGTGGTTTAACTTGACTTGAGATGAACGGAATTGGAATTTGGTTTTTCGTTACGTACTGTGGGAATTCAAATGCAGGTAGTAGTTGGAATGATATCTAACAGTCGGGCCAGAATTTGCGGAAGCGATCTGTTTAGACTACAAATCCTTAAAGTCGATTTGAATGAATTGAACTGCGCGAAGGCGGTGCCGATGAAACCGATTGCACAAAAGTAAGAAGCAAAAGATTTTGTCTCGAGCATTTAGCGCTCAACGCCAAAAAGCACTTTCCTCTTTTTTGATTTGTATTATCATTTGAATTCCATATTTGGTTTCCGCGACTTTGAAGCACTAAGCTTTTCTATAATGCACAAGATGAATTGTCTTATTTTAATGATGGCGTTTTCTCACTTGTATCATACTTGTTTATCATTTTTCTTTCTAATCTTAATTGCCCTTTAGTGGTAGCATATAAACTGAAACGTTAAGATTCATCCCACAATATATAATTTTTCTTGTAATATTGGGAGATGTAATATTTTGAAATCAATATTTACTGCCATTTATTGCTGTTGATTGCAATAGAAGAAAAGAAAACAGTTCTGATGCAGAAAATACAGTTACGGTAATTAATGTTACACTCGTCTTGTTTAGAAGCCATGCGCATGAATTATACTATCGTGACTACACTTTCGTGAAATATCACAGCGATTTTTTTCCAGCACATTTTGGGAGTTTCTTTATTTTAAAACCTTGCGCTCCGAAGGATATTGCCAAACTCGACGCTCGAATCGAAAGAAAGGAAATACATGGATTCAATATTCTTGCATTGCGAAGGTGAAATCAAACTCGCGTTCCAAGTCGCGAGCGAATCGAATGTAAGAAAATTAGTTCGCAGCCGCGCCGCGCGCCGCGCTTTTCGTTTCCGCCCGGCAACGGTTCGCCCGAGCGTCTTCCGGTCTGTTCCAGGCGGTGCGTGCGTGGGCGGGAGGGCGCCAATGCGATCGTCATAAGTTTTGTAGTTTTAAATTGAGTTCGCTGTAACTTTGTGAAGCAATCTTCGAGTTCGTATAAGACATCGATATCATCAGCGCCGATAAAGTTGTGTGGACCCGCTCGTCGCCCAAGGCCCCCTGGGACAGGCCGGGTTGTCCCCGGTAAGGCTCTTACGGTGCGAGGGGGGAGTGGCTGAAGGCATTCGGTCTGCTTTGAGCCCTCGCCGCTCGCAAAAGCTGTTACAACGGTCCGCCCGTGCGCAGAAAAAAATAGGATGGTGAGATCCGGAGTGAGAGTGTCGGATGAGAGGAGAAGTCAGTGGGTGGTGGATGAGAGGAGTGAGGTGGATGGCTGTTGCTGTGGGTGTAGAGTGAGGGGAGGAGTGAGAGATCAGTGGTTGATGAAGCGATTAGGCGGAAGTGAGAGTAATGGTTGAGGGAATGGGTAGAATAGGATTTGGGCGTGGGTAAAGAATAATAGGGAGAGTGGGAGAATGGAGATAGTGATGGTTGTGGCGTGGTTACGAGGTAAAGAAAACTGAGGTGACTGTCGCGGTGGGTGACAGGCGAAAGTACGCGGTTGGAGGGTGAGAGAATAGTGAAGAGGTAATGGGAAATCGATGGGTGAGTAGGTGGGTAAAGGGCGATAGTGGGAATGGTGAGTGAAGGTAAAGGATGAGAGGAGAGGTGAGTGAGTTGAGGGTTGATGGGTTATGGTGAAGTGTGGGGAGGGGAGTTGGAGGGTGGTGGTAGTGTTGGTGTGTCTGGGGGGGTTAGAGGGGAATGACTGGGGTGTGAGAGGGGAATGATGGTGAGTGGGTCTGGGTGAGGGTGAAGGGTGATAGTCGGAATTGTGGCAGAAGGTAAAGAATGAGAAAGGAGGTGAGCGAGCGGGTGATAGTTGATGGTGAAGTGTTGAGAGGGGAGTTGGAGGATGGAGATGGCGTTGGTGTGCCTGGGGGGTGAGAGGGGAATGATGGTGAGTGGCTCTGGCTGAGGATGAAGGGTGATAGCCGAAATGGTGGCTGAAGGTAAAGAATGAGAGGGGAGGTGAGTGGGCGAGTGATAAGTGATGGTAAAGTATTGTAAGGGGAGTTGGAGGGTGGAGATGGCGTTGGTGTGCCTGGGGGTGAGAGGGGAATAATGCTGAGTGGGTCTGGGTGAGGGTGAAGGGTGATAGCGTAAATGGTGGCTAAGGGAAAGAATGAGAGGGGAGGTGAGTGGGCGAGTGATACGCGATGGTAAAGAATTGTAAGTGGAGATGGCGTTGGTGCGCCTGGCAGGTGAGAGGGAAATGGTGATGGGCGAGGGACTGAGGGTGGAGGGTGTGAGTGGGAATGGGAAGGTGTAGGAGCAGGCATTCTGTGTGGTTTGAGCTTCACTCCCGCTCAAGCTGCTCCCACGGCACGACGCGGCGTGTGCGCCAAAAAAAAAAGGAAAATAAAATAAAATGCGTGCGCCCGTTCGCGAATCGATAAGTCGGGCGGTCGACCGGCGCCGCGGGCGACGTGTGGGTGGCGGGCAGTGCGGCGAGCCCCAAAAGCGATCATGTGAATCGCGTTCAACAGGGTGGTTCGAAAGAAAGTAACCAGAATCACATAGCTGGAATTTTTACATCCGTACACAGTCCGGTTTTTTAGCGAAAAGTACATTTTTGAATTGGTTTTCAAAAAGTAATGTTGAATTAGATTTCTTGAGCGTGACCGATCGAGAATCGATTAACTGGGTCGATCAGCGCTGCGGGCGACTTGGTCCTGGGCGGTGCGGTGGACCTCAAACGCAATCGTGTGCATCGTGTTAAACACGGTGATTCAAAAGAAAGTAATCAGATCCCCACAGTTGCAATCATCGTGAAATTTTCCATTTCCATTTTTTTACAGAATTGTTAAATAACTCGCGTTGTATTCGATTATTTGCTATTTAGGGAAACTTTCCTTCTACCCAGTTGATATGATGCCATCTATCGTCAAAAGCTTCTTATGTAATGGATAGAAACTTAAGTAAAGGCATCGACCTATGTCATTGTTTTGAAAGGCAACTGCAACCTCATTCAATAATCAGATTGGTTGTTTACTGATAAGTAGCAAATTTCCTTTACAGACTATGTGATGCTATACGATTTGTTGAACGTTATTTTACTGTAGAAAGTTGATTCTGTTTACTCTGAATTCTGATTGACAATTGTATTATAATATTCCTGTTTTCTTAGAGTTTTATCACTTCCAGCGATTTGGACATCAGAAATTTTTAAGTCATTTTTAAGTTAAGAGTTGCTTCTTGATACTTCTTATTTATGTTCTTTTTCTTCTATGTTCCTGTTCGCTATTTTTCCTGCTTTGAATGATCTTTCGTTATCACTTAGTGAAGTGTTATAAGAACTTATGTTTTAGATGTTTTCTCTAAAAAAGAAATTGGCGGCTTCCTTTGTTCAGTAAAGCCCTCTGACTTTATGGTAGGAAGTGATGTGAGTTTTACGATCTGATAGAAATCTCAGGCATAGTCTCATTATAGTTCTTAAATGGCTCATAAATCATTTTTGTTCGCATCGCGGCCATCTTCGGTGATACAATATTTTTGTAATTATGTTGTTAGGGTTGTTGTATTGAGGCCGAAAAATGTTTATGCGCCATTAAAGGGCTACGATGCAGCTACGTCCAAACTTTCTCTTCCTAGCCGTTGTTAATTGTGAGGAATATTTAGATTATATTGGACATCCACTGGGGCAGATCACAAAAATTCGCAAGGCGAATTCCCAGCGGGGAACCGGGAGAGGTGGCTTAGGGTATCAACTGATTTCACTTCATTGCCTCTGGCCGAGAGGTCCTAGGTTCAAGTTCAGACGGCGGAAGGATTTTTGACACTAGCTTGTCAGCTAGGCCGAATTTAGTCGCTGTCTGGAAGAGAATTCTAGTGGTCAGCTGCTCTGATAGGTAGTTTTCCGTGGTTTCTCCGATCGAGACCAAGCGAATGTCTGAGAAGTGGCCTAAGAACGGGCCACAGACCCTGCGCGATCATTCCTTCTTCTTCACACTCACACTACATATACTACACTACCACGCATGTCGGAAGACCGGTCGGAAGCTTAAAGCTTGTCCCGGCTGGGGCGGTGCTCCGTTTGTGAGAGATACCTGGTTGGGAAAATTCCCCGCATACCGACGTAGGTAGGCGCCGGATCTCGCCATCCAGCGGGGAAATATCACCACCAGCACCAAGATCACCACTAGCGGGGAAAGATCACCACCCCGAGGGGGAAACAGAGACAACACTTACGGCACTAATGACCGTGGCAGTTGACGAGCCCGGAATCACTAATAAGTAACCAACCAAGTCAGTGGAGAATCGGGGCTCGGCGGGCGCGGCGCGGTGTGCGCGTGTCACAGGCGAATTGCCAGAAGGAGCCGCGGGGGGCTCCGCTGCTCCGTCCACAAGAGGCGCGGCGCGGAGCGGCGGCGGCAGCGGCGGCGGCGGCGGCGGCGGCGGCGGCGGCGGCGGCGGCGGCGGCGGCGGCGGCGGCGGCGGCGGCGGCGGCGGCGGCGGCGCGCGCATCGCTGCTGGCTGTTTGCACGACAAACACGCCCCCAGCGCCGACCGCCTGCGCCCCGCCCCGCCGGCCTCTGCTCGCCTCGTTCCGTCGCTTCCCGCCTTTCCATGCCTCGCCCTGCGCCGACCCGGCCCGGCCCGCTCATCTCCACGGGACGTTCCTTCGTACTTCGCGCGTTCTCACATCCTGTTCAGTGTCTTCTAGCTACGAATCGCCTCGGCCCCCCTCCGGGTCGCGCAACGCCACACTTCGCTCAACATCGCTCAATGTCGCCCAACATCGCCTCACCTTAGCAAACCTCGCCAGACCTGGCCCCATCTCGCCCCCTCCTCGTCTTGCTAGCCTCGTCTCACTTTTCCCCGCCTATCCTCTCTTCGACCCCCCTATGCTTCACACCTTCGTCTCTCCTTTCTTTCGTCTCGGCTACGCCTAGCCCATTTTCTCTTTGCTGATCCGCCCCACCGTGCTCCTAGTCGCCCTGCCCATCCTACCAACATCGCTCTGCCTTGTCTCGCCACGCCCCTCGAAGCATTCCTCCTTGTCCCGTCCGGTTCCACTCCGCCCAACACCGGTTCTCAACCTCTACCTCCACGCCCAGTCTCCCTCTTCCCACACACATCCTGCCCCTCTTCGCCCTGTACTGCTTTACACTTTTCCTCCTAGCCCTTCCCTACCTATCACAGCCTTGCCTCGTGCCGTTCTTTTCGATGTTTTAGGCGTTGTCCTCTGTTGGTTCTTCGAATGTACTAATTTGGGTTCTCCATCATTCCAATTCATCTATCTCTGTTTTGAAATATTTCTACGACACCGTCTGTCCGGTGTTCCTCTTTTCCCGGCCATTATTCTCTACCCATCGTCCTTCGTCTCGATCCACCCCCGATCCGTCCCCGTTTGTACAAGAAAGAATCTGGATTTCCCCGCCCGCCCATGCTTGTCCCACCACACAATAGAGTTGACTGACGATCTGACTTATACTGTCACAACTCTCAACAATCGTTCAACTTCGCTAATTCGAATTTTCATTTCACTAGATCGTCTAGTTGTAATTAACCGACTCCACTGTTATTTTAATCAAATCTAATGTCAGTCCTGTTTTTTCTGAATCTTGTTTTATTGGAATCTTTCGAAATTGTCTTTACACTTGCCATTGCAGGGCACGGTGGCCTATTTGGTATACAGTCTACGATTTCTATTGAAAGATTAATCTAATGAATCTTCCCCTCCCTTTTATCGTTGTTCTGTTCCTACATCCTAGTTTTCTTGACTTCGTTTTCTAAAGGCAAAGTTTGCCGCATTATTGTTGCCGTCACGATTTTTACGTTGCTGACAACCACATTTGTGACTTACCTGCCAAGTCACTTCTGGTTACTCTCTCAGCCACGTTCCGTGACCTACTCTTTCCTTCTGTAAGGCGATTGAGAGAAAACGTTGACCATGAATGACGCCGACAAGAAATCTCTCGCTCTGTAAACATGTGTACAACTACCTCATCTTCCTGGTTGCCTGGAAGATATCATATGACAGTGTCCCCAAGGTTGACTTTCTGTTGTTCAAGCATGGTATTCTTTACAAAAATTGAAAGTTACGTGGTAGTATTTTTTCGAGTCAAGTGAGGTCAATGGTATTTAAGGTGAGTATCAAGGCATTTAGGTGATTTGGATGTCGCTTGTAGGGTTTTGTGGGATCGTCATAAAAACTAGAGGGGCGTTAAAAAATGAATGGAGAGAGTGAGGAATTGCAATTTCTTAATGAGCCTTTAAAATACGCCAGCGGTAACTCGCCATGAAAGAAACACCAGCGTTTGAGTGCGAATCAAAGAAAACGGTATAAAGGTCTCCCTCCTTATAGACGATATTTCACTACTCACTTGAGGAAATCGTTATCCACCCCATAACCAAGTAGTAACTTCGTAAAAATACGTAGACTTCCGTACCGTCAAATAGAAACTATTTGAAGTAATAGATAAGTTCCAAGAGTTTTCGTTCACAATAGAAAACTGTTGTATTTATTTTTTATGTTTTTCTATGTAACATTATTTGTTTAGGTCTTGAGATAAAGTTTTGCCTGTCCATAACTTATGCATCTGAAAGTACAATTTTATTTAAGTAATGTTTCTTGTCCTCTCGATAAAAAAGGAACATCAAAGAATAGTTGACAGGAATAGTTGCCAGAAGTAACGAAAGGACCTAACCGGAGTTTCGTATTAAAACTCGGGGAGGTGAGGTGTTTCGGAAGTTCTTGGTTGTTCGAAAGAATTCCAGAGAATAACACAACTTCTAGAACGAAGGCTCACAAGATTTTCTCGGTGACCTTGTGGCATCAGACGTGCAGTGTGTTAAATTTTGTTGGTAACAATATAATTAATGCAATTTTACATGTTCTCTGAATGTATGCAGAGTAATTGAGATGGATGATATAAGTTAAAAGCGAAAGCGTTTTGTATTTTTTCCGTTAAACTTACAATTATGTTATAAAATGGTAAAATATTATTAATTTCCTCCGTGAACGCACTCTTAGAATTGTATCGGAGGAAAGAAAAGAAAAGTACATTTACAAAAGTAGAATTCGGAAATGAACTTGTTTTCTGGATTGAAACTTTGAATTTTTATCATTCAATCGTTGGTTACTCATCCATTCATTCATCCAAGCAAGATCACTTCTAGGAAGAAAATTGTCGTTTTTTTACATCAGCCTATCAGCATTTCGTTTGGAACTTTCTCTGTTATGGCGCATTTAAGGCTAAATGCACCGAAAAATACTTGTAGGAAAATTCAATAGATCGCAGCACTATCACAGGGGAATTTACTTCACTGATTGCGTCTGAACCAATGGTCCGATTTTTGATCTGTAAACGGCATTTGACGCCTTTTTAAAATAGAATTCACGCTACGATGGCTTTTTTTCCAAAAATCTAGCAAAACCGCGAATTTGAAATTAGTTATCCAACTTCCGAGAACAAATTAAAAAATGTGGGCTTATAGCGCGATGGCGACATGCTTCCTGAATCCAACACCGTGACAATCATACAAATCGGACGAATAGGAGCGTCGTAAAGAGAAATTTACGAAAACACCTCCCTCCCCCTTCCCCTTCTGCGCCGTTGCGCCATCCGCCCGACTGTTGTGGACCTCTGTCGGCGCGGCGACACGGCCAGGCCAGGCGGCGTGGGCCAGCCTCGGCGGAGCAGGAGGACTTGAGGGATTCGCAAGCCAGACAGTCGGTTTATGCGTTCGTCACTTTGCATCTCAATCTCTTTTTCCACATATATCAAACTAGAGATGCTATACTACTATCTTTTTCACATAGTTCCGTCTTCCTTCGAATACTATCTTAAAATTGTTTGAGGCATTACTCAAAATATCGTGTCTGATATGGAACTGTTTTTAAAAAAAATGAACTAATTGTGTAAATATCACCATTATTCCATCTTCCCACATCTTATTTTAGATACATTTTACTTCTAAGGTCATCTGTTATTACTCCACCTTGCTCTAAGATCTTCCGTTGTCAAATACCGGAAAAACTGAGTTGAGTATACGCATGAGCTCTTTTATCCACTCGACTTTTGATCTTAAAATGACGTTTATCTGCTTTAAAGAGTTCATCTGGTGAATCTCTTTTCCCAAGTAAAATAGCCGAATCTAATTTTAAAAATGTTTTCGTACTTTCGGACAAATTTTAAAAAATGCATGATCTTGGCTGTCCGGGTGACGTCGCGTCGAAGGATGTTTTGCCGTCGTTTTGACCATCTTGTTGTGGTCTTCCTCAGGGCCTCATACCAGCCCTGAGGAAGACCACGACAAGATGGTCGAAACGTCGGCAACACAATCTTCGACGCGGCGTCACCCGGACAGCCAAGATCATGCTCAGGACAGCCGCGGAAGCCTAAGACTTCAAATTTAAAAAAAGGTGGTAAAATAGTGGGCTGGCGAGCTGCATCCTGACTCCAACGCATCGAAATAAGATAGTATGAATCATGTCTTATCCCAGTTTACTTGGTAAGTTATTTTGATATAAACTTAATATGTTATATTTGTATAATTTTGAAAGGAATAAATAATTCCTGGTGAGTCGTTTCATACAGACTACGTAAATGAATAAAGGGTAATGATGCAATTGGATAACTCCTAGATGTTTGCTTGCATTTGGAGCGTGTTTTCCCTTACATTTTCTTTGTTTTATAAAAAGTGGATTTTCTAGAAAAAAGTTATCTGTAGAAATTGCAGTATGCAAAACCAGTTAACGTGACTTTTTCGTGACATATCGACCACAATGATATAAATAATATGGAACATTCAAACGAGTTTAAAAAAGAAGGAAATCTTTTTCTGTGAGAATGATCTTAGGATATGCTTTACGCTAACGCTTACGCGACGTAATGTAATCTACACAACTTTTCAGAGGAAATAGAAAATGAGGTTTCTTTCAATGTGAATTGTTTTTGAAAATCTTAAGAAAGTATATGCTTACATCAACAACATTTTTAAAATCATTGTTGTTTTTTTGTTTTGTTTTTCTTCTGAGGGATGACTTTTGCAGATTGACTGAATCACACGGTATTCATGCAATTGTGTTGTTATTTGCAGAATCTCGGCTGTCCCCTTTCTTTGATAATGGAGTAATTATAGTGCGTTGCAAATCTGTTGGTCACTCTTTTCTTTTCCAGATCACATTGCATAATTGTGTTAGTTTCGCCAAGATTTCTTCCCCTGTATCTTTGAATAGTTCGATTGGAATATTATCTACAGCCGAGGACTTCCCATTTTTCAGTTGTTTTGTCGCCCAATTCATTTTTTGATCTCAGGTTCTTATTCGTAATCATCTATATTTATCCACTACTCTATTTGTAAGTCCTTATCATATAACTTCTTCGTGTATTCTTCCCATATTTTTTGTGATCTCTTCTTTTGTTGTATTTATATTGTCGTTCTCGTTCTTAACATTCGCCATTGTTGGTTTACGCTCCGTGGTCATATTTCGGATGACCTGAAAAATTTATTAAGATCTCCATTTGTTGTTATGTTTTTCCACTTCTTCGCTTTTTTTCTTGAATAAACTTTTCTTTATCTTGCCTTGGTCTGGGCTGGAATCCCCGTAGAGTTTTCTGACTTTCGTCTGGTCATTTGCTTTCTTTGCAGAGAAATATAATGTTTGAAAAGAAAGAAATATAAGGACTCCGTTATACATAATAATAATAATAATAATAATAAATAATAATAATAATAATAATAATAATAATAATAATAATAATAATAATAATAGGCACGCGTTTGGAGTAAAAACCAAAGTATGTACACTATAGTATTGCTTATATCGTACTATATAATACATCGAATCTTCACTTCGATGTCTGTGTTTCCAAGATTTTGTGAAACTTCTTTATATTTCACGGAAAAAATCTTGAATTTTCTCTGAGGGTCTAATTCAGCCTGTCGATTGTGAAAACTATTGAGGAGGTTGTTGCTCCGAATGCATCGGGCGGTTGGTCTTTCATCGTCACCTGCCGCAAAGGATTAGGTCAGGGACTAGGGCACGAACGAGCCTGGACTCGCGTAAAGTGGCCGTGGGGGAGGGGGCCAGGGATTTCAAGTCCGATATGGCACTGGGACAGTGGTTCGCAAATAGACAACGTGGAGAATGCTCACACCAAGTTCACTGATCGGCTCGCTTACTCGGTTCTTTTTCTACGCTTTACACTTCCTGCTCCACGTCCACGTGTCTACTGCGTGTCTGTTCATCCCCAAGCCACCTCATTCTTTTAGTTGGGAGCTGACTCGATTGCGAGACTGAGGAAGTTCTTGGAAGCTTCCTTCCCCCCCCCCGCCTAATTTGCAACTACAAGCTGTCCCAAATACATTACGCCAAGTATCCATAGGCAAGAATTAAAACATCATACGAGAATAAGGAAAACAAATAAGCAATAAGTGGATGTTATCAATGTAGATTTTTTTATCTTCACAATATGGCCTTTTCTTACCGGGAGTACTCAAGGCTGCCCCGCCGGCTTCAAATCCTTCTTTTTTAATTGATGTCACAGTTCGAACAGATACTTTAGTATAGTTTACTACCCGAAAATTGCTGTAATGCAGCGTGTGTTGAAGAACGCCCGAATTATTTTCTTTGTCACATTTCTTAATAACGAGACGTATATTTTCCATAGCTGTGTATTGTTTGGCCTTTTCTACGAACAGAAGCCATACCGTTCCACCAAAAGTCACAAACCAAATTAAAATTAATACGCTATACACTTGTGTTACGAACAAGAAGCAATCAACATGTCACTCATTGAGTTCATGTCTTCTCAGAACAAGAAACATTCTATATTAGATGAAGTGATATTGAACCTCATACAATGTTGTCAAAGCAGATATACTATTTCCTCGACTGCTCGCGTAGGCGGAAAATTGCAAAACACGTCAATATGCTGAATACTTACACTGTAGGTCTTCGGCGAATTCTTTAGTTCTACCTCGTATGTACGACAGGTGACAGTAATATTTAAATATGTGGTTTCGTAAAGTTTTGGAAACATATTTATTTGTGCAATGTAATTGAATTTCCCTCACTATTCAAGAGAGATTGTTGTCAAATTGCCGCCTTGCGAAAGATGAGGTGTCAAAAATCGTTACACTAGTGTGAACACTTTTCAGGTTTTCAACGTCAAAAGTAATTTGTTGAGACCGCAAAGTGTGAAAGTGGCTTTTAGATTGTACTAGATCAGGTACTAAAAACTTCGATTTATAGAGGAGTATACTGCACTATAATTCATGTACAAAATGGCCAATGAATTGAGTGTTTGTAAACATTTCTTTCAATAATATTTTAGATCCTCCAATAATCACTACGAAAATCAGAATTCCAACGTTTCTTTTGCATCAGAATCGCTTACAACACTACCAACAAAAAAATCGCTGCCATCATCTCGAAAAACGAAAAGGAGATTGTTGCCTTCTAATCTCATGATTTGAAAAAGGGAAAACAAGAGACGGTGAGTGATCCATCAAAAACAAAATTCGAAAACTGCAGAACTCGTCAGTGCAATAAATCGCAGAGACAACCACTCATTTTTCATAATTTATTTTTTCATGTTACAAACATAAGATGTACAAACTTTTAGAATTTCGTTGGTCAGTCACAAAAGCTTTGTGTTCTCTCTCTTGTATCTGCCTGTTAGTCTGTACAACAGAGATTGTGAAAGTATTGCATGTCTGTCCTACCGACTCCGATCTCACAGGTCTACCCTTGATTTCGGTACTTTTGAATAAATGTAAATAGAAATAATAATAATTATTATAATAATAATTACACTGTAGATAACTGCGGCTACATGCATAAAAAGTACCAAGAAATTCAAAATTATAATTTACTTTTAGGTTACGTGATAAAATTTTCCCCAATGTTACCAGTAATTGTACCTCGCGGCATGAAAATTCGTCACCCTCTCATCGTTTCGCCTCTCTCCCTAAAGCGTTGCCGTGGGAGACGCCAGAAGTGTGCAGGATCTGCGGTCGCTTCCGATGACATACGAGGGTCTATGTTATTGCCTTCCGCTTACGGAGTTAGGAGAGGTGTCACAGCAGGAGCGGATCCAGCCAATTATTTTTCGGGAGGTGGAGGTATATTTTTGTGTACATATATTTTTGTAAATAGTAAATGAATTTATTATTATATTGTATATTATTTAGAGATTCACCAAATGAACCCTTTAAAGCAGGTACCCGTCGTTTTCAGATCAAAAATAGAGTTGTAGGATAAAGGAGCTCGTGCTCCGTTCATTTTTTCGGTATTTGACAACGGAAGATCTTAGAGCAAAGTTGTGTGATAACAGAAAACCTTAGAAGTAAAATATATCTAAAATAAGATGTGAGGAGATGGAATAATGCTGATATTTGAGTGCTATACTCCGCTCAATTTTTTCAGTATTTGACAACGGAAGATCTTAGAGCAAGGTTGTGTGATAACAGAAGACCTTAGAAGTAAAATGTATCTTAAATAAGACGTGAGGAGATGAAATAATGCTGATATTTACACAATGAGTTCCTTTTTTTTAAAAAAAAAATAGTTCCAAATCGGAATCGATGTTTTGAGTAATGCCTCAAACAATTTTAAGATGGCATTCGAAGGAAGACAGAAATATGTGAAAAAGATAGTTATATACTACTATTACAGACCGTTTACCTCGGTCTATAATAGTAGTATAAAATCTCTAGTTTGATATCCGTGGAAAAATAGATTGAGATGCAAAGTGACGAACGCATAAACCGACTGTCTGGCTTGCGTGTCCCGCAAGTCTCGCCTCCTCCGTCGAGGCTGGCCGCACGCCGCCGGGCCTGGCCGCGCTGCCGCGCTGACAGAGGGCCCACAACAAACGGGTGGGTGACGCAACAGCGCAGAAGGGGAAGGGGGGGCGAGGTGTTTTCGTAAATTTCTCTTTACGACGCTCCTATTCGTCCGATTTGCATGATTGTCACGGCGTTGGATTCAGGAAGCATGTCGCCATCGCGCTATAAGCCCACATTTTTTAATTTGTTCTCGAAAGTTGGAGAACTAATTTCAAATTCGCGTTTTTGCTAGATTTTTGGAAAAAAGCCATCGTAGCGTAAATTCTGTTTTAAAAAGGCGTCAAATGCCGTTTACAGATCGAAAATCGGACCATTGGTTCAGACGTTATCAGTGAAGTAAATTTTACTTATTTTGGTGCTGCCACGTGGTGGCCACAAATTGTACTAGTGTCGGTACATTTAGCCTTAAGGTACCACATGATACGATGCTAAAAAAGGACAATTCAAGGTCAAACCTCTCATCTGCAGAAACTCTTTTGCATGCAAGTCACCCTACGTTCGAAGTTCAACATCGCCTGTTAAGTAAGACCTGGGTGCAGCTGCAGAGCCTCTAAGTGTTTTGCATTATGTAGACCGTGATTCTCACTCTCCCAGAGACTACAGTGAGACGAAATGAAACTAAACATGCGCATAGCATACTTAAGATTGCTCCTTAATGAATAATAATACATTTCTAAAGAATCGTTTTCGCCGTAGGTTGATTAATCCAACTTTGTGAGCTCTGCTTGGTGAGGAACCTGGTTAATCTATGAAATGTAACTTATCATATCATTTTATTTTTGTGTTATCTTTTAGAAAAGCAATTGGAAAAAGTAATTGCAAATATTACACACAATTAGGAACTTTATCGTTCTTTTTATAATAAATTTATATTATGAACTTTTTAAATGTTGATGTACTTAAATTCTGGATTTTTATTGTGTGAAATGTCTCAATCTTGTATAGTAGCAATAATTTCAATTTACATATTAACAAAGGCATTGAAATTTGAGAATAGATTCTATTAAAATATTACTTATTGTATAATTGCTTCTACGAATCGTAAGTCGTCATTATAGACAATGAAATCTATTTCCTTTGCACCTTTTGACGTTCTCAGGCTGCATTGATTTTACTTCTAGGCTGTCCGGGTGACGCCGCGTCGTTGGCAGATAGGCCGACGTTTCGCCCGTCATGTCGCAGGCTTCTTCAGGGCAGTGACACAATAAAGTTCCGCCTCCGGTGTTATATCTTTTTCAGCTTAGGGGTCGGGTAACGTCGGCCTATCTGCCAACGACGCGGCGTCACCCGGACAGCCTAGAAGTAATGGACTCGAGCCGCGGAAGCCTACGTGTACATGCATTGATTTTAACAAACCTCACGGCCCAGGACACTACACTGCTTTATAGTATTACAGAACTTGTAAGAATTCTATGAAAAAATGGAAATATCCACCGTTTCATTCTAACTCTGTGAACTATATTACAATTTTATTTCGCAAATGGCAGGATTTTTTTCACACCAGGGACTTGTAGATGCGGGAATATTGACTCGTTCCAGGCTGAAAGCCCTGACTGTCATAGACAGTGAGCCACGAAGTGCGCGTGAATATTCCTTGTCAGTTCAGGCTCATTCATAGGGGCGAATGATTGACTATTCCCCCTTCTCAAATAGCCTATCACCTTCTCACATGCTTCAGTGAACTAGATAATAAAATTATTTTTAATTTTAATTTTCCATGTGTTAATTTTAAAGACCAGTACACTTCTTTTCATTTCTACGTGGCCATTATGCTTTTAAACCTTCTCGAAGCGTGTACAGATTGTTGAATGTGATGAAAACACACAAGGTAATGAATCTATGAGAAATCAGTCACAATTAACTCAGATCACAATTAGCCTATGTCATTTTTCCAAGTTTTTCTTGTTTTGTGGGAATCCTGACAATAAGGTTACCAAATTTCTACTATTGCCAATAATTTCAAAGTGATTAAATATTTTAAAAGTGGTTAACAGGAATGAAGAAGGTTTTCATGTAATATAAAATGTTTATATATATATATATATATATATATATATATATATATATATATATATATATATATATATTGTGTGTGTGTGTGTTTCATTGTACATTTTTAATAACGTGTGCTCTTTGGCCCTCCTGGCCGAGTGCCGAAGCAGTGCGACTCGCCGTGCTGCCGCGTGTGCAGCATCTGCAATTGGTTGAGGGCTTTCACCGCGGGCGTCGTGTCGGCGTCGCGGCACCGCGCGGCGGCGGTAGTGCGCCTGCGCAAACGACCAGATTACGTTCCGCGTCATTACAAGCGCACAAATTGCGCCGCAAAACCGCCGTCGCGGGGCGCGCATCGCGGCTAACGTCAGGGCGGGCGGGCGGGCAAGAGTGATTCTTTGTGGCAGGCCGGACGCCGGCGACGCGCCGGCCAGTGATGACACCGGAGCTTGCTTTGCAGTTCACTCGGCGAGCCGACTCTCCCCGAGCCACGAATGGAGGGAGGACGCGATGGTGGGGACTCGTGCCCATCGCTTCGTAGACTCGGAGTTCTAGGAGTAGGTCAGATGCCTGGTACGAATAGTAATGGTAAAACGAATCTACATATCAGTTTTACAGTTATTTTTCTAGGTAAAACGTATGTATGATTTCCATTGAATACAGTGTAATAGTATGTAAACGTATTGGTATTTATTCGTGAGTGCTGTGGAAATGGAAAAGAAAGAGAAGTTTAGTTGTTGGTGAAAGCATAGGATTTCACATTTCAAATACTTACTATAGTCTGACATGCCTCTAACAATAAATATTTAGATTTAAACTCGGTGCCCTGCAGAAATAACAGATCTAGTAGTAGATATCAGTTTTCCAGTTATTTTTCTAGGTAAAACGAATGTGTGATTTCTATTGTATACAATGTATTTATACGTATAGTATACAATAGAATTACTATACAATAGTGTGCAAATGTATTGATATTTATTCGTGAGTGGTAAGGAACTGGAAAAAAAGTGAAGTTTAATTGTGGGTAAAAACATAGGATTTCACATTTCAAATACATTCTATAGTCTGGCACGGCTCTAATGATAAATTTTCAGATTTAATCTTGGTGTCCTGCAGAAAGAACGGTTCCAGTAGGTAATTTAACGTGAAAACAACGTTAAACACGATTACATATCTTTGTCTTCTTACGAAGTACTGGTCTGTGACGTTCCCCATATCTCAGGAGCTCCTTATCTCCGCACTATTACTATTTAAGTTGATTTATGAATAAAGGCAGAAAAGTGTATTTTCAATAAAATTTAACACAAATTACAAGAGAGTAATAGATGAAGAAATCGATTATATACCGCGATAACATTAACCATTTTTTGGTTCTGTTGGCAAAATATCTACATTCCTCATTAACATCCATCAAAGCTTTCTAAAACGTGCGCTGGAAAATAAGTATTGACTTCGCTCTTAATTGCAGCAGTGTCTTGAGTTCTGTATATACGCGTGTGTGTAGCTGATTGTGAATTTAAATACGAAGGTTGTGCCTTGTTGTCGGTTGTGCACAATGCTTCTTCTCGAATATATTTTATTCATTTATGCGGAATGAAGCAATGTACGACGTGGCGAAGTGACAATAATGTTGGACACTTGGCACTGCTATAGCTGACACGCTGTGATTTCCGGTCGTATAAATGCATTTGTCATCTGTTATGCTTTATACATTTTGCAAGGAAACTGACAGCGCGTACAGTGAAATGAGAAAAATGTCAATCAAGTTCCAACGTTTTCAATGGATTAAACTCGTTACAATTAATGTATGGCTGAAATTTCCAATACTCTTTATTCTCATCTATAGATTTTCGAATCTCTATAAAATCTTTATTATCAAACAACTGGAAAACTTCGTTTTAATTCAAATGTTAATGAATTGATATTTTATATGACGGAATACATTTACTTAACTCCTTAAATTATTCCCGCAATGGTGTGACTGAAATTGCAGAATTACTAAGCCACTACTTAACATCTCAAAGCATAGTCGTGTAAACATTTTTGAAGAATTCTCCTCTACAGGTAGTTTACGTCAAACTACGTTCTTATACAAATGTATTGGAACTTAACTTATATTACATTGCATTAGCGAAATATTTGCATTCATTCGCAATAAAATAAAATAAAAAAGCAATTGTCCGACTTTCAATACAAAATGCGGGTACCCTTATGTCATAGTCTTTATTTTAGAGGTATCATCTCGGCAACAATCTTGTGTGTGTAAGTAAATTTTCGCTACATCAAGAATGTATACAAGAATGTTATTCATGTCAATAAATTATTCCATGTTCGGATGGTCAAGACGTTATTCTCAGTCAGTATGGTTCAGTAATTAATTATCCCCTTACAAATTTACAGGGACAACTTACGTACTTATATATTTCCTTCATTGGTGGCTGAATACTTGGAGAGTTTTGAGTGAAAACTGTTTCTTTGTTCTGTCCTCCATTAACTCTAGATTACTAGAAGTGTACTGGCAACGAATAAAAGCTTTGCTCCGCTATCTGCGGTTAAATTGCAGTTGTTAAGGCGGGAGTTCGGGCAGTCGCGCCTACCGGACGTTGCGAGAAATTTGCGCCCCTCTCCCTCGCATCACTAGCGCCCGGCGGTCGTGCGGCAGACAGGGAGCTCGCCAGAAGGTGTTAAAAGTATTGAATTCCCTGGGTTGCTGCTCGCTTCTTGCGCTCTTCTTTTTTTTTCTCGGAACATTTTTACAAGGCTCTCTCCGCGAGCCTCACAGCCCGGGTAAAGCGTTCCATTCGTCGGAGATTTTAATCTTCCTCGCGGAAAAAAAAAAATTAAAAAAATAGAAGGAAAAAAAAGAAGGGCAAGTGTGGCGCCCGCTCGGAAGGGAATACGCGGATGTACATAAACACTTTGGGGAATGGAACTCCCACCCTTATTTGCGCGGTCGGTGGCGTTTGGGGGGGTGGGGTGGCGTCGTGATTGTGAAGCAGATAGCGCCCGCTGGGGTAGGCGTCGTTTGCGAAGGCCGCTGTGGCTGAAACACTGCCGTTCGCCGAGGTGTCCTGCCGCGAGCTCACCGCTGAAATGACTTTCGCAAGGTGTAGGTGAGGGCGTTGGTGTGCTGTAGGCGTGACTGGCCGAAGAACCAAAATGTGTAAAAATAGTAATAAATAAAGCTCGTGATCGAATAGTTTGACATGTTTCTTTTGTTGTTTTAAAAATCTATGGCGAGTAAAAATGAAAAAAAATGGATGGGTTATCAGTGCAAATAATTATTTTGTACTCTGAATTAGAAGGTTGAGACGGCTTAAACACAATACGTCTCCGTCTAAAAATGACAAGAATCTATCCGACTTGAGGAAATTTTATATGAGGGCATTTTGAATGTTTGGAGGTGTCTAATAACGATATGCAAATGCTAAGTTCTTTGAACATAGAATGCTGTCCACAAGTCTTGCACACGTAAGCTTCCGCGGCTCGATTGGTTTTCCGGGAGACGCCGCGTCGTTGGCTGAGAGGCCGACGTTTCGCCTTCCTCAGGGCAGTGACCAAATCGTCAAACCCTGTCAACGAAATCGTCACTGCCCTGAGGAAGCCTGCGACATGTCAGGCGAAACGTCGGCCTCTCAGCCAACGACGTGGCGTCTCCCGGATAGCCAAGAATTTATGTTCACCAGTCTTACCTGCAAACGGTTGTAATATGTTAAAATAGTGACTTCAAACGTAAAAGCAATTTTCACAAAAAATGTCCTCGTCATTTTTAACGCGAAATTTTCAAGTAGTATTCTTTGAACTCTTACATTTCTTAGCGATTTCTACATAATTTCACCTCGTGTTTACGTGTTTCTTCCTTTTTCCATAATCACAATGTTCAGCCTTCCGGTTGGCGCCATGATTATAAAGCAGCATACACGTGCGCAGGCTGACAAACAGTCGCCAACTATATTTCTGTGCCCCTTTTTCCATTGAACTTTTGTTTTGTTTTTACGTGACATTTTAATAGTAAATAAATAAAATGTACTATAAATATAATTAAATCCCAACTTCAATTATTTCTATTAATAATTCCAAATGGTGTTACGTTGATTTATTTACGAACTGTGTTGCCAGATGACGTAGAAATTCTCTCTCCAAATATGTAACGAAATACCTAAATTACTGTGTTTGACAAATTAATTTAAATTATTGTAATTAATTGTTCTATGTGTATTATATAACTTTTAAAATAATACTTATGTATAAAATAATAGTATTAACTAAAACCTTCAGGTGTTTCTAAATTCATTTCTAATAAATAAATTTTTTTAAAATCTTTAATTATCAGGTTAAGAAGAGAAAATTATGTAAATTCAGAAAATTAAATATTTTATTACGTACGCCGACGGGGATGCTTTGAGGGGTGGGAGGGCAAGGCCTGTGTGAAGCTGGTAGCGCAGGCGCGCCGTTCGCGAATTCCTCCCGGAGCGAAACACGACCGCTGGGCCGACGGGGTCACAGGCGGAGCGGCTTAGCTTGCGAGCCGAAGGAGAGGGCGAGGGTGAGGGGGACAGCGAGGAAAAACGAGGGCAGGGGGCGAAGGTATACACGAGCTGCAGGTGAAGCGTAGGCTCTCTCGCACGTGGGAAGTAGGAGACTCATGCATTGAACCGAAATGCTTAAAAAAAGCTAACATGATACTTTTCTTGTAATATTAACATTACTAAAAATGAAAATTGACTTAGTTGTTAGTGAAATTATGTTTGGGGATAGGATGAGTTTGGCTGAGAGTCAGCATTGCCTCCGTCTCTACAGCGACTTTGTCGCTGTAGTTGAAAGTCTTAGGTTTGAGTGCTGACGGTGGCGGATTTTCTATAGTAGCCAGATAGGTTGAATTTAGTCGCCTGGAGGATTTTAGTGGTCGGTTGCTCCGATCGGGGGTTTTCGGTAGTTTCTCGGATGCAAAACAAGCGAAAGCCCGAGCAGTACCCTTGCAACGAACTTGCTCACGTACCGAGTGCGACCTTTCCTTTCTCACTCTTGTCTTTTCCCCTCTCCTTACACACACACGCACACACACACACACACACACACACACACACACACACACACACACACACACACATATATATATATATATTACACTTATAACCATTGCACTACCACACATGTCCGGAGAGCAGTCGGAAGTATAGAGCTTGTCCCGGCTGGGGCGGTGCACTTCTAGGGAAGATACCTGTCGGTGGAATTCCCACGCCATTCGAAACGTAGGTCGGCGACAGATCCCACCATTGTCAAAGGAGGAACACCGCCATCTTCAGGCATAAAACATTAACCACACTAATTACACCAATGACGAGAGCTTAATTAATCGATCATTTAATCAGGTTAACCATTGCATTGTAGGAGGCATGTCCTTTTTTAATATTATAGTTGTATTTACTAGTACATTGTCCGTATGCCTTTAATGGCAGCAAAAGAATTTGTTACAATGGTTACCATTCGTTATAATGGTACGTGATTGGCCTGGAATTTTTGAAGAAACAACACAAAACGTCCGAAAGTGGCTGAGTTATACTCAGTTACAGTCGAAAATCCACGACTATCAGGTATCAAACTGTAGAACCTCCCAGTGCAGACGCTAACCAAGCTATCTTTGTGGGTCTTCCATCACGAAATTGGTAATTTCAAACAGAAGTATTTTTGAAAGCGTACTGACTCCGTCCATGTGGCCCTGGTTGCCACCCGACAGGGAAAGCGGCGTCGGCGGCAAGTGGCGCGCACCTTTCCGCGCTGTTGTTCCTCGCGGCGACGGAGCGCGCCATGCGTGTGCGGCGCTTGCAGCCGCAGCCGCCGCGAGCGGTGCCAAGGCGCGTAATAAAAGTCTCTTCTCGTCGTGGCCCTGGCAGGCGCTGCCCCGCCCGCCGCGCCCCTGCCCTGCCTCTCGCTCTGCGTCTCGCCCGTCCTGCCCGTCCTGCCCGTCCTGCCCGTCCCGTCTGCCCGCCCGCCCGCCCGCCCGCCCTCTCCCCCGTCCCATCTCCTGCATCACGCCGTCCTGACTCGTCATCTCCATCCCACCCTGTCCCACCACGCCATCCCACCCGCTTGTCTCCCCCCTCCCCCACCGCGCCCCACCCCACCCTGGCAGGCTGTGCCCCGTCCGCCTCGCCCCTGCCTTGCCTCTCGCTCCTGCCCGTCCCATCTCCTGCATCCTGCCTCATCATCTCCATTCCACCCTGTCCCACCACGCCATCCCACCCGCTTGTCTCTCCCCCCCCCCTCCCCCACTGCGCCCCATCCCACCCTGGCAGGCGCTGCCCCGCCCGCCTCGCCCCTGCCTTGCCTCTCGCTCCTGCCCGTCCCATCTCCTGCATCCCGCCATCCTGCCTCATCGTCTCCATCCCACCCTGCCCCACCACGCCACCCCACCACGATCCACCCACTCCAACCGCTTGACTCCCCTCTCCCCCACCGCGCCCCATCCCACCACCACTCATCACGTCTCACCAGCAACGCTCCGGTTCTCTCGCCTCGTTCTGTGCCACTCTTTCCCCCATTCCGTTCCTTTCCGAACTGCGAGGATCCTATCGCCTCGCCGCCTCCACAAGTCAACCTCCTCGCAACCTTAGTCACACAACCAAGTACTGCACCGCCCTGCGCGACGGCCATGTCCAATCACCACTTACGGTCCTCTTCTTTGACGCGCCCCGTCCCAACCCATCATGTCCCGGCAGTCATACTCCGCTTGTCTCGTCGCGTTCCGTTACAATTCCTCCGCTCCCGTCCCGTCCCGACCCGACCCGACCCGACCCGACCCGACCCGTTTTGCCCTGCGAAAACCCTACCCACACCGCCTCCGTGAGTCAACCACCTTTGCCTAACCAGCACCCCCCCGTACAGTTATCGTTCGCCGTCCTCTCCTCCCCTCGTCCTGCAGCTCCAACAGCCCTCTTATTTCCCTACATCTCTCTCCGCCTCCTATTGTTCTCACCACCGTCTCCTCTTTCACAGCTGCACTTTCTCCGTTTCCCTGCGGCGTGGACGGCGTCCCCGCCACCCGCCATGACTGACTGCCCCGCCCGCGCCGGTCCGTCCCGCCATCTTCGTCTCCCCCCTCCCGTCCCGTCCCTGTCTCTTGTCTTATCCTGCCAGACATTCTTCGTTTCGCCCGTCCCGTTCCGTTGCGATCCGTCCCGTCTCGACCAGTTTCGTCCCGTTCCACTCTGTCCCGTCCCGTTTCGTTCTTCAAGAACCCCACCAACACCGCCACCGTCAGTCAACCACCTGGCCCCCTTCTATTACCCTTCCACATATTTCGCCGTCCTCTCCACGCGTCGTTTCGCAGCTCCAACAGCCCTCTTATTACACCCTACTCTCCCCCTCCTTTTTGTCCTCAGCGCCGTCTCCTCCTCCTCCTCCTCCTCCTCCTTCACAGCTGCACTTTCTCCGTTTCCCTGCGGCGTGGACCGCGTCCCCGCCCCGCCCCGCCCCGCCCCGCCCGCCCGCACATCGCTCGCGCGGTGCCCCGCGGGAGCCGCAAACGAAAATTGTTTGGCGAGAAGGGATTTCCGGCCCGCGCCTCGATTCGCACTCGCGCCATTCAAGCGCGCAGGTTATCTGTTTCGCCCGCGGAACGCCTTCTCCCCCCCCCTTCCCCTCCTCCCCCACGCCCCTCCGGCTGATGCACGCCCGCTCGGGGAAGGGAAGTGGCTGGGGTGGAGCGGGTGATGGTGTCGGAGACGGCGGGGAGAGCGTCAGTCACGTTGGGGTTTTCTTCAAACACGAGAGAAGCGGAGAGACTACTTCTACATCCATGTTCTTTACCGAATGTTGGTGACTTAAAAGATATTTTTATTATAATTAAAGTCAATTTATAATATTTTTGTTGCGAGAAGAGGTGGAAATATGATAACACGTGCTAATAGCAATAGAAAACTAGGTGGCGATGGTTTCAAACATTTACGTATTATCGAGGACATCAGTTGTGATACTTTGGGTGGTGATGTGATACTCTGGTAAATGAAAGTGATACCTAGTGGTACTTTTCACTCTCTTCTTAACGCTTTTTTCAACACTTTAATAACAAGCCTCCCGTATTACGGGTTCGCAAAAGGTATTAACGTCTCGAAACACTAAGAAGTTGTGTTGCTAACGTCTTTAGCAAAGGGTTTTCTTACGTGATACCGTGTCGCTAGGTGGGGCCTAGCAACAGATGACATTAATAACTTGTTACATTACAATTTTCATTGCGTTTTCATTACAATGAAAGTACTTTTAGAATAAATTGACACGGTTTCTGCTGTAATCGCTGAGGACACTTTCGCAAATGTTGCTCGATTAGTAGTTCAACTACTCAGAAGTTTAACGACGTCGATATTGGTCATATACAGCGTCTGTTAAAACGGTTGTCCCTGAAAAAGTCTAAAATGTTTAGTGCTCATCATTTTCCACTTCTGTAAATTCAGCTTTGTTTTGTTTCGACGTTTTTTTAAATTTGTTTTAAGTGTGTATACATTTTGTATACCATCTGTAGGCCTACTTAGGGTCCCGGGACCCTCTGGCGGAGGTGGATGTAAGGGTACTAGGGATCATTCAAAGAACTTCAAATAAGCGTGAGAGATGAAACGGTGAAGACAGGTAGAGCCTTCGCGTTCTGTATTGTTTGAGGAGTGTGGGGGGTTCAAATATGGAGAAGTGGCTCTTGGTTTTCCTGGTCTTAAATGAATAGGTAGGTGACACAGCATATTGCCTTCGTGCGTCACATGTTAAAAATATTGATGATTTATACGACGTAGGACCTACTACCCTACTTGATCTACCTGGAAATTTAGAAGGAAAGAGTCGTTGGTGTTGTTTAGGTCGGCGTTTGGGAAACTAGTCCCAGCCATGTATAATATCAAGAACCGTACATGAACATGTAAGCATAATGTGCTTAACGGACATTTGTGTTCATGAACACGTTCTCTGCGATGTAGTAAAACGAACCAAAATAGCTGTTACACGCTTCCAACTCAAAACGTGCTATTCTTTTTTAATCACAATTAAGAACGGCCTTAAAGAGTAACTTTGATCTAGTAGGTAGAACATATTGTTTTCGGTGAGCTACGTTGATTTATGTTGTATGACCATTAAATTAATAATTGACTGCGTTCCACAAAATATACTTTATACGTCTACATTAGCGAGTGCAACATGTTAAATATACACACGCCTTAAAATGACGTGGTATGGAGATGAAATAACGCCAAATCTCTATTAGTAGGAAGATAGAAATTCCATGTTATAAGTTCTAAAAATGAATGTGTTTAATCCCCTCGCAACAGAAAATTCAAACGATTACACGATGGCATATGTAACTTAAATGAAATGAGAGTCGATGGTGTTCGGGTAAACGGAGTTAGAAGTGTGTTAAAGAAATATGGAAACAAATTTTGTAAGGCTATTATAAGGAAGAATTTTTTTTTAAATTTTAATCCACTACATTGTAATTACATATTTTTTAACAATACTCAGTCTTTTTTACGAAGCGTGTAACTTTCTTCAGGCTCAGAAACGGTATAACATTCTTCTACCTGAGAGCGTAGGCTTCCGCGGCCGGGGTCAGTATTTACTAGGCTATCCGGGTGATGCCGCGTCCGTGGCGAAGGAGCCGACGTTTCGGTCGCCATTCGCATTTCGCCCTGAGGAAGGTCGCAAGATGGCGAACGAAACGTCGGAACCTTCGCCATGGACGCGGCGTCACCCGGACAGCCAATTAAATACATTCTTCTACCTGATCACCATCGAAATGATCCCTCACAACGGAGGTGAACCCTCTATCATCCAGTAGATGCGGTATGTCCGGGAGAAATGCCAGCCTGGCGTCGATACCCGGGGCCGAGACGCGACCGGTGTTCGTCGGCCATGCGAGACGCCGTGGGGGGCGTCGCCGGCTGCAGCAGGCCTCGTTGTGGCGTTGCGCGGCGGAGCGTGGCGGCGCCGGCCGCCGTAAAAATGATGAAGGGGGCGGCGAGGGCGGCGCGCGGCCGTAGAAGCGCAACCGAGGAAGATTGAGGGCGGGATGTAAAAGATCCCGCGCCGCCCCGCGCCCCGCCCCGCGCCGCCCCGCGCCGCCCCGCGCCGCCCCGCGCCGCCCCGCGCCGCGCCGCCCCGCGCCGCCCCGCGCCGCGCCGCCCCGCGCCGCCCCGCGCCGCGCCGCCCCACGTCGCCCCACGCCCCGCCCCGCGCCGCCCCGCAGCGATATGCGATGGGAGGCGAAGCCAGCGGCCTCAGACGCACCATGGCCTCCGGAGGCCGTTGGCCTGCCCGGCGGAGACGCTGCCGCCTCCGTTACCCCTATTTTACCCCTACAGACATCTACGATCTACCCGTCTTCGCCTTCTTCGCTTCTTCTATTCACTCGCTCCATCCCCGTCTCATCACTTCTCGCTACCTCCCGTTCCCGTTTTCTCGTGTCTTCTTCGGTTCAACGCACACCTTCACAGCTGGCGACTTCTGCACTGGATCCCCACCTCTTCCCACCACTACCCCTTCTAAATTCTCCCTTATATTTGACCCTGCACCTTCAGAAATGTCATTAAATTCAATGTAGATTAATGTATTGTACATGAAACTTATTGGAACCGTGTATATTAAAAAGAGTTTAATATATTTGTTCATTCAGTTTAAGGCATACGTTGAAATATTTGTAGATTTAATGCAGGTTCTGCCGTTTCCTGTGCCTCCCATCATACATCTCGTGTATTCATAATCACCCGTCCATCAAGATCATTCATTCAAGATATGGCCATGAAGCTTTGACTCTTGCATCCTGTGTACATTAAATTTCATATACATTAATGATAATTACTTTAATTACATGTCATTAAAGTAATGCCAAAATTTCTGACAGTGTACGTCCACCTTCACTGTTGGTCACTCCTGCGCTACATTCCCGCCTCTTCCCTTCACGCCGCCTCTCGTTCCACCGGTCACCATTTCTTCACCAACGATCCCGCCCTTTCTCGCCGTCTGAACAGCCATCGTCCTCCGTCGTCATCGGTTTCGTTGTTGCCTTCAACGAGACTATCCTCATCTCTACCACCGCACACCGCCCTCTTTGTTCTCACCACTTCAATTTGCCTGTCCAGCTCCACTGTCGTCACCAACGCCACTTTCGTCTGCAATCTTCTAAGTATTTCGTAGTATGTAAGGTCGCAGGAACGCTTTTGTGCTCCGTAAATGAAATGTACAAAATTCATTTCATTAGATGTAAAAAATATTTCTTTTAAATTATAAATTTATATTATGTGACTGGTGGTCAATCTAACTGCTCTTTTTTTATTTTGTATACATACCGCACCTTTTCTTTAGTATCAGTTGACAAAACTAGATGCTGCTCCATTATTCGCCAAGCAGTCTCAGCCACAGAGCTTGTTTCTTCGCTCACCCAATCCGCTTACATTATCGTACCCAACGGCAACTGTCTTCTCTATCCTCTCCCCGTCCACAATCTCTTCCGTCATTCTTGCCGCCTCACTTACATCGTTCCGCCGCCTCACTTACATCGTTCCGCCGACCCCCGTTTTCTACACCACGCTCATGGTACACGTTGTCTATATTTTAGAGCCTCACTTCAAATTTTGCATCTTATGAAACGGAAGTGTTCAAGAGAATAATTACATTCAGTTCTGCAGAAGTTTGGAAACACATATGAAATTTCTAGACTTTTTAAAAAACGAATAGCTAAAAAATATATTTAGGCCTGTAAGTTATTACATTTCACCTTAATTTTTGGCTTCGTAAAAGTTTCTGTCTTCATTTATATTTTAACAGATAATAAAATGAGTTATTTTAAACAATTTTCATATTATTTATTAATTATGTGATGTTATTTTGGAAATGTTCGTTGTTTTTGTGTCCTTCAGTAAATATATAGAATATTCATGTTTCTTACCCGAACATGACAAAGATGACATCAGTTTTACTGAGACGTCACGTACTCGACGTACAAGGCATTTCGTTCCCGCATTGTCCAAACGCACACGTAACGTTGGAATAACAAGCTGCCTACTTCAACGGGAAAAACCCAAACTTTTAATGACGTAATGGACGATGAAACAAAACCCTCGAGCAAATGTCGTGTATTCGCCTATTTTTGAGTGAGGTAGTTTGGGAATTCCCTAGCAGAAATATCAGTTATGTCGTATCGTGACAATGGCAGTTCTCAAAGGTCAAATTCTCAGTAGTACTCATTGACTATATATATGTATATATATATATATATATATATATATATATATAATTAAATACTGCGCACATAGTACTGACAGTCACGCCGTTTAGAAGAAAATAACAAAGGATTTAATATATTTTATCATGATAAAGAGACATATCGTAGATAAACAAGGGACGCTAGTAACTTAAAACTTTTGAAGTGGAATTGTTTTGCGTTTTGAAACTTGGTAATGAATGACAGCTCGATGGAATACCGTGAAACGTGATACCCGTTCTCATGCAAATATGAGATGACTTGATTTATATATAAAAAAGTGCAACATTAGAGGATAAATTGCGGCAGTGATTGTCTGGTAAATTCTCTCCCATTGACTCTAAAATCGGTATCATTGGCCGCCTAAATGTTGTGAAATTTGAACACTTAATTTAGACATCTCGTACAATCAAACCAGTTTTCTCAATTCTCAAAAACAAGGAAATGTAACAGGTGATTTTGGCGCTGATTCATTCGTGGAACCTTCCGCCTTCAGCGCATCCCAGTTCGATTCAGGCACAAATTATTCCGGGAAATTTGAGCGTTTGGTTTACATCTCGTTCAAATATCAGTCTAGTTCTTTCTCAGTAAAAAAAAAGGTGGGAAATTATCTGACGATTGTGACGCTGACTCACTCTCATGGAACCTTCTCCCATTGTCCCCATCGCGTGCAGCCTTCGTTGTTATTCCATCAACCGCGACCAGAGCTCGTAATGACGTCCGGGTTTCGCGGTTGCCGTGGTCAAATTTAGACCTTCCTCCCCCCTCTGTCGTTTATCCCATTCTCGCAGGGTGCGCCGTGCGGTCAGCCGTCTGTCTCCGCAGGAAATTCCCGGGCAGCGGCGTTGACAAAGGCGACACCGTCGGAAGAGACGAGCTTGCGATGATAACGAGTGCGCGCCTGCGGTGGCGATGGGTGATGCTGGCCAGTCGCGTTCGCGGCCATTAACGCAAACATTCAAGCGGTTTCGGAGAAGCTGTTGCGGATGAGGACAAAGGGGCCATGGATCGGAGTTGTTTTTTTTCTTCTTTTTTTCTTTCGGAAAGGTCGAGCAACTTGATGTCCCTTGGCAGCGCCGTAGCTAGTCTTTTGTTTCAAGAGGTGAACACGATATTATTGCTCGCTTCATCTGTGGAATAACTTCACTAGTGGTGATTCAACATAGTGTAGGCTTCATCACATCAAGTTAAACGATTCGTAAAATTATAATATTTATATTGCAGTTTATATGTTATGAGTATTTCAGCAATCTCTTCACCAAGCATCATGTAGCTCGGCACACACGTCAGTTTTCTCATATGTTCTAAATACTAAGAATCACTTCAGAAGAAATACAGAGGTTCTTCAATTTTAAAATACTTCAGCTCCCACATGTATTCGAAACATAGTTTTGTCTTCTAATAATTGAAATTTCTACTGATCTATTTTGCACCATTGGGATAATTAGTTGATGCCTAACATTTAGATCGTTATTTCTTCCGGGAGCACGTTTACAACTTTATCCATGAATAATTAGATAAAGACCATTAGTGTTAAGAGACAAAAATGAATTATGTTTACAGTTAAATTGAATAAGGTAGCATTAACGAGAGACTGACGTCAATTTTATATCGCCCAGCTTTTTTCTTAAAGGAAATTGCTTCGTGTCGGGAGAGTTGTCTGGGCGCGATTTTCATGCGAATAGTGTCGCCGCCTGGGTTCTAGTGGTTCTCGCAGACCGCAGCATCTGAAGCATCGCATCTGCGTCCGAGACGCTGGCAGCTACTGACTCTCGAGCTGGGACTGCCGGGGGGAGTGTAGGGCGAGAGTGTAGGGCGAGAGGGTAAAGGGGATGCAGGGGAAAGGGCGTAGAAGGAAATGACGTGGAGGCAAAAGGGCGAGAGGGTAAAGGGCGAGGAAGGGAAAGGGCGTGGAGGTGTCTGTGCAAGAGTGTAAAGGCGTGGAAGGAAAAGGGCACAGAGGTGAAAGGGCGAGGGGGGAAATGGCATGGAAGGAAAGGGCATGTTGGTGAGGGGGAGAGGGTAAAGGGTATGGGGAAGAAATGGCATGGAGGTGAAAGGGCGAGGGGGTAAAAGGCGAGATGCTAAAGGGTGAGAGTGTAAAGGCCGAGAGACGCCGACATGGAGAGGATCGATCGAGGAAGGGAAAAGGCGTGGAGATGGAAGGCCGAGAGGGTAAAGGGCGTGGAAGGAAAAGGGCATAAAGGTGAAAGGGCGAAAGGGGAAAATAACATGGAGGGAAAGGGCATGGTGGTGAGGGGGACGGGGTAAAGGGTATGGGGAAGAAATGGCGTGGAGGTGAAAGGGCGAGAGAGTAAAAGGCGAGATGCTAAAGGGTGAGAGGGTAAAGGGAATGGAGGTGAAAGGGTAAAAGGCACGGAGGGGAAAGGGCAAGGAAGGGAAAGCGCGCGGAGGCGAAAAAGGGCGAAAGGGGAAGGCGAGCGGGAGGGACGAGGGCGGGAACGAGAGGCGGCTGGTGGGCGGGCGCGCGAGCGGGAGAGAGAGCGCACAGGCCAGGCGGCCGAAGGGGCGGGCGAGGGTTAACGAGCAACATGTGCCCCGCGCCGCCGCCTTCGCCCGCAAAAACGCTTTGTAATGACGACTCCAAAACGAGCTGCTCTCTCCGCAGCGGATTTATCAAAGCTCGTCTTCCCGGAAGCCGCCCCGCCCTTCTGCGAATTTTCTGCGCGTTGCTTGCTCCCTGGAGCGGCTTTGAGAACTTACCGAAATTCAGACCCGTCCCCGACTAATTTCTAACCTCATACTTACCTCATGTTGGGTTCTCTTACTTTTATATCTTACTTACGACGTTACCTTTTTTTTGTCCTAATATCTTGTGGTCCGTAGCGTTCCTTTCGGTGATTTTGGAGCCTCTGTAGTTTTGGAGTCTCTTTCCAATGTGTAGTGCTTTGAACCATCTACTTCGAGAATTATTTGTTTCTGTTTTATGGTTCTAGAATTCTTCTTAAAAGTTCTTTTTCTCATATGTATTGTTGCTTCGCTGTTTTTCCTTGCCTCTCGTACATCGTTCGCATCGTATACCTTTATCTTCTTTGAGTTTTATTTATATAGATTTATCATTTATCTAATCGTCTTCTAATGTAATCTAATAATTATATATGAATTATTTTATTCCTTTAACATTGTGCTTTCACTTTTGAACGAAATCAATATTTTTTGTGTACGTTTCCAGAAACTTCACAACTTTCCAATTCTTCAATACTTTCCAATTTAGTTTTGTAAAGTGGCATTACTTGTTGCGCCATTTATACTGTCGAATCTGCACAATGACCATTACGCATATGTTGCATTACTACATACCAGTTTCAGGAAAGAGGCTGAATGTATATGATTTAGGTACTTGGCGTCATTTAGTTGTCTTATTTCATTACTACCTTAGTTCTTTAGCTCATTTCACCACCAGTTCCAGGACTTTAGGGTTTCGAACAGCCAACCACTCTACGCCTCTGAACCCATCGCCTTCGCCCTCTCCTATCAAACCCGCGTCTGCTTTTTCCACGGGCCATCGCCCTCGTGCACGTTCCCTGCGCCGCCGTAGCGGAGGGCTGGCGCCGAAAGAAGCGGTTCACAGGCGTCGGGTGCGTTCCGGTGTTCGCGAAACGTACCGCGTGGCTGAGAGTGGAAGAGGGAGCTCTGGGAAGGGCGACGGTAAGAGAGGCGATTATGGAAGTGGCGGCAAGTGTGACGGGGAATGTGGATGGGATTCCCGGACGGTGTGACGATGATGAGGGGCTGATGGATGCGACGGCCGATTTTCTATCTTCTTCTGTAACGAGCTGCATTTTAATTTTATTAATTTCGCCTGTTATTTAAAGTTTATTTTTTTATTTCGTTATTTCCATTAGTGGCGGCAATAAAAACGAATACCATGAAATTAACTTGTGCACACAATGCTGGTTGTTGCACCGCGATCACCGTGTTTTCGAAACCTAGTTTATTGTTTTCTATGAATTAAATTACCGGCAAATATCTCGATGCAGATGTAATTAAAAAACTCGAGGGCCACTGGAAATCAAGGCCAAGGCAATTCGATGTAGCTGCAACACCGACTTGGTTGGGGCTCCAAACGCCATCTTTCTTCTTCAGATATTGCACTGAGGTGACTTGTGGAAGGAGGGGGGGGGGAGATAGCGTAGGGGCCGCAGCGGCGGGACCTTAGAAGCAAGGGCTTCGGGGAGGATGGGTTACTGTGGAAGGGCAGCCGAAATAGTGTGGAGGAAGCAAGAGTTAAGGGGATGAAGGGATAAAAGTGAAAGGGCGGCGGTGGCGGTGTGGAGGAAGTAAGGGTTACGGGTCGGGGAGGTAACTGTGGAAGAGGACGGTGGTGTCTGCGCGGAAGGAATGAGGGTTACGGGAGTGGAGGAGTCACTGTGGAGGGGTGACCGAGGTGGTGTTGAGGAGGCAAGAGTTACGGAAGTGGAGGGGCAACAGTGGATGGGTGGCAGTCGCGGTGGGGAAGAAGCAAGGGCTTCGGGGAGGATGGGTTACTGTGGAAGGGCAGCCGAAATGGTGTGGCGGAAGCAAGACTTAAGGGGATGAAGGGATAAAAGTGAAAGGGCGCCGGTGGCGGTGTGAAGGAAGCAAGGGTTGCAGGTTGGGGAGGTAACTGTGGAAGAGGACGGGTTGGGGAGGTTACTGTGGAAGAGGACGGTGGTGTCGGCGCGGAGGGAATGAGGGTTACGGGAGTGGAGGAGTCACTGTGGAGGGGTGACCGAGGTGGTGTTGAGGAGGCAAGAGTTACGGAAGTGGAGGGGCAACAGTGGATGGGTGGCAGTCGCGGTGGGGAAGAAGCAAGGGGTGGTTGGGGTGGAGGGATAATTGTGGAAAGGCCGATGATGGCGGTGTGGAGGAAGTTAAGGTTACGCGGGTGGAAGAGTCACTGTGGAGGAGCGACCGAGGTGGTGTGGAGGAGGCAAGGACTACGGGAGTGGAGGGCAACAGTGGAACGGCGGCAGTGGCGGAGGGGAGAAAGCAAGGGTTAAGGGGATGGAGGGATAACAGTGGAAAGGGCCGGTGGAGACCGTGTGGAGGAAGTAAGGGTTTCGGGGATGGATGGAGTAGCAGTGACAAGGCTGGGGCAATGGACCCGTGGAGGAAACAAGGGTTACGGAGGTTGAGAGATAACAGTGGAATGGACGGTAGAGGCGGCGTGGAGGTAGCAAGGGTTACGGGGATGGATGGATAACAGTGGAAAGGGTCGGTAGAGACGGCTTGGAGGAAACAAGGGTTACGGGGGTGGAGGGATAACAGTGGAAATGGCCGGTGGAGACGGTGTGTAGGAAGTAAGGGTATCGGGGGTGGAGGAGTAGTAATGAAAGGGCTGGGCAGTGGACCCATGGAGGAAGCAAGGGTTACGGAGGTTGAGGTGTAGCAGTGAAAGGGCTGGTGGAGGCGGCGTGGAGGAAGCAAGGTTAAGGGGATGGAGGGTTAACAGTGGAAAGGGCCGGTGCATGCGGTGCGGAGGAAGCAAGGGTTACGGGGATGGAGGGAAAACAGGGCCGGTGGAGGCGGCGTGGTGGAAGCAAGTGGTACGGGGGTGGAGGGATAACAGTGGCCGGTGGGAGCGGTGTGGAGGAAGCGAGGGTTTCGTGGGTGGAAGGGTACCAGCGCAAGGGCCGTCGGGCGATGGCGGCGGCGTGGCGGAAGCCACAGAGGCGACCGCCGCCGCGGCGGCCTGTGCAGCGAGGGCGGGGGGCGGGCCCCGGGCCGTAATGGGGCGCGGCGCCTCGTGCCCTGGCAGTTACGCGTGGGCGGCACGACACCGGCGATTCCGGAGGCCGCCTCGCCGGAACGCTATTTGACACATGCGCGCGGGCGGCCGGCATGAGCGCCCCGCCCCTGCGCGCGCTGGGGCGGCTTTTGTGTTGAGGATGAAAGGCGACGGGCCTGCATTCGTTGGCAGTTTCGGGTTGGCCGATAAAAAACCTACAATAAAATGCTTCTCGTTCATTCGCTTGCGGAAACGTATCGCTCCATGTTTGTGCGTTCAGGTGGGACGTTGCAGGAACTGGGAAGAGAGCGTTTTTAGAGAATATCAGTATTACAAGTGGACTGAAATGGAGTTCATGTTAAAAATGAATACAGGTGTTTAGAAATTGAAGACGTTAAACGGATATCGTAAGTGTTCGTGTAATTATTTGTCGTGAATCGAAAAATAAATTAATTTTACTATGAAAATCTGCGTATAGATTCGGGAATTAGTGATTTTCTCGAACTTAGTATAGTGATTACACCAACGCCTTCTTTGTTCCACAATTGATAAGATAATGCGGTGTGGTATCTTCAGCGATTCACCATGTAAAGTAACCACGAAGACTAAATGAGATTTAAGAATCATTCGCTTCATGAAATCGCCTTATACTCAGTTAAATCGAAACACGTTCCTTTTCACATTTAAATGTGAAACATTAATTGTTCACTACCTAAAGTAATGAGCTGATGATTGAAAATTCGAATTACGAATTAATTGTTCTTTGTGTACTCAAATCAACTGGAATTTGAAATTCGACATACGAATTTCGTATACGTCACATAGTTTTTTTCTTTGTTTTCTTTTTTTGACTGAATAAATATAAATTATTTGCTGTCTCTAGGAATAAACTGAATGTGGAAATTCGAAATACGAATTATTCGCTGTCTCCACAAATAAACTGAAAATGGAATTTCAAAAATAAATTGTTCCCTGGATTCGAAAATTTAAATTATTAAGTGTCTTCAGAAATAAACTGACAGTGGAAATTTCAAATATGAATTGTTCTCTGCGTACTGGATATACTGGAAGATGAAACAAGAGACCCGTGTCTCGCCTTAGCGTAAGGCGCGTAAAGCGACCTGCACGCTGTGTGCATTGGTGACGACGACGATAGTGGTGAGGGCGAGGGCGAGGGCGAGGGCGAGGGCGAGGGCGAGGGCGAGGGCGAGGGCGAGGGCGAGGGCGAGGGCGAAGGCGAAGGCGAAGACGAGGGCGAAGGCGAGGACGAGGACAAGGGCGAGGGCGAAGGCGAGGACGAGGACGAGGACGAAGGCGAGGGCGAAGGCGAAGGCGAGGGCGAAGGCGAGGGCGGAGGCGAGGACGAGGACGAGAGCGAGGGCGAAGGCGAGGGCGAAGGCGAGGGCGAAGGCGAGGGCGGAGGCGAGGACGAGGACGAAGGCGAGGGCGAGGGCGAAGGCGAGGGCGGAGGCGAGGACGAGGACGAGGGCGAAGGCGAGGGCGAAGGCGAGGGCGAAGGCGAGGGCGAAGGCGAGGGCGAAGGCGAGGGCGAGGGCGAAGGCGAGGGCGAGGGCGAGGGCGAGGGCGAGGGCGAGGGCGAGGGCGAAGGCGAGGGCGGAGGCGAGGCGAGGACGAGGGCGAAGGCGAGGGTGAAGGCGAAGGCGAGGGCGGAGACGAGGGCGGAGGCGAGGACGAGGACGAGGACGAGGACGAGGGCGACGGCGACGGCGACGGCGACGGCGACGGCGACGGCGACGGCGACGGCGACGGCGACGGCGACGGCGACGGCGACGGCGACGGTAGTGGCGGCGGTGGCGCCGAGGGCGTGGGCGCCAGACGACGTGCGCATCCTCCCACCCCCTCCCGGTCTCCGTGCGCCGGGGGCGTCGCGCCGCGGGCGGCGGTCGCAGCTAATTTACGCTTCCTCCGACGCCCCCGCGCCGCCTCCGCCGTCTGCGTCGCGGCGCCGCCACCGCCTCCGTCCCCGCAATTGCCTCGCCAGCGTCCCGACTGCGCTGCGTCTCGAGCCGCTTGCTGCCGGCTGCCTGGTCACATCGCTTCCTTTTGGGCAGGGATGGTGACCCTACACTAGTACACATAGCCGCCCTCTTGGGCATTCAGTAGATGACAGTATGACCGCAATTAATTTGTTTAGAAACATGTTTATTGAAGTAAAACCACCCAAAGGTCTGTAGTTTCGAAATCTGTGTTTTTATGCGCCAAGAACTGGTATTTTCTTCTTGAAACCATCGTCCGCAGTCAGGTATTTTTGCTGTGCGGAGTGTAATTGTGACTGTCAGTGTGCTTTCTTTCTTGTGTTCGTCATTAAAGTCTTTATCGGCACTGCACGTCTATTCGGCAAATGGATGTGGATACTGAAAATTCATGTACAGGTTAGTAAGTAGTTGACAGACAGTGCAGCTCTGTGAGAACCTAATAAAATGTTGGAAAATGGGAGACAGAAAACTGTTTTTACATGAGACTCGAAGATTTCACTTCATAGTACGAAATAGAACTGAAGTTAATAAAATCAAAATGTTATTACCTATTCGTTTTACCGCATTTTTCAGTCATCCCATCATCCCCCGTTTAGTCAAATCCGCGTCAACTTTAAACATTATTTATCGTATTTAAATAATATCTCGTAATTAAATGTTATAGTAAACGCATTGAGTTTACTATATAAAAATCTGCAGTTACTTTCTCGTTTTAGCAGAGAGTTTAGATCAAATTAATTACTCCGAAATCAAGATTTATCCGAAACTACTGTAATCAAACTACTGTTATTACAGAAAACCAAATATCGAGCACACGTCCTATACTCAGCGCTGCTCTTAAGTTTCTCGGCGATCTAGCGTCCGTTCCGGCGCCGGCAAGGGTGACAGCGGCAGCTGGTTGGCGCAGCGCGGGGCGGGGCGGCGCGGCGCCGACCGCCGCGCCGGTGAGTCAGGGGGTCGCGACGCCAGGGCGGCGCCGTCTGGCGCCAGGCTCGGCTGCACTCTGCTCCAGATGCCGCCGCCACCTCCGCCTTCGTCCCGCCGCCGCCCCTGCCTCCGCCGCCACCCCTGCCTCCGCCGCCGCCGTCGCCTCCGCCTCGGACGCCGCCGCCTCCGCCTCCTCCTCTGCCGCCGCCTCCGCCGCCGCCACTGCCTCCGCCGCCACCCCTGCCTCCGCCGCTGCTGCCGCCGCCTCCGCCTCCGCCGCCGCCGTCGCCTCCTCCTCTGCCGCCGCCGTCGCCGTCGCCTCCGCCTCCGCCCCGGACGCCTCCTTCACCACCGCCTCCGCCTCGTCCTTTGCTGCCGCCGCCGCCGCCTCTGCCGCCGCCGCACATGTGCACGCACGGAGGGACGGATGGACGGACGGCGGGCGGGCGCACGTGGGGACATGAGCCGGCGGCGGGCGAAAATTAGCTCCGGGCACAGCCTGCGTGGGATGGGGTCGCTGCCCCGCCGAATCTCCTTTTCATGCTGGAGAATCTGAACGTGAGATCTGAATGCTACGTGAGATCCGATTTACACGCTTTCCGTAGGCCTGCGCCCAAAGGGCCCGTGGCCTCCCTGAACATTTCGAATGGGGCCTCGTAGCGTTAAGTAATAAATCGTTACGTTTCCGTAAATACGAAAATTTCCTGAGTTTCCCGCCTTATACGCTTTTGGTAATTGATACACTGCATTTGGCGAAGTTGTGCAAACCATCTGCCATCTCTGTAAATGGTTCGATAATAATTCGTTTGACAATTCTGATCAAATCGTTCGACATCGAATTGTACTTGTGACTATATAATTTCGTCGAACTATTACGCGTGCATGCGCATTGTCGCCTGTGGGATTCAGGATGTCAAGTAGTAGAGAAGGTTAGTTGAAAAGGCTGCAGCATTTAATGATGTACTTGAGTCAGTTATGAATTAATCAGTGTTAGATATTATTATTGAGATCTTACAACATAAAATGAATAATAATAATAATAATAATAATAATAATAATAATAATAATAATAATAATAATAATAATAATAATAATAATAATAATAATAATAATAATAATAATAATAATAATAATAATAATAATAATAATAATAATAAAACAGTTAATTGAATTCGTCTGTACATAATGCAGCATTACACTATTTCTCATTTTTCTTTCTCGTTACTCGTGCGACAGTTTTCAGAGGACACTTTTGATGATGTAAATGATATGGAAATATTTTTTAAAAGAAAATTTTAGGTGAAGTCATTTTGTAGTGCATCGATCAGTAATCGCGTTATTTTGCTTTCCAGGTACCACTTGCATCTAGCCGGCAGTTTACGTTCTATCCATTTATATTATATGACATTAGAAAAATATACGTTTTTAACGTGAATTGAGGTGTATCAATTGTGAAGGTTGTTTCATCAATGAATTCCTAATGGGAATGACTTTCACTAGCCCGAACGCTTACTGCATCAGTGCTTTATATATTGTTCACGATGTCCAGTGTCCCAAACCAATTTTAGTTAGCTATACAGCGGACATACGATATCGTCGAGCGACAGAAGCCTTATGCGCCGGCCGTGTGTCTTCATTCTGGGCGGAACCTCGCAGACTCATTCATTGCAACGAACCGCCTCCCAAGCAGAGTCGAACGCTTACGGAAATCGCCGAAGCCAATGATGCGTCGTAAGTCGGCAGCGGCCGTTGCGAACTTGGTTCCCAAACCGCTTGTCGATGATGCGTCCGCGGGCGGGAGGCCCGGGGGCGGCGCGGGGGCGGCCCGGGGGCGGCGCGGGGGCGGCGTGGGCGACCGCGAGACGGAAATAGCCGGCGGCCATTTTCTCTCCAAACAGAATGCCGTAAAATGTGGGTTAGCTCCACGACGCTGAGTCAGAAGTCATAATGGCTTTGAAAACACCATAAATCCCGGATGGACTGGACTGGTCGCCGCCGCTGCCGCGAGTATTTTCGGGAGTGCGTTGCTGCTGCTGCGTTGGGTCTTTGGACGCCGTCTCCGCCTCCGCGAATTCGGGTATCCGCTTTCTCTGTGTTTGTTCCGAGCGCCCCAGAACGGCGAGGGCGTCTGTCTGTTCTGAACGGACATGGCATCGTCTCAGAATCGCTTCGGCAAAAGATTACTGCATTCAAAGGGCTTAACAGTACAGGGGCACGGTGAATATGATTATATAAACTAACTGAAGTACTGGAATGGGTTTATCAGAAGTGGGAGAATTTATTCTCAATCATATTTACATTCTTGGCGAGCAATCTTTGGACAGTTACATGCATCTGACCATAGCATGTTAAAGGAATCCAAAGTAAAATATTGAAAACAACGAAATTCATTAATTTTTTTTATTTTTTCCGAATCAGAATGATTGGGCATGATTCTAGGCGGGCATTTCTACTTAAAGAAGGCATTTTGGTTGTACTTGTAGTATGCGCTTTGTTTGAATTTGTAAGAAATTCTAGAAAATAAATTACTTGGCCCAATATTTCCAAAACATATTCTTGTTGAAGCAAACATCTTTTGAACTTTTGGAATTTCGTTACATTTTATGATGAGCGTAAAATATCAGTATATAAAATAATTTGTGAACAATTAATACTTTTATTTTGGTTTGAAAGAAAAGTGGAATATTTTATGGGCTCCTCTTGATCCTAAAGGTTTTCTTTGCTCGTTTGGTGGGGTTAGTCGCCTTCTGCTTATAAGAGAAGAAAATTATTAATGTTGATGTTGCCACTAATGTATGTGGTTTAATTATTTTCTTAGAAATAATGATTTTCTATTAATTTATGGAACATCTTTCTTGGCAGCGTCCAATAAAATTAGCTTAAGTCAAGAAAATGAGTTTCAACGAGCGATTTATGTAATATTCATTTCATTTCCCATACTTAAAGGTCCCTTGCTTACTTAAAGGTCCATTAAAAATGCGTTTGCTTTTTGGGGGAGAGATAGGTCCTACTATATTTCTAAGAAAATAATTAAACCACATATATTAGCTGCAACAAACACAAACGAGTGACGTGGTTCAAGGAAAATAATCGCTCTCACTACATGTTTATTATAATTAATTAATATCAAACTATACATTGCAGTTAAAATTTATTTTAAAAATGTATCTTTTATATAAGTTTGCGTGTATAAAATTTTAAAAAATGTGTATAATGTTTCTGTAATTATTTTAATGGAATCAGTACTCTCAATAAATTATCATGAGGACGGAAGTTGAAATGAAATGTTAATCTCTTCAGATAAGTGTTGAAAGTTGTCACAAAGGACGAGGAAGCACTATATTTCGTATGCGCCTTTTATCAATCATTTCTGTTCTGTCATCAGTCTCATTCTTTCTGAATCAACTGCAGCTTTTCTGTTCTCGTTCTGTCATTTTCTTTCAGCACCACAAAATGCGATGAATGACACCCTTTGTTAGAGATTGTTCTGCCCAGACGCCATTTACAGTATGCGGTACAAAGCATGGATCACGTGGAAATAAAAGGTTCATCGTAAGCATTACCATACCATAGAATTATTATCGTGTTATGGAATAATCTGGATTTGTGTAGCACAGACAATAGTGTTTATAACTAGATAATCCCCTTTTGTAAGATGATTTCAACTACAAAATTATATTCCAATATAAATCTTTAAGAATCGAATGGCGTGTGTTAGAAAAAGTGCTTGCAAATGTTCTTTAATAAGTCGCCTGATAATACATTGGAAAAATGAACTCTCCTGAACGACTCTTCTTGTAGCGTTCGGATTAGTTTTTCCATTTCCGTATTCTGGGTTGAGTAGTTGTAGCATACTCAAAGAACATCCGAGAAGAAGAGGTATGACCGCATATTTGTTTGTATTTTGTATTATTTAATTTTAATTTTGTATATATATATATATATATATATATATATATATATATATATATATATATATATATATATACATTATGCCCGAGGATGAAAGAACCCGACTACATTATGCATAAAGTTTCTTTTTATTTAGTACTTGCGGATATTTTTAACACATGAAAAATTTGAAAACAGTTTAAAGCATTTAGCTACCAACCACGTAAATCATTATTCATCATTTGAAAATTGCTTACAAAAATACAATATCTTAAGTTGTTCGACAGCATCCGCTTTAAGGAAATGGCCCTAGAAATACATTAAAGAAAGATGTTGAACAACATAAGAAGAGGAAAGAGGAGAAGAAATTAGAGGATAATTTAGGAATATACAGAGAGTGAAGGACGAGAATACAGAGAGTGAAGGACGAGAATACAGAGAGTGTGGGACGAGAATACAGAGAGTGTGGGACGAGAATACAGAGAGTGTGGGACGAGAATACAGAGAGTGTGGGACGAGAATACAGAGACCAAAGTGCAAGGCGTACCCTTCGACCCCGTCGGGATTCGTGTCTGCTCGGAAATCCCTGAGCGTGGCCTCATCTTTGGCGTGGCGACACTTGTCATTCCCCGGACGGAATCAGCCAAGTGTCTGGAATACGGCGCCGCGGATCACATCGCCTTTTCCCGCTCGGAAGATAAGAAGCCTGATAACGCGCTCTTTACGCCGTCGCCGGCCGCTTTTTCTTTTCGACCGTTTTCTCCATTCGACTCTCTCACTCGTTTCTCCCTCATCTCTCTTTCGTTCGCCGACAACCGCTGTCGGTTTCCGTCGATTAATTTCTATACAGTCTTTCGTTTTCCCGAATATAAATTTGTTTTGCGGGAACGGGAGAGAAATTAATATTGTATTGTTTTCAGAAATTAGATTTTACACTTTTATGGACGCTTGGTTCCGCGGCTACGTAAATCGTGTTTGCTGCGCTATTTTACATTTTAATAGGGATACACACAATAACATTGATTTCCGAAAGAATCCTGGGCTTTCGTGGCGTTGCGCGATTGTTTAAAAATACAGCACGGCTTCCGCATCCGGCCCCTCGAACACGTCGACGGCAGGGAGCTTTGGAAGCCGTTCATTTTGTTTATGCCGTTCTTTTATTACTTATTACCTAATGCATCATTAAAATGTCTCTCCTCTGTGAAGGCAGATTCAGCTTCCATTTTATTATTTTCCGTTTTATTCGGTTGTCAATATTTTTTTTGCTTTTTATTTGTTATTTCAGTTGTGAAGTTTTTATTGCTTCCGTTATCTTTTGTACCAATCTATCCTTTAATTGCTAATTGGCTAAACTCAAGTCCCAATTCTACCGCTATTCCTTTTTAAAGTGAATCCTGGAAAGCAATCCCTTTCGTTAAAAAATGTCTCTATATAAATATGACACGTTAGATGAGAACCAATGTAATAACATGAAGCATCTCCACAGTTTACAATTTTCTACCGCTTCACCACACATTTTAGATGTAATAATTACTTGCTATGTTTCAAGTAATGAGCGAGACAAATCACAGGAGGTTATTCGATTCGAGGAATCTAAATTCATCCATACCCGCATGATACGGTGCATGTCACGCTGCATACAGAATTCCCATATCCTTGTGTTTCGTAAAATCGCCATTTTTTGTCACCACTTTCATATTCTACTTCCTGGCTGTTATTTCGTCTGCGTCAGGGCTGCATTTCTAATTGCACAAAACCTGCCATTGCTTGTCTCCTTGAACTGTGCCCCTATGAGTGCCGTGTCACCTTTGACAATGCAGGTACATTAACACAAGAATGATAATTGACGTGCTGTACAAAATACGTACACAGCATTCGTCGTAACTGTTTTGTTTAATGAAGAAAAACCAGCTATATTATAATATTATTACATTGTTCGAAGCAATGGCGAATTGTACAGTTTTTACCGTTTTTCTAAAGTTAACCTGAATTATACTCCAAAGATTAACGTAAGTAAATCTGTTACATTTATGACAGTTGGTTCTGACAATAGTGAACGAAACAAACCATACCAACCACTGAATAACCGCGTGTTTGCTATGGTTCTCGTGAGAGCACGCAGTCCGTTCCCGAGTCTGGTGCGGATTGTAATCCATGCTTGTGTTCTCACCGCACTTTGACAGTTCTCCCCGATCTCCTTTGACATTGTGCAGTCGGCCAAATTGCGTCCTTGCTCTAACTCTCTTGTCCTTTTGTTGCAGGTATGTGTACGCCGATGCGTGCCTTTGAAATGGTCTGGCCAGAGCGAAGCTGTCACGTGAGTTCAAAGCACGAGAATGCGTTTCGTATTGAAATCGAGTTGGAGTCTGTGATTACAGAAATTCGATTTTTCATTATTATTAAATATTATACTCAGTGAAAGTCTCACTAACGACAGGTTAGGGAAAAACATTTGTCGATTATTTAGGAATGTCTGCTAGACAAATACGTTTAGTATGTTACAGAATAAAATAAGAATATTACAGTACTTTGCGAGCGTGGATTTTCCCCTGTATTCAAGGAACAAATTACATACAGTGAATATGTGTTCGTAGGCTTCCGCGGCCGGCCTCAATACATTCTTGTCTATCCGGAATGATCCGCGTCTCGGTCAATTGTGCTGACGTTTCGGCCATCTTGCTGTGGCCTTCTTCAGGGTTATACTGCTGAGCTTTGAGAATTCTTGGCTAACCGGGATGAGCCGCGTCTCGGTCAATTGGGCTGCCGTTTCGGCCATCTTGCCGTGGCCTTCTTCAGGGTTATACTGCTGAGCTTTGAGAATTCTTGGCTAACCGGGATGAGCCGCGTCTCGGTCAATTGGGCTGCCGTTTCGGCCATCTTGCTGTGGCCTTCTTCAGGGTTATACTGCTGAGCTTTGAGAATTCTTGGCTAACCGGGATGAGCCGCGTCTTGGTCAGTTGGGCTGCCGTTTCGGCCATCTTGCTGTGGCCTTCTTCAGGGTTATACTGTTGAGCTTTGAGAATTCTTGGCTAACCGGGATGAGCCGCGTCTCGGTCAATTGGGCTGCCGTTTCGGCCATCTTGCTGTGGCCTTCTTCAGGGTTATACTGCTGAGCTTTGAGAATTCTTGGCTAACCGGGATGAGCCGCGTCTTGGTCAGTTGGGCTGCCGTTTCGGCCATCTTGCTGTGGCCTTCTTCAGGGTTATACTGCTGAGCTTTGAGAATTCTTGGCTAACCGGAATGATCCACGTCTCGGTCAATTGTGCTGACGTTTCGGCCATCTTGCTGTGGGCTTCTTCAGAGCTATACTGTTGATAAGAGGTTGGCGTGTCCCATCTTACAGGAAGGGCACGTGGACTGACTGGGCGCATCGGCGACCAATAGGAAGAGGGCGGGTGTCTGTGTGTGCGTGTGTGTGTGTGTGTGTGTGGAGGATTTATGTTCGCGTTTTTATTAAAAACATCCCTTTTTTGATAAATAATGATGCCCTTAAATTCAGTGTACTTCAGCCTGTGCATTTAAAAATGTGCATAATTTAGAGGTGACCACTATTCAGAGGTGTCCTTTCTGAGAAGTTTCTCAGAAGTATATTTACAGAGATGGAATAGATAGACGATTTCAAGATGTTGGTTTTTCATTCACAATGCAGACGCATGATATAACGGATTTTCGTCAGCTTTGTTGTTTGCTCCATTGTGAAAAGAAAATAATGTTGAAGCAAGATCTAATAAAAAATAAATTTTGTGCAGCTCTAGCTTAACAATACTATTTTTAGAAGTGTAGAAAACTGCAATTTTAGCAATTTTCTACTCCGTTTTTGCATCAATCGCGTTAGAGGCATTTGTTATGCCAACGGTGTAACGTTCGAGAGGCTTCGTAAAGACGGTGGAATCGCGCAATTGAGGTTGCAGTTATATACTGTCTGGGTTGAAGGGCACGCCAGCCAAACATACGAAGTTACATGTTTATCTTCCGAACCGAATAGAAGTTAATGAACTGGTTATGGTAGTACTTATGGCGATAACGATTACGTGAATTTCCATGAAGTTAATAGCATTGGAGAGGAAGTGGATATAATGAAAAGGAAACGGAAGTACATAATAAAACATGCTGGGTGCATTTTCCGCCTCCTAGAAATTCAGCATATCTACTTTGTCCGAGGCTTCGTAACAAACCATTTCGGAGATTATTAATTTTCCTTGATCATTTGTGTGCATTTTTTATGTTTTCCGAAACGACCTATCTGCAACATGAAGTATAACTCTTGACCACTGATTTTCTCGGTGCTATAATCAGTGCGAAATGGTACTCCGCACTATAATGTATTTGTAATATCGAAAATGGCAGACTTGACAGAAAACGAGAATAAAATAGCCGTGTAGTGTATCAGTGGCAGATTGTGAAACCGACTGCGAGCAGAGCGTGACCAAATTTATGCGTGAAGATGTTAAATACGTCCTCCGGTAACCTGGGTATGAGCGGCCAACGAAACACACAAAAGCTTGAAAGTGTTTCTGTACAAGACGCCATCGATTTCTCCATTGGATAATTATTTTACACTGAAGTTCCTGCAAATGAAATAATGGAGTCGGCGCAGACGCCTTCCACCGCTGAGTCCTGGGTTCGATATTGTGGCCGGTCCATGTGAAATTTATGGTTTGGCAAAGAGCTATCTCGGCAGGTATTCTGATGGGTCTCCCTTTTCCTCTGCTTCTCATCTCATGCTGTTGCTTCAACCGACAACGCGCTGCGGCCTCAGGACTTAATTCCTGTTTTCTGGAGTCTATCAAATTTAATATTTTGGCTCTATCTTCAACGCCGTCGAAGGTTTGTGGCTTCGATAACCTTTTGTTCGATATTAGTTTACATCTCTCGTAAAGATTCTCCAAACATGAACGGACTTTTACTTATAATTTTAAGGAAATAATAAAGGAAGAAAAATAAAGGAGTAAAAGAGAAATAAAATTGTAATTGTATGGAGGATGAAACTTGAGTTCAGGAAATTTGGAAAGAATACGAGGTGGAAGTGATATGTTTGTCCAAGATTATAGAGCTCAATGTCATGTGAGGATGATAGATTGCTAAAGAGTAATTGACTGTAATAATCTCTAATATATAATAACGTCCCTGATTGTAGTAATTTTGAGTTCAAGAATTCTGAGTAATCGGAAAAACCAAGGGGCATGTAACTTTTTTTGAAGGAATTTATTTCGTAAAATTGGACTTTTTGGATATTGTATTTAGCTGCGAGAGGCGGGAGAGCGGGTAAAGGCGAGGGCGTGGGCTAGGACGAGGGCGTGGGCGCGGGTGAAGGCGAGTTGGTGGGCGTGGGGGCGGGCGAGGGCGTGGGCAGGTGCTTGGGGGCGGGCGTAGGCAGTGCCGTTCCGCGGGGTGGAGCGGCGCCCGCAGTCGCCCGCGGCCATCGATTCTGCTCTCGCGGTCGCCGGTGGCCGAGCCAAAGCGGCCGGGCGGCGAGGGCTGAGCGGGAGGGTGACGGGGTGACGCGGGTGCGGCCGGTGAGTGATGAGGCGGCGCGGCGCGTGTCGCCGCAGGTGCCGTCGCGTGCCGCGTGCGCCCACAGCGTGCAGGAAGGGGGGGGGCGGGGGCAGGGGAGAAATCGGATGGCGGAGGGGCGGGCGAGGCGGCAGGAGAGCTGTTGAATGGGGGGCAACTGGCGAATTAGCAAACGAATCGCACGATAAGGGGAAATCTGGATTAACGTTTTCTCTCTTTTTTTCTTTTTTCTTTTTCATTGTCAGATCATTTTACTTTTATATTAGTGTATACGAAGGGAACGGAAAATCATTGGTTACTCATTTCAAACACGCAAAATAAAATGTTTGAATTTTTCCCAATCAAACATTATGATCCAAAGCTGTACAAACTTTTTTCAGTATATATACTCAACAAAGTATGAATTTACCGTATTTATGCGAATATAATGCGCACCACGTATTTGTAACTTGAAATTATGAAAAACGATTTTGTATCGAATGTAATACCCACCAATGACAGAATAATAGGTGCGGTATTTCATGTAAATTTATAATCCAACAATGGATTTATCGTGTACTATCATTCTAACTGCTTTGCAGCTAACTGATTTGCGCTTTAATGAAGCATCATAAGACGTTGGTCTCTGTTTGCCTTCGATATCGTTACTAAATACGTGCTCAATGAGCCAACGATAAACGAAACGAAATTGAATTTGAAAACTCCAGCAATCTATTGTGACGCAATAAAAGAAAAAAAAATTGAATAGCCTTCTGTGGAACGGATTTGTATTTGAATCTAATGCGCCATTGAATCTAATGTGCATCACTATTTTGAGTACTGCATTCGGTCAAAAAAAGGTGCACATTAGATTTGCGTAAATGAGGTAGCTTAACTTAACTCAAAAAACTACTAAAAGAAGCTTTAATTTCTCTGTTTGCCTCGAATTATTTTGTTACGCTGAATATTATATTTTTTCACTAAATTGTCAATATCATCTGGCGAGAGTGGCTGTATTGTTTGTCAGTGGACTGCAGGCGACACCTGTGGGAGTAGCCGACTCATTTCACTTTTACCTTGATTGGTAGCAACACCATAGTACCTATTGTAGGCCGATACTCAAGCCGTATTCTCCTGGAATTAACCATGCACAGGAGGATTGCTGCCATTTTTGGAAAATCAGAAAACATGGGTCGAATAATTGTGAAAAATAATATATAATTAAAGATTTAAATTAATATTACATAAGATAAAAACAGATGCACCCGTACACATTGAGAATTTAGTTGAAGGGTTCATGAAAATGCCGTGGGCATGTCATAGTAATGAATTAGAATGAAAGAATTCCTATTAATAGAACAGAGCAAATTTGGCATGGAATAGAATATTAACGTTTGTGAATGATAACGAAACTAAAACGCTAAGCACTGCAGTCATCGTGGATGGTCAGGTGACGTAGTGCGCAAGTAGCACGGCTTGCAGATTCCAACATTGCAACAATATGGAATTACAGCAAATACCACCAGTGATGGCGTTGTGATCACGTTTTAAAACTTGTTAAGAATTATGCAGTGCATTGTTGAAACGGAATGAGTAGCTGATGCGAGAATGTTAAGTTCTGCAACTGTTGCATACAATTAGTCACTACAATATGCGGTAGTTTCCACATGCTAACATATCATGAACAGAGGAAGTTCACATTTCATCAAAGTTTATAATCAGTGTGAAAAATCTTGATATAAGTTTAACCATCAGTAAATGTGGTAAATTTTCACCATCAGTAAATAAATCATAAAATATGGTAAATAAGGTGTTGTCTGGTGTCAAATGTCTGCTTCCTTTTATTTACCTTATTTAATTATTAGAAGGTATCTACCTCTCCAGCGATCTAATTAATTGCACCATCAGGTAATTTAATAGAATATGGCACTCACGGATAGCACTGGCAAATGAAGAACGAAAGAACAGAACACATTAGTTGCACTCGCGGATAGCACTGGCAAAAAAAGAACAAAGTACAGAACACATTGCCTGCCTTATTTGTATGCCGGAAGGCAGATTATTTAGTGAAAGTTAATGTGGAACACATTGAGCGAATCGGCAACAACATTGCACTCGCGTTACAGTTTGAACACTGACTACTAATTAGTCGAAAGATTTGCAGAGCACATCGTGAATACGTCTGCTCGGGGGCGATACCCGAAAAGGGAACTGATTTCTTCGCCGGAAGGGAGATTGTTTGAGACATCACGTTGTCGCCGGAAGTATTGTCGCACCAATAAAAGGCGATGTTACAGGTCTGATGTGTTAGGAGATAATGTAATTTTGATTCATAATTTTAAAAAATGGCTTGTACGTCTGTGCAAGAATGAAATGTTAGAAATAATGTTGTGCATTGTATAGTTGATATATTAAATAATTCAGTGGTGTGATTAGTTCCAAGAATGTAGACTGCGCCGCCGCTCGTGGCAGGTGTTACCGATTGGTTCCTGGAACCGGGCGTTATCTGCGCTGTTGCCACCACACTTAGCTCCGGGTAGATGGAAAGCTTTGGATGAGAATTTCAAAGAAATTGTATAAAATTCGTCATTATGTAACGAGATGCGCACGCAGATTTGATATAAAATGCATATAAAATATGTTGAAGTAAACAGCTTGCTTGTCCTAACATCATCTCCAAGATGCATGTAACGCTTAGAGCTACCCACGTGCCGGCATTAAAAGGGAGAATTTTCTGGCATTTGGTAAGGTTGGCTTATCGCTAGATTTGAGCACATCGGATCCCTTAAAAGAACCACAACACTTTCGAGGTGCGCGTCATAATACTTCTATGGCCGTTTACGCAGGGCACCGTGCGCCGGGCGAAGTGCGCCGTTTCGCTGCGGCCACCGACGCGGATAAACGCGCTCTGGCGGCAGGAGAGCACGCGCAGAGGAGGAGGTGGGGGAGGGGAGGGGAAGGGAGGGGTGAGGGGGCAAGGTGCCGGACAGCTCGTCGTGCCGTGCAGTGCTACCGCTATAATACGAACAATGTTGTTAGGTTCAAGATCAATTTTGAGGTGTGCTCGCTACACTCACTCGCGCTACTCGTCCTTTCCCCGCATTTCTGCGCGATAGTAGCAAACAGGCCGGCGCACACTGAAACAAGAGGGGCAAGTATCTTAATTTCAGGGTAGAATGAGTGCTTTCAGAGATTACGACCGTTTGAGATCAGTAACCGATTTGGGGTTCTTGTTGAACCAAGACGACTTTTTGTCTGTGGTAGTATGTGCTTTGACTCATTCGCAGACGGAATTGCCGGCAATGCTTGTCAGGACTTTCCGCGTTTGTACTTGCGCAGTGATCGTACTTATCAACGTCCTGATGCGCCTATGGACATGTATATCAGATCCTGCCAGGGTTATTTCTATTCAAACTCAAATCACTACACGATACCAATAGATCACCCAACAATGATAGGATAGGTGAAAAGATAGATCACAAACACTCGTTAGAAAAACGAAAATATACTTTTAGCGTTAACCGTGCGTCAGTAATCTACACGTAGTTGGTTTGCCAATGGCTTTTTTCATGTTTATTTTACTTGCATCTTTCAGAAATATTTTATTCATACATTATTGCATTAAAGCCCGCGGTTGCTACAGATTTCCACACTCTCCAGTACTGAGAAGTACTGAAAGCCCAGCTGCAAACCAACTCAGAGTCAAGCCACAATTCCTAGAGCTGTCGCCCATTAGCGCGGTCCCGATGTCCCGCGCCCCTATCTTATTTATTCGCCCACTTCGCCCCCCTACCTCATTCCCCTCCCCGCTTCCTGTCTTCGCCTCTTCAGTCCCTCTCTCCCCTGCCCTTCGCATTTATCGGCTCCTCTTTGCGCGCGTTCATATTTAACTGTTTAAAATGGGGCCGACGGCGCCACAGGGAATATTTTAGGAGGAGTTAAGCCCCGCGTATCGCAAATGAACCGTCCTCTTCTTTCTTTAATCATCAGCAACAAACAGCGCTGAGCTCTAATTACCCATTTGTGTAAATAAAAGAACGACGCTGGCGGGTGGTTGAGCGGGGATTTTTTTTTGCGAGGGTATTCCCCGCGACGCGCTTCGTCTGTCGCCCTCCCCTCCCCTCCCCCTCCTCTCCCCTCCTCTCCCCCTTCTCTCCGCCTCCTCTCCGCCTCCTCCCCCCCCCCCTCCTCCCCCTCCTCTCCCCCTCCTCTTCCCCTCCTCTTCCCTTCCTCTTCCCCTCCTCTTCCCCTCCTCTTCCCCTCCTCTCCCCCTTTTCACTCTCTCCTTCCCCTCCCATCGTCACCCTTCCCCTCCACACCATCCTCTCCTCTTCTAGCCTATCCTCTCCCTTCCCTTTCTCATCCCTTCGAAAACCCGCTGTGTCCCCCTGTCCTGTCCCCCACACCCTCGACCGTGCCCCCACCCCGCTGGCTCCACCGCTGCTGTCACCCGCGCGCGGCCACCTCTTTTGTATTACCTGTCCATCTGTGTCAGGTGCATTTTATCTGTTGATTCCATTGTGGCTACCGACACTTCAAGGATCCGCCGTCACGTAACTGTGTAATTGTCGCAACTAATAGCGCTGTTCCGTCAACATTTAACGCATCCGCTGTCTTGTCCACAGTCACATTGTTCCTGTGTCCCCATCTCCTTTTATTCTTCTGTCAAAGATCTTTCTTTCTTTCTCTCTCTTTTTCTCTTTCTTTGTTTCTCTCTCTCTCTTTCTCTTTCTTTCTTTCTCTCTCTTTTTCTCTTTCTTTCTTTCTCTCTCTCTCTCTCTCTCTCTCTCTCTCTTTCTCTTCCTTTCTTTCTTTCTTTCTTTCTTTCTTTCGTGACTCTTGTCTTTGTCTCTTAACTCTTTATACGCTTCCTCTCTCTATTTTTCACTTTGAATGAGCGCGATCCTTCAAATAGGTTTAAAGTCTCACGCTGTTTATACAAAGACAGACCTACTTGTGTTCTAATATTGTAACTGCTGTTGAGGTTTCATTGAAAATTTGATTGGAAAAATTGGAACAATTTTGCAGTATTGTATTGGATGGAAGAAATCTGCATCAGGATCGGTGCTCTTTCCGCTTGATTATGATAAATATTTTTTTAAATGTCGTTGAAGCAAATGAGTTGTATATAATTTGAACCTGACGATTGGAGACAGCTGACCCTACATCACACCCACTGCCTCTCGACGACGGAATGGAAATGGAAAATCGAACCCTATTCTGGGTCCGCGGTGAAAAAATTGTAACACGAAAGGGATTAAGGGAGTGAGATGGGACACGGTGAATAATACGAGATCTACAGATAATGAATGTTGCGTTGATAGTTTGCCAACAAATGAGAATGTATAATTGTGGAGAGTGAGTAGTCAGCTACTATTGCAGAATGACGGTTGATAACAATAGAGTTGTTGTCGCGTGCAGATCGGCACTAGACACACGAGAATGAGTGGTAAGGTGTAGTTGAGTGAGTTAAGGTGAAGTGTAGTGTGGAGGGGCGAGACGGATGAAATGATCCGGAGAGAGGAAGCGGCTGTGCTCTGCCAATCGAGTCAGCAAACCATTGGCTTGATGACGCGAGGCTTGGCTTGGTATGACGTGTTCTGGCTTGACGAGTCGTGGCATGCCGTTTCGGGTTTCGGCTATGAATTAGCAAGGAATGGCATGGCATGGAGGGACGTGACGGGCATGGACTGACTGGCGAGGAGTAGCATGGAAGGATTGTTGAATCATAAGATCGGGACATGGGGAGGCGTATCATCTCACGATGCGTCAGGCGTTGGCGCGGAGGGGCGAAGCGTGCCATTCCACGACGTCAGATGCCTTGGAGGCTAGAAATACGATTCATGTTGTGGCGAGGCAGTCTTGGCGCAGCGGGGTTATCGCAGAATGGCGCTGCGAGGCGGAGAATGGCAGAGGGGGGAAGGGCGTGGCAGGAGCGGGCAGGAGGAAGGCAGGCGCATACGAGGGATGGATTGATGAGTGACACCGAGCGCGTCAACTGCTAAGGTCATTAGTCCAGCAACTGTAGTGCTTTTTTCTTCTTCACGGGAATCGTCCAGAGCTGGATGGTGAGATCCGACGCGGACCTACCGTTGGTTGGTTGTTAGTGATTCCAAGCACGTCAACTACGGAGGTCGCTAGTCCCGTAAGTGTAGTGCACGTTTTTGCCTCGTGAGGTGACGATGATCTTCCCTTGCTGGATGGTGAGATCCGGCGCCGACCTACCGGCGCCTAGCTGGGTTTTTCCCAACCAGGTACCCCCCCACATGATAGGTACTGCCCCAACCGGGACACGCTCCCGACCGGTCTCCTAGCATGTGATAGTGTAGTGCAAGTTAGTGTAAGTGTGTATAAGTAATGGGTGAAGATAGTACACGGGAGAGAAAAGATCGCGCACGGTCCGCGGTCCGTTTGTAAGGATACCGCTCCGGCATTCATCTGGTGTTGATCGGAGAAACCACGTAAAACTACCGATCAGAACAGCCGGCCGCTAGAATTCTCCTCCACACAGCGACTGAATTCGACGTAGCTGGAAAATCCTGCCGCCGTCGGGACTCGAACCTGGGACCAGCCGGTCAGAAGCGCCGCAGTGACGTCAGAGTTGACGCCCTGAGCCACCGCTCGGGGTCATACCGTGGAGTGGCGCTGCGGGGCAGGGCACGGGGGCGCACCGTCTGCGGTCGGTGCGGCCGCGGCGGGCCGAAGGCGACGGTCCGTTTGAGGCCCGACCGCCGGGTCGCGCCGGCGCCGCGTGGCTGGCGCTTTGACGCCCGCGGCTGGCGACGCGCGGCGCCGTAGGAGCGCGCAGGTGGCCGCGACGCGCGCCGCCACACCGTCAGCCCCGGCGGCGGCGCCCCTCCGGCAGCGCTCTGGGCCTCGGGCCTCAGCGGTTGCCTACTATGTGGTGCGCACTTTACGGCAAAAGTGCAACATGACGCTTATGCGCAAATTAACAGTTAACACACATAATATAAATTAGTCAGTAGGAGCAACTGATATCTCTGTAGTCCCTCTGACCGGGAGGCTCTAGGTTCGAGTCCCGATGGTGGCAGGAATTTCGACTTTGGCTTGTCAGCTATGTCGAGTCATGTCGCTGTCTGGAGGAGAGGTCTAGCGACTGGCGGCTCCGATCGGTAGTTTTGCGTGGTTTCTCCGATGAACACTACGCGAATACCGGAACAGTACACGAACAAAAAGGCCACTTACCGCGCGCGATCTTTTCTACCAACATACATCTTGCCTACCAACGCGATCTTTATACCAACATGCACTACACTACACACACATGCAGGGAGATCTGTCGGGAGCGTAGAGCCTGTCCCGGCTGGGGCGGTTCCCCGCTGGTGGGAGATACCTGGTTGGGGAAAACTCGTAGCCGAAGGTAGTTTGGCGCCGGAACTCGCCACACAGCAGGACCTCTGCCACCTCTCAATGAAAAAGTGCACTATACTTACGGGACTAATGGCCATATTAGATTACGCTCCCAAAATCAGTTTCTATCAATTATTTAGTACACATAGATATTTTTGAATAACGAAGAATTTCTGGACATCTGGTAATCGGGATAACATTGGTATTACCCATAGGGCATGAGTAAAAGTAGGAGATTCTCAGTGTCAGTGTCAGTGTGAGTTGCCACATGTGTTCGCGAGAACTACGTTGGCTTAAAAATGCGTCAGAAAGTCTGCGTTGCACAGATTCAAGGTTGATTTATGTAAATCGCGAAGTCTAACGGCTGGAGCTTGTCGCCGCAAGTCGGAAATGCGTGGCAAAGCGTCAACCTACGTATACAGGGAAGTGAAGAATCATGTGAATAGTAATTTAGGATTTTAACGAAGTCACTGGAAACCACACTTCACGTCTCTTAGAAACGTATCTCTTAGAAACGTATCCTTAGAAACTTTCACCAGCTGCAACTTCATTCCTGATTATGAGAGAATATCTAATCTTTCTCGTCACTGTACCGTACTTCACCTACCTTAGCAATTTCGTTTTGGCCAACGTGCACTTCAGTCAGCTCATGCTGGAAGTATCCTTAGAAGCTGTTTTTCCTTCTCTCATTAGCCTCCCCCGTTTTGAATATTGTGAACATTAACCTCCTTTTTTCGAGTTGGCCAGATTCTGACATTATCCTTATACGAGTATATGCGTAATCACGTCCGTGGTGTAACAGCCTGTGTTTGTAGCCCATGATCTATACGTTTAGCTTTGCAAGTTCTGAGATGGATTCCATTATTATCCTGCAGTATTTTGTACCTATGTTGTGCAGGATGGCGAGGAAACCGCGCGAACCGATGTATTTTAATCCGAAACATCCTCTTAAATGAGAAGATCGATTAAAAAACCCATTTTTACAGTAGATTTTACAGCAGATTTTAGACAGTAGAGAGAAAGTTATGTAATGCTGCGTGAAAAAACAGTGATTTTTCGACAGAAAAATCTCAGAACCCTGGTAACGAAAAAGTGGATAAATCCAGTTGCTAAATTTAGAAAAGAAATCCTCTAACACGTGGTGTAGCCAGAATCCATGTGTTGAGGGTCCATGATACCGAAAAGTCGAATGACGTACAAACGTCAGTGTGTCCGTCCGTCCGTCCGTCCGTCCCTCCGTCCGTCCCTCCGTCCGTCCCTCCGTCCGTCCCTCCGTCCGTCCCTCCGTCCGTCCCTCCGTCCGTCCCTCCGTCCGTCCCTCCGTCCGTCCCTCCGTCCGTCCGTCCCTCCGTCCGTCCCTCCGTCCGTCCCTCCGTCCGTCCCTCTGTCCGTCGCTCCGTCCGTCGCTCCGTCCGTCCGTCCCTCCGTCCGTCCCTCCGTCCGTCCCTCCGTCCGTCGCTCCGTCCGTCGCTCCGTCCGTCGCTCCATCCGTCCCTCCGTCCGTCCGTCCGTCCCTCCGTCCGTCCGTCCGTCCGTCCCTCCGTCCGTCCGTCCCTCCGTCCGTCCGTCCGTCCGTCCCTCCGTCCGTCCGTCCGTCCGTCCGTCCGTCCCTCCGTCCGTCCGTCCGTCCGTCCGTCCCTCCGTCCGTCCGTCCCTCCGTCCGTCTCTCCGTCCGTCCCCCCGTCCGTCCCCCGTCCGTCCCTCCGTTCGTCCCTCCGTCCGTCCGTCCCTCCGTTCGTCCCTCCGTCCGTCCGTCCCTCCGTTCGTCCCTCCGTCCGTTCCTCGGTCCGTTCCTCCGTCCGTCCGTCCGTCCCTCCGTCCGTCCCTCCGTCCGTCCCTCCGTCCGTCCCTCCGTCCGTCCCTCCGTCCGTCCCTCCGTCCGTCCCTCCGTCCGTCCGTCCCTCCGTCCGTCCCTCCGTCCGTCCCTCCGTCCGTCCCTCCGTCCGTCCCTCCGTCCGGCCCTCCGTCCGGCCCTCCGTCCGTCCCTCCGTGCGTCCGTCCGTCCGTCCCTCCGCCCGTCCCTCCGCCCGTCCCTCCGCCCGTCCCTCCGTCCGTCCCTCCGTCCGTCCCTCCGTCCGTCCGTCCCTCCCTCCGTCCGTCCGTCCGTCCGTCCGTCCCTCCGTCCGTCCGTCCGTCCCTCCGTCCGTCCCTCCGTCCCTCCGTCCGTCTCTCCGTCCGTCCCCTCGTCCGTCCCCCGTCCGTCCCTCCGTCCGTCCGTCCCTCCGTTCGTCCCTCCGTCCGTCCGTCCCTCCGTTCGTCCCTCCGTCCGTCCGTCCCTCCGTCCGTCCCTCCGTTCGTCCCTCCGTTCGTCCCTCCGTCCGTCCCTCGGTCCGTTCCTCCGTCCGTCCGTCCGTCCCTCCGTCCGTCCCTCCGTCCGTCCCTCCGTCCGTCCGTCCGTCCCTCCGTCCGTCCGTCCGTCCCTCCGTCCGTCCCTCCGTCCGTCCCTCCGTCCGTCCCTCCGTCAGTCCCTCCGTCCGTCCCTCCGTCCGTTCCTCCGTGCGTCCGTCCGTCCGTCCCTCCGCCCGTCCCTCCGCCCGTCCCTCCGTCCGTCCCTCCGTCCGTCCGTCCCTCCGTCCGTCCCTCCGTCCGTCCGTCCCTCCGTCCGTCCCTCCGTCCGTCCCTCCGTCCGTCCGTCCCTCCGTCCGTCCCTCCGTCCGTCCCTCCGTCCGTCCCTCCGTCCGTCCCTCCGTCCGTCCCTCCGTCCGTCCCTCCGTCCGTCCCTCCGTCCGTCCGTCCCTCCGTCCGGCCCTCCGTCCGGCCCTCCGTCCGGCCCTCCGTCCGGCCCTCCGTCCGGCCCTCCGTCCGGCCCTCCGTCCGGCCCTCCGTCCGTCCTTCCGTCCGTCCCTCCGTCCGTCCCTCCGTCCGTCCCTCCGTCCGTCCCTCCGTCCGTCCCTCCGTCCGTCCCTCCGTCCGTCCCTCCGTCCGTCCCTCCGCCCGTCCCTCCGTCCGTCCCTCTGTCCGTCCCTCCGTCCGTCCCTCCGTCCGTCCCTCCGTCCGTCCCTCCGTCCGTCCCTCCGTCCGTCCCTCCGTCCGTCCGTCCGTCCGTCCGTCCGTGAACAGTGGTAGCGGCTAAACCGTTCGACAGATTTTCTCCAAAATTGATATTCTCCAATCGATGTGGCTGATGCCGTGTCCCCTGGAATTTGAAACCGGTATTTTGATTTGGGGGGAGGGGGATGGGGGACTTTACATGAAGCCCCTGAGACATTTTCAAAATTTTCAAAAATATGGGTCCATCGTTTTTTATTAAATTCCTCGGGTGAGGGTGTTTTTCCTCTTCCCATTACTATGCAAATAAAGGACGAGAATAGTAGAAAGCCAAAAATTGGTCCAACCACAAATATAATATAATTCTTGAACTCAGGTATCCTCTCCTACAAGTTAACGAAATTACTTTCGTACTTATTACACATATTAATTTACAAGTAACTTTCGTAATTAGTATTTCGCCGCATATATACAAGTTCGCCTTGCCGTCGTAACTAGTCTAAAACATTAACAGTATTTTCGCCCACGTGGGCACGAAAACTTTGGCACTGTGTGGTGTCCGGCGCGCGCGGTCGGACGTAATCGCATAAAGTCTCACTTTGTTGCGCGGTTTTTATGCTAATGCACAAGCGGACCCATCGAGGCCTTACGAGGTTTCTCGTCTTTTAGGAGAAGGGGCTCGTTTGTTCCGACAGAGCTTCTGCGAATGGCCCTCCAGGTGAGGTCTGTCCTTGTAGGTTGGGTCGTGTATTTTCGTCTTGTTAAGGTGTCGATGTCAGGGGATAGAATATTGACGCGTCTAGAGATCACAGATTCATTGTATTGTTTAAAAGTTTAGCATTGGTGGGCGAGAGTATACAATGGACGTAATATTATTATTTACAAGGGAATTCTTTTAAATGTAATTTTCATTACATCGTATATGTACTATTGTCAGTTTATATGTAAACTATAATTAATAATTTTAAAAAAGTATAAGCAATTCTAGTACAATTTTGAACTAACTGAACCCTTGCGATTACATCACAGAAAAGGAAAAACACTAGAAAAGTTACGACAAGAATGTACAACATATGCACTAGACGGAAAATCGAACCTCAAACATTGTTTAATGTCGTTCACTAATTCTTAATTAAGACTAATGAAATGAGGACGGTTTAATAATTCTAGAAGAAAACATTCTCTATTCACTGTGAAAGCCAATAAACATGTTTATCAAAATGTAATTGAAATCTTTTGTATTTGCTTAGATTTATACATTCATGATGTTTTCATGTTCGTTTCTCTTAGGACCTTCTGTATTTGATTCTAACCATTTACAGTGCTCTGCACTTGAAAATAATTTCACGGGATCGGTATGTGATTATGTATACTTGCCACTCAGATTATTAACACCATATGTTCGACACTCGAATAGATTTAATTTGTGAATTGAGAGATTCGATTTAGATGTTTTTATTGTGTCAGTCGTATTGGTATATCGCTTCTCACTCTTTAAAATGTTTAATATTTTTTTATCCTGCATAGTGCTTGTGTGTAAATTAAGTTATATTAAGTAATTTGTTTTTTGAAAACAAAACCCCCTCTCTCACACTTGAAATTAAATGTTTGAGAGTCCTAAAACACAAAATTTCGATTTTACTAGTTTATAGTGGTTTCTCAAAATTGCTATACGGACTATGACACAAAATTAGCCAAATTATATTTAAGATGAAACTTTTAAGTTACATTGGTGATTTGAAACTCAAGACCAAAGTCACTTTCATGAAATTATGATCAATCGCTCAAAATCTTATTCAGGTAATTTTTCGTGAGTTCTATGTACCATTCAGTAGAACGTTCTTTGAATCGATGCGGGCACTTGTAGGTTTGCTGCGTCGAAGACCTTATTACTACTCTCGCCGCTTTATGTTTCGTTTTTCCTACAGCAGATAAAATGCAAACCATTTCCTAATGGATACAAGTATTAAATATGCTACCACGAAAGTATACAGTCTCGTATACATGAAACGCACACTTTCGAGCTTAGTATACATCCGCATAAACTTTATAGACTAATTCGTGTTTACCCGTCAGAGAAATAAAAGAGAACGCGTTGGCCATTAACTGTACTAAAATGTCCGACCGCACTCGGTAAATATTAGTGTTAACGGGCCTCGGTGGCCCGCCTTTAGAACATCGTTATCCATTATTACGTAGCCATTTCACCCGCGCGTGGATTAGACCGCGACGAGTCTTTGGTGATGCAGGACTCGCTTCGTGTCACGCGGACGGCCAGCTGCGACACAGCGGCGTCCCGCCTAGAAACGGCCCCAAAACGCGCGGGCGAAGCTGCGGCGAGAGACGTGTGAATTATAACACTGACGAGCTTACAGTAAATTGCAGGAGAGGAAGGGTGCTTGTCATGCAGCGTGTGCTGTGAAAACGCCCGAAGGAAATCGTGTTTCCTTCGAACGGGCGTAAACTCGAACTTTATTTTGTGTTGTGGAGAGCGTGAAAAGTGTCTTTATTGCACACGTGGGTGAAGCAACTCTGTAATCTCTTCATTCACTGTTTGAAATTTTATCCACTTGCGAAAAATCCACATGTATCTGTAAATACTTTTGTCAGTAAGTGCCATTTATTTTATAATGAAAATGTCTTCAATGCAATGCAGTCTGGTAATGGAATAAAGAACTACTTTATATTTCAGTGAAATCAAACTTTTATACTTCGAGGCATTGCGAAGCGTAGCGTGTTCGAAATTAATACATTTATTCACTTAATGAGTTATGACGTTGGATATTATTTCTCGTAAACTAGTTGCGGTATCTGTCGCGGCCGAGCCGTGACATGCTGGAGTTGTGGAACTGACACAACAGAATTGATCCGATAACCAAACTTCGCACTAAAACAATAAATTCAGCATTAAATATTCATACTATGTGTGTATTCGCACAATTGAAAATTCTCGCTCTGTTACTAGTAGCAGAAGGACGAGAAGTATGAAAAGCGTGTAGATTCTTGCCTTTCATTTTTTTAAAATAATTTTCTCTTATGATACTGAGCTGCTGAGCTGAGTGGTTTAGAAACCAACATCACCTCATAATAACGTAAAATAAATTGTGTTGAAAACAGTAGAATTAAGAAAAAAATCTAGGCAATAATGTGTATTATTGATTACAGAATGAGTAAAAATTAATTCAATCCTTGCTAAAACTCTCGCTCGTCTAATAAACACCTGCCTCACGCTCTTGTGTGTGCGAGCACTTCGATTCGTCGCTCCGACTACAATTTCTCCAAAATGAAACTCGAACGAACGGGTGCCCTGTGGGTAGTGGAAACACCATTGAATCTACAGTATTATTGACTGGCAGATTCCCGTTTCGAAAACCGGTGATGGTGGATTTTGAACGTTTTCGGTGACCAGTCACGATCCTAGAGTTTTAATCCGGCTTGGACGATGAATCGCTGGGGGAGATAGGTACCAGAAAGAAGAAAACCCCTAAACTGACGAGTAGGTTTGTATCTGATATTTCAGCTGACGATTGGGGGAAGAAACAAGACCATTCTTTGGTATACAACACGAATTGCACTTACGGGACTAATAACCTAAGTAGTTGTCACGTCTTGAAACAAATATCCACGCGCCCTTAATGAATCTGCAACGAGTTAAACTTGAAATAAAACCCAAAGGATCGAATAGTAATTCAATGAGAGGAAGTCCACCCGTCATATAGAGTCTGTCTCCACTGCCTCAACAGCTACTTCCTCTCCCCCGACTGGCGTCCAGGCCACGTGGCTGTGGGCTAAGGGGTACGTGTGGGTCATGTAGGGCATATTACGTAAATTCATTCCGAGAATCATTATTTAGTCGAGCGCTCTTTAATTCGGGATCCGTCCCATTCCGTCCAAATAGCAAACAAATTACGGAATATCACTTAATCATTATTTCCGTTTGATGGGCGTGTATCACAATAAATGAAGATTTCATCGTGGGCTTTTCAAAAGTGGTGCTCTGTGTTATTAATTTGCGCGGGGCGTACGCATTCGTTTTGCGGTAGTTTTTCATGCTAATTACGGACGCGCCATTGCATATCCGCTTTGTGCCCCCTCTTCATTACCCAGTAAATAAGCATTATGAGCAGCGGCGGGTTCAATGGTGGGAGGGAGAGGAACAAAATTGGCGGTCAAAAATTAAAAATTAAAATTAAAGAAAAGTGAGGAATCGATGTGAAAATAATACAGAGCCGTCATTAGAAAATAAACCGCCTCCCACTCGTCTACTCATTAAGGAACGGTCACTTTGATTGGAGGTAGTGGGATTCGGTCGTTTCATTTCGATGTGATATCAATGAAATTCTTGCCACATTTTGCAGATTACACCAAACAAACTACTTTACTATTCAAACCCTTTTACTTTTTCATAGATGGATAATATTTATAGAGGTAGTGGTGTTCGAATTGAAGACGTTCGCGAATATTACCTTACCAACAAGCCTTATAATATTAGGATCGTCGGCAGTCGAAGACAAATGACGCGTTTTCTGAAAGAGTTTTTCATCCGCCCTGCCATTCGTACGATGCTGTTGTCTCAAAAGGGCACGATGATTGATCTGTGGTGGGACGTTTTGTTGTGATAAGATTTTGGAACGATTTGTTGTATACTTACGACTTTTCTCAATCGCTTTTATTTTCATTCATCTGTGTAGAATGGATGTAAGTTCTTATTAGCATTTCCGGTTCGTCGCACTTGTGAGCATTCGAAAGTGAAATCGACACCTGAGAGCGGATTCGTGAGTGAGAGGGGTGGGCTAGGGATGTGGCTGAGGCGTTTGGGCAAGGGAGGTGATAATGGTGGCAGGTTCTCGAAGGAGAGATGAGGAGGTTGGTCTTGTGACACGAATGAGAGGGAGACGTCCTGGAGGAGGGAGCTGTGAGTGAGAAAGGTTTGTGCATGTGCGGAGAGGGAGAGATTCCTTTGCGAGCGAGGACGCAGGGAGAAGGGGGAGGAGGAGACCAGCCAGAGGGAGGATATAGGAAGGTTTTGCCGGGAGGAGTGGGAAGAGGTGGTTGGTTCCATAGGAGGGAGATGAAAACGTGAGGGCCCAATTCAAGGGAGCGGACAGCCCTGTGCGAGAGGGGATGGGGAGAGGGAAAGAGTTGTGGGTGAAAGATGTGAGGGGCAGGACGTCTTGGGCGCGGATGGTGATAGGGTTGAGCTCAAGGACGGATAGACAATCGGGAGGGAGGAAAGTGGGAATTCTTGTGAGAAGAAAGGGGTGCATTTTTCTGAGAGGAAAGGGGGCATTCTTGGGAGAGGAAAGGTGAAGGGGACTTGGAGGACCCGAGGGAAGGAATTTGGGTGTTTGAATCGTGGGGGTCCAATGCGCGGATGCCTTGGAAGCAGAGAGCCCTGTCTGACATAGGAGAGCGGAGAAAGGAGGGGGTTGTGAAGGAGCGGGCACATTTGGGCGAGGAAGGCGATAGTGACGACTCAAGGAAGGAGGGACATTCTGGGAAGGAAAGGGGGAATCTTGTGAGAAGAAAGGTAAGGGGACTGCGAGGTCCTGAAAGAGGGAGCTGGAAGCGTGGGGGTCCAATTCGATGGATCGAGGAGCCCTGAGCGAGAGAGGAGATGGGATAGGGGAGGGGTCCCGAGCGATGGAGGTAAGGATGTGTTGGGCACGGAGTGCTCAGGAGGCCGTCGCCAAGGTAGGACGTGGGGCCTGAGATTGTTGGAAGGGCAAAGGTGAGGGGCTGGAAGGTTCTGATGAACGCAACTGGAAGGACGGGGGTCGTTTGATGGGAAGTATAGGGAGCGGGTAGCCCTGAAAGAGGAGAGGGATGGGGGAGAAATTCTGAGCGAAGGTAACGGACGGAGGAGTCTTGGGCGAGGAAGGCGTTAGGGGCAGCTGAGGGACCCTTAGCGAGGGAGGACCGGGAGCGGGGACTGTTGGAGAGGGAAGGTGAGGAGTTAGGGAAGACCTGGGGTGGCGGGCGTTGGAGGGGGTGCGGGACGAGTCGCAAATGAGAAGCTGGGCTCCGCGCCTCGCCTCGCCACCTGCGCCCTTTGCTGGCCCTGGTCGGCATTGGCGCCAGCTGCGCGGCGCCATAGTGCTCGGCTCGATTCGGCCGGTTGCTGGACCACTCACTCAGGCCCAGACTGCGCCTCTCGCCCACGCAATCTCTCTTTAATTCGGTTCCCTTTACTTGCTCTCTCTCTCCCTCCCTCCCTCCTTCTCTTTCGCTGTCTCCTGGCCACTCAAACGTTCTCGTTGTTCTTTAATGAAAACGTTCCCAATGAACGATTCTACTCGCCCGCCTGCGTCGCAGCACTTTTGCCTCTTCATTATGTTCTGAACATGTTCTCTCCATTTGCCTGTCTACGTTCTGTTTACTATCTTCTGTGTCTTGTTTGCTGCTTTTGTCCGTGAGCTTGTTCCCCATCTTTACGATTACGTCTTCCCTTTCCCTCATCCAACTCGAGTTGTTTTCGCATCCAAAGATTTTCCATTGGCGTTATTCGAAATTTTTGTATACATTTCTGACAGTTTCTAAACGTTTAATGGTTCGTTTGTCAAAAGAGGTTTAAATTAGGAAGAACTTCCAGGAAATAAGAGATAAGACATAAACCCGAGTTCCCTTTTTTGGGTTCACCTGTGACCTTCTACTGTGGAATCTGAGTCACAACGGGAATCTTATTCAGGGAATCTCTTGAATGTATTCGAATTTTATTTTAGAGGTAGGTGTAATAATTTTTAACATCTGTATTAAATAGTTTTACCATACACAAATCTCTATTTTATTTTCCGTGGGAGTGCGACTTTACGTGTGTGCGGAGGAGATCTCTAAATGAGAATTATCATAAATCTTATGCAACGCCTCAGCGAAATAGTGGTCTAAGCTACATTTTAATGTCACAGAGAAAATTCATGTTAAACTTGCATGGTTATGGTTATGCGTTGTGAAGGGAGAAAAAAATAATTCTTAACTTTATAGAGGAAAATTGGTCAAGCCAATAAGTATGAAGGTATTTCTTCTTAGATAGTCGGCTTTTTCTCTCTCCTTTGACAGGGATCCCCCCACCCTCCTCCAAGTTTTTCATCCACAGTCCTTTGCTTGTTCACTAAGTTAAGAGGATCTCTTACCGGGGCGACCATTCGCTAGTGCAGTCAGGCCTACATCAACTTTCTGAACATCACGTGTTAGTAAACGCACGACGTCTTGACAGTCGGGAATTATATAGACTACTTTTTCTCATTAAAGGTAGTGACGCTCAGTTTTCCACCTAACCGTTCATTAACTCAATGTCTTTGACACGAATGTAAGGTTAATTTCAAACATCGTGTCTAGTCCACTATTTACTGCACCGTTCACTCGTGAGGTCAACTCGCGCAACATTTCGTTCGCTTGCACCGTCTGACTTGTCCTTCAACACTCTGTGTCCACTTAATTACTTTGTCATTTGTCATACGTCTCGAGGTAATCACTGCCATGTCAGATACGTTTCCTCTAATTTTTTATTTTTTATTTTCATGTCTCATGAACTTGCCTGCTGCCTCTCCTTCTGGGTTTTAGTGCACTTAGATGTAATATGATTACACATATTTTTCTTTTCCTGCAGGAAAGACAAGCATTTTTTAAATTTACGTTTCAGTAATTATTAAATCCGTTTTCAGTGTTTCTTGTGCAGCTACTTTACATCTTATATTGAACATTATCGCTTTCGAAATGCGATCTACCTTCAAGGCGTCTTCAATAATTCTTATCTTGATAACGCTCATAAAATGTACAAGCAATATTATGAATAATATAAATAATGCAAGTGAAAGCAGTAGTCAAGTCATATCATTGAAATGCATACTTTTTCTTATGTACATAATACTAATGGTTCTTTCTTTTTCTCTGTCAACTTTCTATTTCCTCTTCTTTTGGTTTACAATATCAAATTGCTCTAAATTTTTCCTCGGCGCTTAATTTATTGTTTGTCAATAGTTTGTTCGTGAAATTCCAGGGAATGCTAATGTAGATGTTGATGGCGAAGGCAAATTTCGGTGAAACCTGTGATGAAAGATCCAATTGAGACGAAATTGACTTCTAATTGCTTCTTGAGAGGATTGCCACTTCAAATGCGTAAGAGTAGTTTATGCATAGAAAATTTAATTGGATTTGGAGACACTATAGTAAAACTTATTCTCAAAACAATCTGAGATTGTAGATCGGATTCTAGCTATTACTAACATTTACTACTTAAATAATTTTAAGGCTTTCTATGGCAATGGTGTTTATGTAAAAATAAGACTATTCGCAACGAGATAACAGCTGTTAAATGTAAGTAGGCATTTACTGAAAGATTGTAAACTAAGGCACATTACTATGGCCCGCACAATTTACTTGTTTCATTAGGTATTCTTTAACAATATATTTGTTTTGTATTATATTACCTAGAAAGATGTCATACAATCCATGAAGAAACGCGACGCTGATAACCAACATTTAATAGATTTTATATTTGGTTTAGGATTTCGCTTATTTCAAAATAAAAGAAATAAATTATAATTTCAAACCATATCTCTGGTATGTCCCTGAAAATCTAAAATAAAAGTAGAAGAATTTGTGTATAAGGAAATTTTATTTTATTTTAAGTAGTAGAAGTGAAATCTCAATATTTCAAATCTGAAAAGAAATGGAAAAATTGTTGCATTGAATTCTTCAAAATGATATGTTTTGGATTAAATAAATTCCAATTACACAAGAATAGTCAAGAGAGGTGAATAAAATTGTAAATATCAATGTATTCGAGTTATAGAAATCCGAATTATTTGTAACACCAGAAAATTCAAGTTGTTGAATCTCCAGGTTCTACTGTTATATTCCAACACCTGTCCCCCAATCTCTGTCATATTTGGTTACGCACGGTGTCCAGCGGTTTAAACATTTGGGGCCGTATTAGCACCGGGGTGCCAGAGCGCGCTTTCTACTTACGGCGGCTGGGCGCGGGTCGAGCGAAGGAAAAGCTGCGGGCGGTGGGCGGGCGGCGGCGCTGGCGGCGGCGTGTGCGTTGTGTCAACAATCGCAGTGACGTGCGGCATTCCTTCCTCGGCAGAGCGTCTTTCGCCTCCCACCTCCACCGCCGTCCCTCTTCCCCGGCAATCCTTCTAGTGTTTGCACACCTCCGCATCCCGCTCCGCCTCCTCATTGTCTTACTTCTCTGGATTCTCCTCGGACTTTTCCTTTGTCTTGTTCTTCAGCTATCTCCTGTCTTGTGGCGTTGACGATTTCCGCAACTCCGCATTCCTCTCCCACTCCTTATCATCTTCATTCTTCTCCGACGTTTCCTTTGTCTTCCCCTCCAGAGATTTCCTCTCATTTGACACTTCCACGGCTCTGCATCCCTCTCCTCCTTTCATCTCCTCCTCCGTCTTCTCCTCCGACTATTCCTTTGTCGTCTCCTTCTCATACCTACGCATTTCTCTCCACCTCTCCTTCGTCTACTTTCCTCTCCCGTTTCTCCTCCGCATTTTCCCTTGTCTTCTCCTCCCGCTACCTCCTCACTTGTGACACTCCCACAGCTCCTCCTCCTCCTCCTCCTCCTCCCGCTCCTCCTTTCTTCTCCTCATCCCTCTTCTCCTCCGACTTTTCTTTTGTCTTCTTCTGACACTCCGCATTCCTCTTTACTTCCTCTTCGTCTTCTTTCCTCTCCAGCTTCTCCTCCGCCTTTTCCTTTATTTTCTCCTTCGGCTCTCTTCTGACACTTCCACACCTCCGCATTCCTCTCCACATCCTCTTCGTCTTCCTTCTCCTCCGTCTTCTCGTCCGTCGTTTCCTTCGCCTCCTCTACCGGTAACCATCTCATCCCTTACAATCTGCATCTCCTTTATCTTCGCGCCCACTCGTTTATCCGCTCTCTTTCTGAAAAGGGCAACAAATGAGCCAGGAGCAATTTAGTTCCGCGGACGTAAGTTGCATGAGAATTCCTAACCGTTGCGGGATATCCCGGGCGTGTTATCCTTTTGGTTGAAATATCGGCAAGTCAGTTTTCACCGAATAACTCGCAGATTGCTATACATATCGCCAATTCTGAGGCGATCTTCAGAACAGACAGTGAAAAGAATATAACGCAGAAATTAACGCATCAGTTAAAATGGAAATACAACCACAAGCTTCATTCAAAGCGAGAGATTATCTCTAAACGGATTATCCAAGCTGATGTGTTACTTAGAGGATAATAGAGAGTAGCGCGTACGAAAAAGGTCATGTATGCTTCATTGGTTGCCCATCATGCATATATAAAATAGGTAGATCAGAAAGGTAATAATCTACTTTTTGTTGAACAATCTATGGTCTGAATTATTTAATCAAATTGAAATGTATCCAAGTAGCCTCCGAATTTATTTTCCAAAATTATAAAGATTCATTCGCATAATTAAGCTACTATAATTTCACTTTACGTTGGGTGAAATGAAACGTTTTCTTCGTGTTGTCAGAACTAGTGATTTGAAAATTAATATAATTTATTCATACACATGCATACTCACGCATACACACGAACACACGCACGCGCGCTCGCACGCACCTAATTTGAAGTCGTGTAAGACGGTGTGCTACTAAGTGTCTTACATAAAGTTGCTTTTCTCTTTCGGGTGCTGCCAACCCACATGTTGTGGTTCGTGCAAAGCAGAAGAAGTGGGTTTGCTAAGCTCTGCCATTCTTTACTTGGAGGAAGCAAACCCTGCATTACATTACGTAATTTACATCCCCATTGAGTGTGCACTACAGCCAAAGCGAAAGGTAATTTGGGGCACAGTTAAAAACACAATATGTCATTAAACCTACATGTTACAAGTTTTTTTCTCTCCACTTTGAAAACGAAATCTTGTGTTTGAAATGCCTGTATAGATAGATTAACCGTCAAAATGACAATAATGAAAGAGAATACCTTTTTTGAAATGTTATCTAAGTATCATGTTTAGACAAGTAATTTGGTCACAAAAACCTTTTGAGAATGAATTACACAATGCAAGGGTTCGACGTTTTTTTCTAATCGACTCTCACTTACTTTCCTGCTTTTCTTAAATATGTTTAGGTGATTATAGTAGACATATTATGATAATTAGGACCCTGTTTTATACTCAGCTGTAATAAGACCAATGTTTAGGCTTCACTTCAGGTTATATGGTAAATTATTGCTTTCTAGTTTCGACTTTCGCACATTACAAAAAGATCCACACATGCATTGCTGATTTATTTAATTCCTCGCAGTATGGATTACAATATATGGACATATTTACTAGTCAATCTTTATGAAAAGCGAACAACTAGCTTCGTATATAGGAATGCACAAGAACTGAGTATGTAATTTCCCTTCTTGCAACAAAAATAGTGAAGGTACTACAAGCTCTTGTTATATTATGGTCTCATGCGTGAGCAACCTAAAACAAGAAGAGGCCAAATTTATTTCTGGGACCTCTTTTCCATGAAACATTTTTACTTGCATCTGTCATATTTTACTAGTAAATAAAAATACAAGGAGAATTAAATTACACATTTACAATTAATTAATGCAATTGAACACATGTTGAACCATTTATAGGTTATCGAGATAGTTTGTAGAGCATCTTCCTCAAATGTATAACAATTTCTCTCATTGTCGGTTTAAATATAGCCGAATCAGGATTTGAATATATTTAAGGGAAAATGTAGAAAGCGCAAGGCCAATGGTAGTGACATTATGCGTTTAACCCTTCTTGTGCTAGACTCTACAAGACATACAAAATTGCTTTGCTTTGAATGAATTGGGCTTGCTTGGGAACAATCCAGAAGCCAGCAGGGAATTCAAGCGCAGCATTTGTTGCCAGTGATCCGTGACATGGATTATCCTTATGAATCTAACGCGAGAGTATACAACATAAATAAATAAACACATAAATATGTGCATAAATAAGTACATCAGTAAATAAATAACGTGTTAAATGGTAATGTTGGAAGATATTTCGATTTTTAAAACGCATTTGAGAAGCATGAGGATAACCTTTCCATGTCACATAAGCAGCACATAGAATCAGCTTGAAGTGTGTTGTATGGAAAGTGAGTTACTTATGATCAGTAGATATATTTATTTTATCAATGCGTATGGACGTAGTATAAATGTGGACCTTTGCCGCTCCCCTCTCCGGACCGAGAATTCGCCAGAGGTGGGTGGGGGAGGGGGGCGTCTGGCTCGGGGTCACTGACATCCGCGGGCCTTGGCCCACTCGCCACCGCATCTCTTCCTCATGCTGTCCACACACACACACACACACACACACACACACACACACACTCACGTGTACGAACTCGCGGTTTCAGTACTTTCATCATCCTGTCGGTGCATTTCGTTATTTTTGTTTGTTTTTCTACTTTGTGGTTTGCACTTTCTTCTTTGCACTTTTATTATTTGTCGAGTATTTTTCTTCTTCACTTTTGGGATTGCTAGATTCCATGTAAATAAATCAAAGGAAAGAGAAAAGAAGGAGGAAAGAGATAAATCTCATGATTCATCTCTTTCCTCTGTTCTTTCTCGGCAGTATCATCTATTTCTTTTTCTGTTTTTCATTTTCTTACAAATTTTCAATCTTAATGATGTTTTATTTTTCTTTACAATATTCATGTTTACACCTATTCATTATTTTTGTCGGTTGATGACACAAATAATTATATGAAATTTTTGTCAAAAATATTTTATTCTCTGTGATATGAATTTTTGTCTTTTGGGATGCGGTTTTCAACACTCCAGTAATATTGTATCCATTCACCATGCTAATGAAACTCGTTCCTTTCACATTGTGTCTGAACATCGATTACTTTATGTGCTTGTCTTTTCCTCATGTCAGCCTTTCCCCCTTTACTTTGCCTTATCCTCTATTTCTGATTTAAAGGAGGTTAGAATTGTCCATAGAATTGTCCATCGATACCGACAATCTTAACTCTAGCAAGCGTGACTCCATTGTCCTCTCTTCGATTCGTCTTTTGGATTTCTGTTGTATCTCAATCGATGAGTTATATTCCAAATGTTTATCGTGCTACAATGAATAGCCTTTTAGCCACACATTGATGCTTTCCACCCCCACACACACATTGCCACACATTGATGCTATAATCTCACATTCGTGCCTTCTCGAATTATTTCATCAGAACTTCGCACCACTCCTTTTTCTATTAACTGTGTTTGATCTTTTTTTCGTACGTCATTTCCCTTCATTTCATCTCAATGCCTGCCTTCCACCTCCCCACATTCCCTCTGTCGGTCTTGTCGTTTCCAGTGCAACGAGTTCGGCCGCAAAACGACTTCTAGTTTTTTTTCTACCATCATTTTCCCGCACTTTACCGTTATTACTATCAATTTTGGCAATCACAAGGCACCAAGATTTCGCGCGCCCATTTCAGGAAGTGAAGACCTCGAATCGCGTGGAATGTGGCGAGTAGGTCAAAGAGCGTACATAAGTGCTTTCCGTTACGGATGTGGCAATGGTCTGGAATTACGGAGGGCAAGGCGCTGGTGCAGGCTCAGCCCAAGTCATGCTCTACAGTTAATTGCCCATTCTGGCGCCTGGCAATTTTGTCCCATCATGTTGTTGAGGCGTTTACTCTTTGGAAAAGGTGTGCTCGCGAAAGAAGTATGTCATTCGTAATGATATTGTAATTTTTGGTAATTTTAAGGTGTCAGTAGAACGAAGTGTTATATAACATTTAAAAAGCCTCTGTTGAGGTAAATAGTGTAATAAGCCACGAAATCTTCCCGCGTTACAATAAACATTAAAGTACTACATTGTTATGCTTTATTTGTGCACACAGAGACAATGTAAATGGCGCGGACGGGTCGTTATGATAGCGAACGAAAAACAAATATGCTCGCAGAACAATAACATAGTCTGCATCCGGAAGGAGGAATCAAATGTGAAAAAATAAATGGTATGTATAGGACGCATAATTATAGCGAGACGAACAAGGATCGCCAATTGGAACGCCGGCAGCCGAGCTGAACGCTGAACGCTGAACACTTCGTCTCTGGCACGTTGCAGATTGATGTTAGGTGGGAACGCGTGGTGGTCATATTAAAAATTAGCAAGAACATAACGTTGAATGCAGAAAGAGAATAGAATTGCTCACTATTATTATTATTATTATTATTATTATTATTATTATTATTATTATTATTATTATTATTACTGGAACAATTAAAGAATAATTTAAATAATGTTAACGTCAAGCAGTTTTGTGGATTAAATAGAAAACGATCACGCGTATGCGAACGTAATTTAAATTAGGGAATAGATCGTAACCACGTAATAGATCGTAAATATTTAGAAGACGCTGTATCCAATTCAAATCGGAATAGTCAGGAATCAACGTCTGGATGATAAATATAGGTTTCGAATTCCAAAACGGATTTCAGCTGCCACACGTTCAAAAGGATATGATAATATATTATTATTTAAGAATGTACGAAACGAATAATTCATACTAATTATGTTACAATACTAAAATGTATATATTTACACTGCATATTATCATTGATAAAAATCGACATGTGTAAAAACACCTTTGAATTTTCCTAAAAAAATATGAAGGTCCATAGAGAGAGACAAGCGGCCTTGACAAATTTAATGTTTCGTTTCTTGACCTCAAGTCAAGACCCCGCGCAGTAATAACCAATAAAAGGGTCAAGAGACATGAAGATTATTTAATCCAGTCCCTTGTGATATCGTTCGGAAAGAAGTGAGAGCCTCTGCTTTAAGCCGCCTGCCTGCTCCGACTGCGTTGCCCGTCCCGAACACCCGCCTCCCGCAGTCCGCCGTCAGCCCATCTCAACTTCCGCTGCCGCCACGAGCCGCCGCTGTCCGGCAAGGGTTGGGATGCGACGCCGACTTGTCCACGTCAGCGCCCCCCCCCGCCCGCCCTCTCGCTGCAACTCCGAGTGTTCTGTTGGATATGCAACACCACTGGCATCAGCCGAAGGCAGCAGTTATCACACCTATTACCACACTATTATTATTATTATTATTATTATTATTATTATTATTATTATTATTATTATTTTCGTATAGGCGATTTCTGACCATGCTACACGTTCACTTCCGAGGTTCAGTCATATTATATCCTGGAGAGATATTGACGAGTGTAATTATCGGGATCAGCTTTTCAGTTTGGTCCCTTCGTAAGACAAGGGTGTTAAGCCTTGAATTGTGAGGTGATAGAATGATGATGAGAGGTGATCGTGGGCTTTTTGAACCATCCCAACATTCGCCTGTATGGCCGAGGGAATCCACGGAAAACCCGGTCAGGGTGCCCGGCCCGGGGATCGAACTCCAGCCTCGCGAATGCGAAATCAGCGCGCTACGCACACAGCCACTTTGCTTATTATTATTATTATTATTATTATTATTATTATTATTATTCAATGTCAATATTTATCGCGTCTTTAAAGCTGTCTATATGATTACTACTAGAAGAGCGTGAGTCGTTGAACTGATTTTCAGTAAACTTTCCTTGCTTATGATGTGGATATAAAGTAGGATGGCGAAGAACTTATAACTAACTTCTCCACCATCATCATCGTTAACTGAAAATTTCAGGTTCTAAACTACTAGCCTCCTCAGCTTCATCCGCATTCTGTCTCTTCGCCTTCACTGTCCCCTTCGACACAGGCAGGTCTGCCATCTCCACAACGTCAATCGCATCCACAGCGTCAACCACCTCTTCTGTATCAACCACCTCTACGAGTAAGCACCTCAACTGAGTCAATCACCATGACCACCACCACCACCATCATCATCACGCCAGTCCTCAATTTCCCCACATCTTCCTCTAACCCTTACGCCCCAACCACCTCTATAAGTTACGCCTCAATAATTTCCGACTCCTCCGTCACGTCTGCCACCTTCTGCATTCCGAAACACCTCCAACAGCACTGCTTCAACCACATCCGCCACCTCCATCACCTCGGCCTCAACAACCCCCGTCATCTCAAACATCACTACCTCAACTTCCATCGCCGTACTCACCTCCGCTACCTTTCTCGTCGCATCTACCACATCTATCATCTCCTTACCCTCCTCAATTTTTAATCAGTCCACAACATCCTGGTACTTTTCTTGCTTCTCCTTCGATTCCACCACTTTCACCATCTCCATCTTCCCAAATTCACCACTTTTCTGTTTATCTCCACATGTAGCCACACCACCATCATTTCCATCACCGCCTTCACTACTTCCGCTACCTCCTGTCCTTCCATCTCCGCTGACTGGACCAATCCTACCATCTCCACCGCCTCTTCCGCGCCGCCCGACGGCGGGTCTCCGGAGGAGCAGAAGTTCGCCGGAGGAACTCCGCCCAACTCTTTCACTCGCCTCCATCTGTTGCTGCCTGCCTGCCTGCCTGGCTGCCTGCTCGCCGCGCCGAAGAGCTTCCTCATTGACATTCCCCTCGCGCCGCTCGCGGGGCAGACGCTGTTTGGCTGCGAAGAAGAAAAGGGCGTCCTCACTTCACTGCCCGCGCGCCGCCACCGAGATTCCCCCGCCGACTGGCCCGCGCGGATTCGCCCTCGACCATTGCCTTCGATGGGTTACTTTATTACTTCTGTGTCCCCTGGGGTGGCTCGTGGGCGGCCAACTAGCTTTCCGTGGTGTGATCCAGGGTTCGATTCCTGACCGGGGTAACGAGATTTGGCTCTCCTCTGTAATAGTCTCGGTTTCTGTAGCCGTGTGACGAAGAAAAACTCAAGGAGGCATTTGCTAGTTGGGATGAAGGAAATAATAGGTTACTTTATTACTTTTGTGTCCCCTAGGATGGCTCATGGACGGCGAACTAGCTTCCTTTGATGTGATCCAGAGCTCGATTCCTGATAGGGGTAAAATGAGTTTTGGATTTCCTTTGAGTCTGTTTCTGTAGGTGTATGACGAAGAAAAGCTCACGGAGGCGGAATTTGTTAGGATGAAGGAAGTAATAGGTTACTTTATTGCTTTGTGTCCCCTGGGATGGCTCATGGACGGCGAACTAGCTTCCCGTCGCGTGAGCCCGGGTTCGATTGCTGATCAGGGTAAAAAGGGTTTTAGCTTTCCTTTGAAAGTGTCTCAGTTTCTATAGCTGTGTGACGAAGAAAAGCTTAGGAAGGCGGAATTTTCTAGTTGCAGAGATGGGAATATGTCATGTTTCTCGTACCTGCCCTCTAGGATAGTTCATGGGCAGCGAACTAGCTTCGCTTGGTGTGATCCCAGGTTCATTTCCCCCGATTGGGGCAAAAATAGTTGTGACTTTCCTTTGAAATAGTCTCAGTTTCTGTAGCTGTGTAACGAAAAGCTTAGAGAGGCGGAATTTGCTAGTTACAGTGAAAGAAAAATGTCTTGTTTGCTTTCTCTTACCTCCCCCTTGGAGGGTGAGAACTAAACTAGGACCATGTGTGAGGGACACCGTTAGCTAGCTGGCGAAGTCGGCCAATAGACTCGAAAGAGAGCGCAGGTGACAGATGGCTGGCAGATGCCACGTTCTGGACACAGCTGTCAACGTTTCGGCCTTCCTCAGTGCGAAATGCGTATCCCCCTCTCTCTCCCTCTGTCTCCCGATTTTAATTCTCTCTCTCTGTCTCCCTCTCACTCTCTCTTCTTTATTTCGTACTGACTCTCCTGTGTGGTGTCGCTCTCAAGTATTTCATTAATAGTCTTCTTTGTTAATATTCTGCACGAGAGAAGGAAAGTAAAACTTGAGAAAACTTCGCTGAGCAGAATCTTTGAGATCTTGGCTGTTCGGGGGCCTCCGTGTCCTAGGCAATGTTGGCAAAGCCTCGACAACCCTGCGCAAAGCAATTTCACTCCCCAAAAACAATTTCAGAAAAGGAAGGAATTCCTGTTCGGTCATCCCTCGTCTAGTAAATATTTTTGAAATAGCAAAATAATAATAATAATAATAATAATAATAATAATAATAATAAAGTTTGCTATGTACGAGTGTCAGCTGATTTGAAAGAACTGAGTAAAGTTACAAAACAAATGTTGGCTGCGATAACCCAGATAGCCGAGGTCGCTGAGTAGAGCCGTGCCTGCCTCGTGCCTAAAGGATTGCGGATTCGAATCCCGCCTGACGTTTGTATGTGAGTCCGCATGCCGTTACTCCCAATGCTACTTAAGTGGTCGCTACACGACCTTAGCGGTTTAAAGGCGTCCTTAAATAAGAAAAAAATATTGGCCGAGATGTCTTGACGTATGTGTCACAGCCCCAATCCAACCATTTTTTTGATCCGCCCCTGACCATGCCATGGTCTTCACCAGAGCAAAATGCATGTTCATTAAAACTCTTCGTGTTGTTTTATACTATCTGACATAGTCAGAAGACTGTAATATTTTCTGGACACTTTTTATTTAATTAATGGTATTTTGAACGAATTATTGAATAGAGGTTTGCTATTCGTTCAGAATCATCGCACATAATTAATATTCAGGCATGGACACTTTTTTTATTTCACAATTCAACATAAGAGAGAGAGAGTTGTGACCGTAGACTGTCAATAATTTACCTAAATAGCATAAAAGTAATTCAAAATTTCTCAAAACAAAACACAACATTTATCCTTACTCCTATGAAGTGCGTTAGTTATTTTTCAATTAAAATGCAAAGTGAGATGTAAAATAAATCAATCCTATCAGTACATGAACTAGTGAACACATTGCTTTTATCTAATTCAAACTAGTAATTAGAATTCATTTATATACTATGGTTTTATTCGTGGAAAAAAAATATTCAAATTACTTTTTAGAAATATTTGGAGATTGGAACTTCATAGCTTTCTGTGATTTTTAGGAGCATTTCCTTTTCGTGAACTTTACCCCCTTGAGTTTCATCGTGGCGTTCATGAAGGTCTTTGTTCTTAACAAAAAATTACTCTTCTTGCTTTTTTTATTAAATCGCTCCCTCTTTACTTGAGCGGCTGCTGCGTGGAAATATTTATCTCTTGAAATATTAACACGCGGAGGTTTTGTTCGCCGTCTCGACCGGGCGAGAGGCGAGGCGTCTTCGGGCTGCGGTTAATCGCCCAAGGTGCTAATGAGCTGCAGGCCACGGTTCGCCCGCGGCCACGCCCCCTTTTGCACCCCGAAGGCGCACAGTGGTGCGATGCGAAGGACACGAGGAGGGAATTTGGAGACTTCAACGCGGTATTGTTGTTCTTCTCTTTCTCTTCTTCATCTTCGTCTTCTTTTTTCTTCGTCAACTTTTTTCAACGTCTCTTCTATTTACTCTTTGTCTTTTTTCATAATTTTCCTTCTTCGTCTTCTTTTCCTTCTTCGTATTCTTCTTTTCCTTCTTCTTCTTCTTCTTCTTCATCATCTCCATCTTCTTTTCTTCTTCTTTCTCCATCTACTTCCCATTTTTCTTCATTTCCTCTCCTCTTTCTTCTTCTACTCAGCCTCATCTTCTACTTTCCCTATATCTTATTCTCCTTATTCTCTCTGATTTACTCCCTTTCATCCTTCTTTTTCTCCGTCTTTTTCCTCTTCTCTTTGTTCTTCCTCTTCTCCTTTTCTTCTTGTCCGTACGAGTATTAAGAATTTTGCCTGTTCCGGCGAGACAGACGTGCTATTTCGCGGAGCTGTTCAACACTTTTCTTCTGCAAAGAATTTCTTTAGTATGTCTGCTTAAAGTTATTATTCTACGTATTCAAGTAAGTTATTCTTTCTTCTCTTGCTTTCTAGCTGGTTGTTCCATGCTACTCATATAAAGTTTAATAGTGCCTAATGTTGTATAGCATTTCTGCAGTCCATGTGGTGCTGTGAGGTTTATCTCTCTAAATTGCAAATTTAATTTTAATTTTAAGCTAGTGATTGTTCAATTATTTTAAGATGTAATCATGTATCAAGTGGATGTTTTAATGGCCATCTTGGCATGACGAAATTTTTTCCGTTAATCCAATATTTGAAACAAAAGAGATATATTTAATTCGAACTAATTGATGCTGCATCTTTACTTCGCCTTCGAAATGAAGCGTTAAATTATATATAAAATTGTTACATATACATAGTTAAATTGATCCAGAAAACAAACGGATAATAAAATCACAAAAAGTAGATTTATTTGTCTTAATTTTATGTCCTATTGACTTTGGTCTACTGGATATATTTTGAATAGTAAAACAGCGAAATATTCTGCAGTCCCTAAAACATACTACAATATGTTGCATTTTTATTTCTATAACGTTTTAAATATTCATGTAACGCATGGAATCTTTTTTGTTTCTTTTCTATTTGATGCTTTTACTTACATGTTTAAATCAATGACCAAAAATCTGTGTTTATATTTCCCAACGGCATTCACATATAACTTGGAAGACGATTTCCGGGATTTCATCCCTTGCGAACCACTGTACGCCGCAGAGAAGCCCGTCGCATTAATATTTCCCGAGGCGACAACAGCTCCGGCCCGGAGGCGGCGGCGGCGGCCTCGCCCGCTCCAGGTTCGCCCGGCGCTCCGGGTCTCCTCCGGGACGCGTTGCCTATCGTTTAGGCGGAAAACGAGTTTTTAACATTTTATAATTACTTAATCCAAACCAGGGCCCCTCATAAACAATACGCGCTTTTTGTAAACTTTTAGCGCGCTCTTTTTTTTTATTAACAGGGCCGCGAGCGCGGGCTGGCCGGGCGGGCGGGGAGCCATAATTACGCGGGGGTAATGCGGGGGCGGATGGTGTTTTACCTGCGGAGCGCGGGTCAGAGAGCGGGGTGGCGGGTGCGGTAGAGGCGGAGGCGGTGGGATGGAAAGGGGAGGAGGAGAAGGCAAGAGGGGGAACGTAGGTGGGTGGGAGCGGCGGTGGATCATGCAGAGGCGAAGAGACAGATTGGGAAAAGCCTAGGAAAACGCGACATGAAGAAGCGCGAAGGAGAGAGTGGAGATGATGGGGGAGACGACTTAGGTGATGTAATGGAGACAGACGGGCGTTGGATGTTGCGTGGGTGAAGGTGGGTATGTGGTGGCGGACCGGTTGCGTGGGTATGTGGTGGCGGCCCGGGTGGGTGGAGGCGATGAGGGTATGTGGTTGGCGTGGGTGGGTGAGTAGAGTTGGCGTGGGTGGGTGGGTAGAGTTGGCGTGGGTGGGTGGGTAGAGTTGGCGTGGGTGAGTGGGTAGAGTTGGCGTGGGTGGGTAGAGTTGGCGTGGGTGGGTGGGTAGAGTTGGCGTGGGTGGGTGGGTAGAGTTGGCGTGGGTGGGTGGGTAGAGTTGGCGTGGGTGGGTAGAGTTGGCGTGGGTGGGTAGAGTTGGCGTGGGTGGGTAGAGTTGGCGTGGGTGGGTAGAGTTGGCGTGGGTGGGTAGAGTTGGCGTGGGTGGGTAGAGTTGGCGTGGGTGGGTAGAGTTGGCGTGGGTGGGTAGAGTTGGCGTGGGTGGGTAGAGTTGGCGCGCGTGGGTGGGTGGAGGTGGCGTGGTTGGAGACAATGGGTCTATTTGTTGGTGACGTGTGGGTGTGTTGGTGTTGGATGTTGCAGACAGTGGGTCCGCATTTGTCGGTGACGAGAATAGAATGACACGACTGGCTACTCCGCGGTTACCATGATTGTAGATAACACGAGCGGGGACATTGCAGGAGGCGGTAGAGTACGCTGCGTAGCAGGTGGCGGTGGGGCGTGAACGGTGGGACGGGGGGGGGGGGGGCAGAGTTGCAGATTCGACGCATGCAGACGGCGGAGCGGAGACGGCGTTGATGTTAGAGCAAAGGTGGACGGTTGATGGAGAAAAGGGTGCCGACATGGGCGTGGGCGGCGCCGAAAGCGGCGGCGGCGGCGGGGACCGGCGCAGAGGCGGGCCCGGGAGACTCCCACCTCCGCGCCTGAGAGCGCGCCGGCAATTAAGCCGTTAAGAAGTTGCGACCGTGGCGGCCACCGGCGCCCGTGAACACCCGCGACGGCTAGGGCGCGCGCGGCCATGTACTTGTAAATTAGAAAAGTTTGACCTTGCGACAGTATTAATGAACTTTCTCCCCCCAGAGTGTTTTCGTAATAGAATGGCAGGGCGGCGATCACAATGCACGAGCCGCGTTTTTCGGGAAGGGAGAGCATGAATTTTAATGTAACATCTCTTCCTGGAAGAAACTCAACGAGGCTGCTTCTGGGGGTGGGTAATGGTATATAATTTTGTTATAATGAGGAAAAACAGTAACGAGTGGATAGTAAATCCCAAATTTCTCTGTAACAGCTTCTCCATTAGTAACATGAAATCTATTACAAGTGTATCACATTACTTAGAAAATTCCCAAACATGATTAACAAATGGACGAGTTATAATTAACAAAATTATAATTTTTTAAATTTTTTCTACTAAATATGCTATTTCTTTCATATCGACATGGATAATATCACTGTTGGTCATTCATTATTCTAGTGTTATCGTGATGTAACGTGTAACTTATTCTAATATATTTATGGCATGCGCGTATATTATATCGCTACTTTTCTGTATAATATTGTGTGTATAATAATAATATGATCGATTTTATGTTTATGCAAGTTTACTGCGGCTGGTTGTACTTTTTTGTTTGCATCGTTAGCCAATTTAAAGTACTTTTTGGTAACTAAACCTCTTACAAATATTCCACATTTCTTGTAGATTATTCCCAGTATGAAGAAACATTCTCACTCATTCCAAAGTTATTCAAAAAGAAGATGCTACTAGTGTATGTTCGATTTGTTACACATGTCAATAACAGAAAAATGAATCGATAAGCCAATATCAATTATCGTGCATTTATATTGTCTGTTTTAAAAAAGTTCGTTATGAATTCTTCTTTCATGTGTGTGTTGTGTGACTTCACATTGTAATTGTCGTGTAACAGATACAATGATACAGTGCACTATCCCATATCATCATCAAAATTATCATTTACAATTACAAGACAGTGTAGGAAATCCAAGCAACAGCCTTGTGTGTACATCGTCGCCAATGCGAGGCACGGCTGTATAGTAGACGATATTCTGCTCATAACGTCGACCGAAGAGCAGAGAGAAAACATGTTGTTGACCTGCGGCGTCGTTCGAATCGCAGTCGGAAGATGAAAAGGTCGTCGACTGAACTTCGCGTGGCACAGAATCGAATCGCGTGTTGTCCGCGAGATAAGTGGTATCTGGAATTTGTTTGCGGAGGAACGCGCGCCGGGAGATTCACCCGCGCGGCGAGGCGCGGCGCCACCGTCGCCGGATCGCGCGATGCGAGCGCGCTCTGAGGATGAAAACACGCGTAAAACTTCCAATAAGAGAGGAGTATGTCGCTCGGAAGGTCGCCCGCGGGGGCGCGGAGAAAACACAATTCCAGGTAGCGCAGGGAGAAGCGAATTGAGACTGCTGTTGACGTTGAATGGCTTACAAAGAGCTTGTACTTTATCGGAAAGGGTTGTAGTGAAGGAGAAGTATTTCGTCGTTGATGATAGACGACGTCTTATGTGGGAAGAAAAAAAAATGACAGGAAGTTAAAATACTTTTTGATGTTAATAGTGTATAGTTGGCTACGATTAGGCATTCTATACTTTCTATATTATACTATTAAATATTTATTTATTGTGATATTGTTCTGAAATCTCTTTACGGTAAACTCTCATGTGGCTCATACAACATACGTGACATTCTATCGTCAATAAATTGTAAAGATCCTGTAGAAGGTTTTTTTATTTTCAATTTTAAAACCTTAATTTCTAGTTTTCTTTGGAAGTTTTTGTATCAAACGAAACAGTAAGTAAATTCTGAATCATTGAGACCAAAATATAAAAATCACCGATTCTGTCATTTACGAGATTGTTCATCATCAAAGACGATTTGTTAATTATTACACAACACAATGAGAGAGTTGAGTTTGATGCTGTATTTATAACTTGCGAAGTGGGGTAACCCTGGTACTTCGGGTTCACTCCGAAGACGGGACTCTTCGGGTAATATTCATTTATTTATTTGACTGTATTTACCAGCTATTCTCTTATTGTGCGATACATGTAAATTGTGCGTAATCTGGGCTGTCCGGGTGACGCCGCGTCGAAGTTTGTGTTGCCGACTTTGCGACCATCCTGTCGTGGTCTTTCTCAGGGCTAGTATGCCTTAAGGAAGCCATACCAGCCCTGAGGAAGACCACGACAGGATGGTCGAAACGTCGGCAACACAGCCTTCGACGCGCCGTCACCCGGACAGCCCAGATCACGCACATGCCTCTGGCCGAGGAAGCCCACGACTTCACACATCTAAATTCACTTACTCGAGAGCATCACTTAGTTCACGTCGTGTGGCAGCAAGCCTCCAAGAAAGATGCCTCTCAACATTATGTATTTGCTATTTACATGTGTCGTTTTTTGAACGTTTTTGACGATCTTTATCTGATAAACGAAGTAATGTGTGAATACCACTGTAATATCTGTGTAACAGTTATTGCTGTATTCGTGAAGACTGCTTTTAATAAAATATTTAATGTATTGCTGGGTTATATGAGAATATTTGATTTGGTGTCCTTGTATACTGTTCTTGGAAAACCATTTTGTAAGGTTTTGTTCATCAGCATTTTTGCTGCTGCAGGGGACTAATATAATGTTAATAATATTTTATTTTATTACAATTTCAATAATAAAATGTTGATGATTATAATATTAATGATGTAACAGTAATGATTATAAGTAATAATATGAAATGTTTTAATACGATTAAATTAATTCGAAAAAATTTTGATAATGCTATAGATTTATCTCCTTTTCTTCATTTTTCTATTATGAAAATGTAATTGTATTTGTCTGTGGTAATAAAATTCTAATCGCCCGAATCCATTGAAATGTCGGTGTATCAAATCATCTATCAACAGATAATATAAGTACATCAAATTACCATTCGGTTTTGTTATACTGGAATTAATAACTTGTCTATTTATATACTTCTACTTTAAAATGATGAGTTACTGTATGTCTGGAAGTTATATAATAAGAATATGTGCCTGTATAGAGACAATAGTGGCGTGCTATTGTGATGTTACACTTTTCGGACACGTATTTAGAAGCTCTTTTCTTAACTTGGTGAAATTAATGAAAATTATCCATGTGCAAAAATTGATTTTGTTTTTCCTTTTTTGCAGGTGAGTGGTGATTTTAGTGCACTTAAAATTACGATAATGATGCGAATATCATCTGTGCGGCTAACACTCGCAGCAAGTTGGCTATTGACCACTTATTATCTATGGTGAGTACAGTTATTTTAAACACTTCAAACGTCGGAGACTAATTATGATGATAATCATTGTGCTCGAGGATAAACAAACTGCAAGAATCTAGTGGAGTTCAAAAGTTAATTTTCGAAGCCATTCGATATGCATTAATCGGGGGGAGAAAAATGACAAACAAAAAGGCGACACAGCATAACGGAAGAAAACTGCATTTCATAGAATAGAAGTATTGTATTAAATTGCTGTCTTAGATTTCCATATTTACTTCAACGAATTCAAAAACTACTAATGAATCATCTTGATCTCTGATTTCTAATTGTTATAAATTCAGGCTCATTATTGTTTCCTGATGTACATGTTTGGAAATATTTTCTTCGTAAAGCGGGAAAATAAAGCTTTTCTGGCGTCGGACGACTGCTCCACCCGAGCGCGGGCCGAATGGGTGCTAGTGTCTTTCTCCGAACGCAGACAAGGCGACGCCAGAGCGCGGAGGGCGAAAGCACTTCTACTTTGACAAGTCTTGTCTCGCGCTGCCAAACCCCGCCCTAATTACGTGGGTGCAAAGGAATTCAGAAAGAACGAAGCAAGAACTGGAAATGGATTTCGAAAAATACTATGTGTTTCCGACAACTGTATTCCCAAGAGAATTTGATACTACCCCATCCACTGATCATGTTTTTCTATGATCTGAAGAATAAGAACATGAGTTTGAGGATAGCGCCTGGAAGTTATGCAACACACCAGACAGGAGAAAGGCGTTACTGAAAACTGTAATGGAACTTTTTCATCTACTGCCAATTCGTGAAATGAATGAATGGGCCAAGTATTTTGCTGGCATTGCTGGGTAATTAAGAAATACATAATACGTACATACGTACGTACATAGAAGGATATACGGATATTGGTATTCAAAATAATATTAAAAACAAGAGATTATAAGGAAAGTCATAAATTTGCGAGAGTTTCTAACACATTGTGCTTTGTTGGATTTCGGTTTAATATTGGTAGTAAATACGGTTTCATGATTTTTTAATTTGTTCTTATCAACTCCTTCGCCGAATTGTTTGTTTGTTTTTTGTTTTGTTTTTCCCCAGCCCTTCGCCGAATTGTTGGTTTCAGAGAAATTCCGCGACATCTCAAGGAGCATTTTGTTGATTTCAATGAAGTTTTTTCAGTACATAAGACATGCTTACTTACGAAGTCCGCCCTCCGATAGATGATGGCCTCAAGATAATTTCGCGAAGTAATTCTTACCACCTTGCGAATGTGTGTTTTCCATCTCGCTTTTAATTACCGGTAGCAGGCCGGTGTGGAGTGAGTGTTTCACCTGGAAGGCTGGCGCAAATGCGCTCCAATTCCATTTTCGCCTCCGCAGGTTAATGGGTATCTGAGGAGGGCCGTTCCAAGCACGTGGGCGTTGCATCTAAAGATCCAATTAACGCAGTGTAACCTGCTCATTTCCCGGATAAACTATTCAAAACATTTGCACAGGTCTCCCGCCTTTGAAAAGGTGGCCAAGTGAAGATGCTGTTACTTCTCAATGCCTGCAGCATTTGCATTCGCAACTAGAAGGAGGTGTTGGTTTTGTTTTGTTTTATTTTTGGGCCTGTCTATTCTTGCTGGGTTGTAGCGTAGCGTCCTGTAGAGGCATATGTTCATTTACGAAAACATTAGTATGCGCTTTCTATAAGTGTTGGAGAATATCTATTTTTGATTTATTGCTCAGATTTTTGATAATTTGCAGGTATGTCAGAATGCTATATTTACTAGGCACAATGTCATTCATTAAGATAATTTTGAGGTGTTCTGTGAAACTTTTCGTAAGATGTTTTACACTAAGATGATTATGTTTAATGCAGTGACCCTAAATGATTTCATAATATTTATTTTATCGTATTTTGATAAGTTATTATAAATCAACAGTTGAAAGTTGAAAAAAGTTGAGTATCACTGTAAACGCATCTCTTCACGGTCCAGATATGCTGAGCGTCAGCCAAATATGTGTCGGAAGTGTGAGTTCAGAGAGAGCAGTTTGAGATAATGACAGTTTTCAGGACAGATTGTTCCGACATAGTCACTAAAAATAATGTTCAAAGAATTCATACAAATCATGCCGAAAAAATGAATGTTTGATTGAGAAACTAAAACTGAGACCATGCAATCGAAGGTACATGAATTATCACGATTGCCGAATATCAAACATCTCTGCATCTCCAAAGTGATTCTTCTTGAAAATATACTACTCGTTCATCCTTTAAATTAAAATCTCTCATGATTACTTTTGATACTTGTCGTTTGCTTTATAGTATTTCGATCAGGCTGCTAGGATTGTCCTTTTGTAATTTAAATATGCGCCGCTGTCGTATTTTTAACACAAAACTTGAATATGAATATTCAAAACCTGCAGATTCTGGAAATAATGTGGATATCAAGAAATGGAGTTACAAAACGGGAATGAAGACATGAAGAGTGATTTTTTAAGTAGATGTTTTCCTTAGAAGATAAGCGACGGGAATAATGCTTAGGAGTCTGATGGATTAAAATATCTATAAAGAATTAAGTTATGAACTTTTTGAACCCCTTTTGTAAATTCCTGGCTTCTGCTATTTTGTTGCCGTGATTTCACTGCTTCAGTACAACGGAAGTTAATTCGTGCGCCATACCTTTTCAGCCCTACTTCCCCAATGAGCGGGGTATTTCCAGATTCCAAATTCATTTCATTTTGTTTACTCTGAAAGATGGAACTTTTGAAGTCTTTCCATGAAATTATAAAGGGAATAAAGAATAATTGTTTTAATGAAAAACAAAAACTCTAAAACGCGGATTTCTTCTCGAGTTGCAGTTCTTTTACGTCTTACGCATTTGCCTCATTTTAATATTTCTCCTTTATTTCATTGTTTCCTTAAAATACGTTTCCAGAGAATTTCCCAATTTGTAGGAAACTGGAGACGTACGTCAGATACGGTGGTAATTTTTCAGTTGCGATGCAGGACCCAGAAAATGCATTCACAAGTTTCTTTTACACAGTTATTATTTTAATAATTCTTGTTTTTAATTATCAAATTTTCCGTCAGTTCTCTCATGTATATATTTAGAAATATCTGAGAAAATAAGGAGGCGGACATGTCAGAAAGAGGAGAAAATACGAAATTTATGAATTGATTTAAATGGATAGTAACTGCCGGATATGATTATTAGGACCCTGGAGGACCCTACCGGATACGATTATTTGTGATCCTGGAAGCAAACGTCTTAAATTATTAAGTTTGGTCATGTGAATGTAATTATTTTTTTCTCAAACTCATTTATCGCTATCTCTGCCTCTAATAAGAAACAAAACATTAATAATTTGTAATTGATGATATTATGATGATTTTTAAATAGTTACTCAGAGCTTTGTGACGTACTACAAAACAAAAAGCAAACATATGATTTTGTACCTTTTTTGATACTTTGCAGGCAAAATTGTGTCTATTACGAAACATTAGACAATCAGATACAAGAAAGCAACGGAATGGAAATATGCGAAAGTAATAATCGTGTAATTTCAGAAAAATTTAAAATAAGCAAAATAAATCTTAATATGCACATGCAGCATACCATTTAACCCTACAGCAGACGCATCATATTTTGAAACGTCAGTAGTTGCGTTGGAGTTGGAAACGTCAGTAGTTGAGTGTTCGCACATTGCCAAAGTTCACAAAGGCAATGTGAAAACGTCTCGAGAATGTTGGAAATATTTAAATGTAAAATTTGATTAATTGATTGAGTTGATTGAGCAATTGATAAGAGTTTCAAAGTTTATGTACCCAATTCATAAATTTCTTGTATGCAAGTTTTTGGTACTTTAGGGTCGGATTAATCGGAGTTTTGACAGCTAGCGTTGTTGTAGGTCTGGGTCCTGCTTCTTTTATTTATTAACCACGCCTGATGGTAAGGGAGACATATGGCGAGCACTACATATTTCCATCACCGTACTTGGTCTACATTGGCTTTCTCTTGCTTTATCCAGCGATAGAAACCTAGACGATTTGTATTAGAGAGCTACAGCTTCATTTTGCCTCGGCCAGGAATCGAACCTGGGACCGCCTCACAGAAAGCCAGCATGTTGTATATGACTCACCCGAGGAGCTGTAAATTTCTTAAAAGCTATATTTAACAAATTAAACTATATCAAAACAAAAACCCTAAAACGGCACATCACATTTATAAGTTGACACATTTTATTCACTTTACTCGTAAAACCATTATCTTACTTTTCTGAACATTCTGATCGAAAGCTGTAAGCGTGCGAACACATTTATTTGGGGAGTACTCAATCGATGGTAAATTCTATACCACTGCACTAATGAAACCGAAAGAATGAATGATTTAAAACAGTTGTGTGTATGAATGTACTGATCACGTAATTCCTTTGGTCAAAAATATTAAATTTACATTAAATAGAATATCAAATAAAAAACAATAAATATACATTAAAAAATATTTTAAAAAATGTATCGCGGATTGTTCGCGCGCGCCTTTTGCAGTTTTAAGGAAACCTCGCTGTTGGTCTGAGCGAAATATCCCGGGTTCCGGTGCGACACGCAATCGAGTCGTACGTCAGGTTCCATTTCTTCTCGTGCCCTTTCCGGCCTTTTATCGGATTCGCCGCTCCTTTGACGCGGGCCGCCGCCCTTCGCAGGAACAAAGGCCCTCGCGGAGCGAGGGGGGCGGGGCGGAGGCGCTGTGTCGCGTGCGCCTCTTTGCGGGGGCGAGGGTGGGGGGAGGGGGCGGAGAGAGGGCCGCGAAGGTGGTGGCCTAATGGTGGGAGATGTGACAGCCTCGCGGTCTTGATGAAGTTGAGGTTTCAGTTCAATGGCAATATTCAGGATGTTTCCAGAAACAATGCTCTACCTTGCCAAAAATCCTCCCATGAATAAGATTCCAATTTAGGTGTTTTTTTTTCTTTCACCTAATTGTAGTGAAAAAATTGTAGTGTAGTTCCTCTTTCAAGATGGAACAATGCTATATAAAACTATTCAGTAATTAAACGTTAAATTACTCTTTAAAACTTCTTTATAGAACTACCGCCGTCCCTGTAGTGACTCTGACAGAGTGGTTGTAAGGTGATAGTCACGGTGGTGGCAGATTTCCGACTCTAGGTAGATATCTAGGTCGAATTCGACCGCTGTCTTGAGGAGACTCTAGTGACCGGCCACTCAGATCTGTAGTTATCCGTGGTTTCTCCGATCCCAGGCGATGCCGGAGTAGTAACATAAGAAACGGGTCAAGTAGCGCGCTCAATCTTTCCTCGTTTTCCTTGTCCTGTAGAGAGATTACTATAAAAAGGGACCGCTTTGGCAGCTACTGCTTGACCACTACTGGCAAAATAATAGCCGGTAATGTCCATCTTCTCATTTTGTCAGTTCGTTTGTTTCCAGAGTAGTTTATGTGTAAATGACTATCACTACCTCTTGCAATATCATCCCCCTGCATGACGCTCATTTGTTTCTCGACCTTCCAAAGTGATCCTTTCTTATAGTAACTCCTCTATCTTCTCCTTATAGTAACTCCACTTCTTTTAGTATCTCCCCTTGAACACACACTCGAGCTCACGTACTTGCAATACATTACCACACTTGTCGGGAGACCAATGATGAGCTTAGGTCTTATTCTGGGGCAGTGCCCCTCTCAAGAAGATACCTGGAGGGGGAAATTGTCAGCAAGCCGTGGTAGAGGTCAGCACTGTAACTCATCTACCGAGTGACGACACCATCATCCCTAGGCATAAAAACTACATTAATCAAACACTCAGCCTTTCTGAGCGAGTTTTCCCAACAAAATTGGACGAAGGTAACTTGATAGAGTCTACATTTTATTATGAACCCTTCGAACCAAACCCGTTTGGATTTTCGGGCAATATTTACATGAAAATGAAACGTGACGTGAATTTATTTGACTGCTTGTAATCGTCCCGGGTGATAATTACAGGTGATGTGAGATTTATGTGAAAGATGATTTTAAATTTGCCAAAATATGGTTGGTACATCGTTTCTCTATTCGAAAATTACCCGACTTATTCCTATGAGCTAGTCTACCTTCAAATGTAGCTTGTTCCTCTCTGAATGGGAACAGCAAACAGGCCAAACGAACACTAGGCAGTTAAACAAATCAGTAGCCACACTACACATTTCACTTAAAATCATTGATGTCGTATCAACACAACCGAACCTTGAGTTAATATTTATATTTTATTTCCCCGTCTCGTGACCGGGTTACCGATTGTTTTATGCCGCAGCGGATTTCCGGTGGCGACCCGGCCCACTGCTCTGCGCGAACGGTGTTGAGGAAGCGTCAGCGGGGGCGGCGCGGGCGGGCGGGCGAAAAAAATCGCACGCGAACTGGCGCTTCCTCGCCCCGTGCTTTCCGATCCGCCGCCGCGTGGGTTTTGCGGGCGTTGGCGACGGCCGCAGCGGCGCTCCGGCGCCGGGGCGGGGGGGGGGGCGTCGGTGCGCACGCTATTGCCCAATTACCGCGGCCCTAATTGCTGGAGAGGAGGAAGAGGAGGAATGGCGAGCACGCGGGCGGGGGCAGGGGTGTGGGTGGGCGTGGGCGTTGACGGTTGTTCGCGTAGGGTCGCTGGCTGGAGTGGAGCCGTGGGTGGAGACGTGGATGGGACGTGGGAGTGTCTAGATACGTGGGCTGTGACGTAGGTTGGGATGGAGCGGATGTGTGGGTGGAGAGTGGTCGGGAGTGTGACGAGAGGGGTCTGAGCGACGTGAACACATATTTGAGAGAGGAACAATGATGGGGGCGGGGGGTTTGCAGGTGTGACGGGTCGGAATGGGAGCAAGTTGGGAGTGGGACGGAAACAGGACTGGAACGGGACGAGAGCAGGATGGAGGCGCAACGAGAACGGCTGGAAGCGGGGTGGCAGAGTGGAGGGAGGGAAGTGGAATCAAGCGGGTTTGCGAGTGTCGTAGGGTGGGGGGGCGTGGCAGGGGCGGAGTGCGTGAGGGATTGGAGCAGCGTGACGCGGTGGCGGGGTCGGGGGCGAAGGCGAAGGCGGTGGAGGATGCGAAGGCGAAGACGGTAGAGGAAGCGGAGACGAAGGCGAAGGCGGCGGAGGAAGCGGAGGAGGTGGCGGAGGCGAAGGCGGTGGAGGAAACGAAGGCGGATGTGGCGGAGGAGGGGGAGGCGAAGGCGATAGAGGAAGCGGAGGAGGAGGCGAAGGTGATGGAGGAAGCGGAGGCGGAGGCGAAGGTAAAGGCCGTGGAGGAAGCAGAAGCGTAGGCGGAGGTGAAGGCGGCGGCGAAGGCTGTGGAGGAAGCGGAAGTGGAGGGGAGGCGAAGGACGTAGAAGAAGCTGAGGGGGAGCCGATGGCGGTGGAGGGAGCGGATGCGCAGACGGAGGCGACGTCGCGAACGGTGGCGCGGGCTTGGACAAGGGCGGACACGCAGGGCTTCAGTGTGACCTAGGCGGGGGCGGAGTGAAAGTTTGCACCAAGCAGTTAATAGCCCGGGCGTTGACCACACCCACGGCCGGCGTGGACACGATGGGGGCTGCATGCGTTCGACGTTGGATATTCCCAATATGTTTTCCGTGTGATGAGAGGCTTTTCAAGAAGATCTGTTTCGGTCGGTGTTTATTCTATCGTTTCCTGAAGGATGTGAAGGTAACAAATACAAAGGTAACGAAGATAACAAATACATGGTTGTTCTGTTCAGGTGAACTTCGACACTCTCGTACACAGAAAGAACATAAAGCAAATAGTACTTTAATAGTGACCTGCAAGAGCAAACGTGCAGCTGAACAAAACCACGCCAAATGATTTTCCTAAAAGTACGCTTACCTAGAACAACAAATAAAGTACTCCCATATAACCACTGCAACAAATTATTTTTTAACAAAAACAGAGTTTGCGAGTACAGCAGTAACATAGTTTAGTACATATTGATACCCAGTACAACGGTTATTTACATACCAAGAATATCAAACAAACTGCTTCTCCACAACGCAACATATGAATCACCCATGAAATTACAAAATCTCGTCAAAAGGTCATATTGCAACAGTAATGTTTTCGTGCTTAATTTCATAAAAATAAAATGTATACCAATAATTTGCAATATTAAGATAAAATGTTGTATGCCTCATAATTTAAAAACAATTAAAATTATCAAATATTATTCATTGTAGTGATAAAGTATAAAACTAACTACATAAAGTAAGGTTAAATCCAAAGTCTAACTTGAAACTCTAAACCCTTATCCAGTTTTATAGCTCTCCTGTAAAATTTAGTTATTATTTGATATGAGCGCGGCCTTTTCCTTGCAGCCTTCAGCTGTGTCGTAAGCAATGACGCATTATGAGAATTCACTCGGAACGCGCAGTATGAGAATAGGTAGAAAAGTATAATCAAATATTTCCGTCAAAATCGAAACTGATTCATTGTTTTTGGATTATTTCTGTTTCTGGATAGTTAACGAATCCAAAGATTCCTCTCACGTGATCGGAGGCTGCTTAGCTGTCTTTCGTCTTCTGCGCGTATTGGAAATTAGTAATATACTAGATTGTTTCGAGATATATTGTCATATATGGATACAGCGATGTTACGATATAAGAGATGTAGATGATATTTGTTCTACATTTGATAAGCTAATGAAAGACTAGAGTCGAAACAGTGAGAGAAAATGGATAAGAAAAGGGTTACACAAAGCGTTAGTTTTTTGTCTCAAAAACTCAATTGATATCTTTTCTTTAATGCCTAATCAGCGTCACTGCTAATTGTATATACTCCTTTGATTTCAAACCGCCGGACAAAGTGAAGTATCACCTCGTACAAACGTTTTCCTCAGAATTCTGAGACGCATTGTTGAAGACGCAACAGTTGATATGGTGTCCATTTGACATCCTTCGCTACTATATATTTTCGATTCCGGTCTTCGCACTTCAGTTATCGCGTGTACGAGTGGCAGCTGCTGTTTACGGATGCTGTGGGAGAGGCAAGTGCGGGTGTCAGCGGTTGGAAATACCTGGGAGGTTCGTGTTTGGATTTCATTAATTGATTAGTGATTCCGGGCGCGCCAACGGCTAAGGTTATTGGTCCCGTAAGCGTAGTATATGTTTTATGCTCGGGAAGTGGCAGTAATTTGTCCGGTGGATGGCGGGGTTCGGGGCTGATCTATCGTCCGCTAGTGGGGTTTTCCCTAACCTGGATCTTCCACCAGATTTTCTTTTTAAATATGGAGAAGGAATTATCCGAAATATTACGTACATTCGTGAACCTTTCTTGTAAACGATCTTGAAAGAAGGTAGAAGAAAGTAATAATTGCCAATGTCGCTTGATGTCTTCAGGATCGCGCAAGTCAAACTGAACCCCTGAGAACAATTTGTTCATTGGTAAAGGGAAACAAGCAGATCTGACCTGAGGCATTGGATCTCAATAGTTACGTTCTGTGCAGAAGAAACTAAAAAAAACTCATCCAAGTTTTTCGTGCAGAAACATTCCAAATGTGACCGTTCACTGTTTGGCGGGGCAAAGAGGCCACGTAACTCGCACCACTCCCCCTCACGTGCGGTGGCTCCAGCGGCTGGGTCTTGCGGCGTCCGACGTGTATCGAATCGCCAATGGGATATTTATGCGGGCGGTGCGGAGCGCGGGTAGCCGTGCGGGCTGGCGGTCAGGCGGGCGGTTGGCGGTTAGCGGTTAGTCTTTCCCCGGGCTTCGTTGGCGTGCGGCCGCAGCAACGATCCTCTGTCAAACGGCAACAATGGAGTCGGGGGGGGCGCCGACGAAGACAAATGAAGTGCGCGCCCCGACCGCACGTCACTCCTCCTAGAGATTATGTTGGCCCCCGCTGACAGTCCGTTGCCTGTTTAATAAATATCACTTTGCGCCCGAGTCGATAAAGGACACTGCGTCGGGCGAGGTTGGAATTCGCGGGGAGTGACGTGTCATCTGAAACGGATACGTGTGCGTGTGTGCGTTGTATTTTCGTCTAAATGTAGCCCGTGTTAAGCGGTATTTGAAAGAGTGCGAAATGGTTCCTTTCCTTCGGTTTAAAGCAGATGAAATAGTGCGATCGAGAATTCCGTTGTGAATTGCTGCGTGGTGAAAGATGTTAGTAATGAAAAGGTAACCTGCTGTTGCGCAAATATGACAAAAGTGTGGAAGAGAGAATTTCCTTTGCAGTCATTGAAGAAAAACATAGAGTATATCTAATTCAGATTGAGAAGTCTTGCTGCCACTGTTACTATTACAAAACTACTACTGAAAATAACAATATAATTTCTTTCAACCAACAGTGAAAGTGTTCATACGCCATTTTTCTTGTGCTCAAGAACCAGTACTATTTTAAATGCAATTGGAAGAATCTGGTTGTAAAGCTTTGGAAGACATGCAATTCATTTTGTAGTATCTATAATTTTTCGTTAACTGAAAATTCTCTTATTTTGGTAACAATGTTGACACTTTATTCAATTATTTTGATTTTTTTGGCAACATTTTTTTGCAACAGCTCAACATTTTTACTATTGAATATGATTCATTGAAGGATTTGCAACTACAGTTTGGACTGCACAATCTCCTGTCTCTTTAAGCATCCTAAACCTCATTCTTTTACCCCAATCCTAATCCTCTCACTAAAACCCTCCTCTCGATACCTTTTGGCTCTCGTTTCGATCAAATGTAGCCATCTCTCTCTCTTTCTCTCTCTCTCTCTCTCTCTCTCTCTCTCTCTCTCTCTCTCTCTCTCTCTCTCTCTCTTCTCTCTCTCTCTCTCTCTCTCACCACCTCTTCGCGTCGCTTCAACACCATTCCAGAGGAGATGAACACTGGAGTACCTAATGATACTTCATTATCAAATTCCAGGCGCGCGTATCGATTACCCCTTGTATCAGCCTCGATAGCCCACTCTTGACTCTGCATTGCGAGCGGCCGCAGAAATAGCCCCCCACCCCCCCCCCCCCCCCCCCCCCCCTCCAACTGGCGCTCGCTCCGCTGGCACACAGTGGGTCGAAACGATACTAAAGAGCCTCGCTGTGAATTTTCCTCTTCCCTTTTCTTCTTCATCAAGTATTTCAAAGGCAAAAAGATGAAATTTCATAACGTATACTTCCTATAAATAAAAATAATACATGATATTGTAGAAAATAGTAGCATAATAAATAATATATTGTATTAAGAAGAGAAAGAATCGTATAAATGTAATATTCAGGGAGTAACTTAGTATGGCGTCATTGAGGCTTTAAACATTTTAAAAAGAATTTTTATGTATATTGATTTCAGGTGTTATCATTAGACTAGAAGAATACGAATCATTGTGCATCATTTTGCAGAATATAATACATTTACTTGTAAGCGTTTATTCATTAGAAAAGGCTTATCACAACGTAGGGAAAAATTAGAGAGAGAAAAGAAAACGAAGTTTCCGATGTTCAAGGCCTTGTAGACAGAAAATCTCTTGGCTTTCAACAATAAGCAATAAGTTTAACAATGAGCAATGTAGCACTGGAATTGTAAAAATAATGTAAAATTGTAAGATAAAAATACGTGACGTAGGCTATTGCGTTTTCTTCTTCTTTATAGATGATAAAATATCTGTGCAAATGTAAGATATTTCTTGATATCATACTTTTGACACTAGGCAGAAGAAGCGGAAGAAGACATACAATATATTTCACTAAGGGGAATATTTACTTCTCGCTAATTATTTTTCGCGAAACGTGAGGTAGGTTATATTCAGTTTGCCCAAAAATATTATATATTTTCACCCCAAGCATGCGTCTCCTGAACTTTGTTCAAGAAATATTTATACAAGAAATCATATACTGCTATATGCAATTGCATATTAAAGTACATATTTCAGAATTCTTACCTCATAATTGCATATTATTAAAAGCATATTTATTAATTTTGAGACCAAGAAAATTATCTCCCTGAGTATTAAAATGTATCGCAAAAGTATGTCTTCTTACGTTGTTGACGCGTGGACTTCATTCAGCGGCGTCGCAACCATCACGTGGGCTCGACGCAAGCTCTCCCCGTAGCGCGCGTCGCGTCGCGTCGCGTCGCGTCGCGTCGCGTCGTGTCGTGTCGTGTCGTGTTGTGTCTCGTCGCGTCGCGTGGCCCGCTGCCCAGCGCTGGCGGGGGCGTGCGAAGTGCCGCGTGTTCGGTCGACCCGCGTGCGCGCCCCCTAATCCGAAGGCTGCGCCTAAGAATAGGCTGTTTGCCTCCGCCCGCGCGTTTATTTTGGCGGCGCGCGCGCTTTTGTCTAGGATTTCCTCGCCGCAGTCGCGCGTGCCCACCGGCCGCGGGGACGAGCGCGGTGGGGCAGCGCGTTTGCTGGAGCTGCGAAGATTCATCCATTTCCATGGTGTTTGGGGGTTTTATATGATGGGGGTTTCCATGATATTTGGGGCGTATTTGTGATGGTCCCTTCACCCTTCGACATCATATGATCTCATAATTCACACATCAAGGCGTAACAACCTTGTCGTAATGAGGGCTAAAGCTGGAAAGCTGGTCCTGGAAATATTACACACGTTAATCCTGTAGCGGGATCAGTAATGGCTTACACGCCAATAATAATAATAATAATAATAATAATAATAATAATATAATAAATAATAATAATATAATAAATAATAATAATAAAGATTACGCGGATAATTTTGTTTTATCAATATACAATATTAAAGGTCTCGCGAGAAATAAAGAAGATACCTGCAATATTACATATAAATGAAATATAAATGAAACAAAAGAATAGAAAAGAATGAGGAAATACAGAAAGGAGAAAGGAAAAATGTAGATTATTGATGTCATAAAATAATATTTCATCATGTACAGAAAACATTAAATTTACTGTATGATATTTGATTACGCAGAGGCATTTAAAGCGCAACTTACGAATCTCGTACTGTTGGGGGAAGGTATTATGAATTCCATATAATCTGTGTTGTGTGAATTTAAATTAGCAATGGAATGGTAAAGAGAAACATACACACGAATGAACAATGTACTATAAAGATTCCAACTATGACTAATGATGGCAAATGCTCCGTCTATTATGTTCAAGAAGCAAACATTTCTTCAAGAAAGCCGTATTTGGCCAATAATAAATTAGAGTAACTAATATGACTAGTTTACCTGCACTATTACATTCCACAGAAATATCAACGCAGTTTAGACACATCGACTACTTGAGCAATAATTTCTCGATTATCTTAAATATTTAATATATCGTGTGGTAAATGTAATAACAGTAAGGTAAAATATTATCCCCTTCCTGCCTAAAAAATAACAACACAATTTTTTACCGGTCTGCACAGGTGTTATTTTACTTTGTTTCATTTAATTTCCTAATTGAATGATGAGGATACAATAATAATAATAATAATAATAATAATAATAATAATAATAATAATAATAAATTAATAATTTCATTGAATCAATTTTAATTAACTAACATTTTAATTCAAAACCGTCAAAAGAACACCAATACGCAAACATTGTTTGCAAATCCCGTTTAACCCGACGCTTTTTATTCAGATCACCGTAATTTCGCTCTAGCTGTAAACGCTTTGCTCAATACGAGAGGTGCGGAGATCGGGAGAGCTTTGAATCGCCAATATCGCAGTGCCAACACCGGCGTAGTATGAAGTTCTGCACTCAAACAAATTCGCAGCTTTTATCCGCGCGGTTCCAAATCCGCTGCCGCCGTCCGTTGCGTGAGTATGTGACTGAGTGAGTGAGTGAGTGGGTGAGTGGGTGAGTAGAGATTTGGGTGAATTCGAGGAAGCGGATGCGCGGTAGCAAGCGCTCATCACACGAATCACGCACGTTCGAGGCAACGAACGGAATCCGAAATCGTAACCGAAACTGCGAAAAACCGTCTCGCTGGTGAGAGTAAAACGGAAAATGAAACTGTTGTTGTTTCGTTACATATATTGCGGGAACCGGAGCTTTATGAAACGGTTTGGGCCTTGGTTTCAGTTTTTAAATCAATATCATAATTTTGTGTAACTCTTTACTCGGGATTAGAGAAATACCATGGTGTAAACAACTGACGTGTGAGTGTTTTAGAGCGCGGGCATTTCATTCGTTTTCGAAAGTTGAAGTTCTATATCTTTACCACATCATTTCAAAATTATTTAGTAGAAATATTGGAAAACCTTTGGTACAGTTTCAAATCAGAATCAAAACGATTGGTTATCAAATACTAAAATAGCAGGATTTTTGAAACCGAAATCGGAAAGTTACTTGAAAGGGTTCGCATTTCGCTATTCCGCTGTCCATAGACGCGCAGTTTCAGAGCGGAACCCTGAAAGCGTTATTATTATCATTATTATCATTATTATCATTATTATAATTATGATCATTATGATAATTATGATCATTATGATAATTATGATCATTATGATCATTATGATCATTATTATTATTATTATTATTATTATTATTATTATTATTATTATTATTATTATAAGTCAGTTGAATCTCAAGTTGCAACTTGAGATTCAACAAGATGCAAATACAAGTTGCAACTTGTTAGCACCAAAGCCTGATGTGTCAGTAACCGTTGTTCGGTATGTGTGCGTTGTGATAATGAACCATTTTGTAAGATTGTTTCTGATGCAATGCCTTTCTGATCACCTTCGCTGTGAAAAACGCAGAGTAGTTGTTTCGGAGCATGTGGAAACCAAGGCCTCATATATTTTCATCTCGTGTTAGGATACCAACTTTGGTGGGCGAGTGGTTAATTTACTGACCACTGATCCCAAAGGAAGTGCGGGGATTTTCGAAGGACGGAAAATCCTAAAGTGGCAATGTCATGCTTGTGGCATGTAAAAAAAATCCTGGCAGGTATCTGGAGGAATTAAATCCCTCCGGCAATTTCCCGTCTTACGTAGAGCTCGCGTACTCCCGAGCAGAAAGCTATGTTGTAGTTAACTCATAGCGACATCCTCTACGCCCATGCTGTGAAGGAGGTCCCCTACGCCCCTTCTCCAACGAGGTCCCCTAGATCCGCGTGAGGGGGGGGGCAGACTTGAAAGGAAGGCAGGGACGAATACAGGGTGCAGAACTACATCCAATGGCCGTATCAACGTAAAATAACCCATACCGCGTAACAAATTAAACGTTAATAGTGTACCAATACTGAAACAAATCTGTCTCTCAATCATTTCTCGCGCCGGTTGTAAATCTGTTGTCTCCGCTTTGTGTGCGCTACGGAAAAGGTAGTAACGACTTTTATGAATGCCACGAGCGAGGCTTAAAAGCCGGGCTTGTAAGTGTATGGGTACCTTTAGAACTGGAAGCTGCAGCGTAGTGCCGGGTGTGTCTCTTCAGGAGCTGCTGCGTTTAAGTGCTCGTACGCTGCCCCACTGTACGCAAAGAAAATGCTTCAGCGACTTGAAATGTGACGTGAGGCAGCTGCCGCAGTCTACCAATTTTTTGGGGGACCACCCATACATGCTTCTTTCCATGTCTCTTCACGCAGGTTCCTGGAGTCTCTTCGAGCCGATACTTCTCTACTCGTCGTCATTGAGGTTTTTGAAATATTTTAAAACCATCTCTCCTTTCAGTTTTTCTAAGTTGTATTTAACTGACTTGTTGTTTGTCCTTTCGTTTGTTTTCTTTGTTCTCTTTCCTTTCTTTCTGAATTAAGGAACTGAATTCTTTACTTTACGAGTATATGTCGAGTTGTTTTCACACTTCATTATGTTTACTACGTTAATGCAATATTTCCTATATCTGAATCAGGTGATAGAGAAGATATTTAGAATTAATAATTTTAAAAATCATACTGAAATTGTTGTCTAATGAAATTACCTACATTTGATAAATGTAACCAGATGTCCTGAAACAGAGGAATGCGGAGGTCTCGGAAAGACATCGGATTTGGAGAGTGAAAGTTGTTCTTCGGCCTCGAACTTCCCGTTCCGTTATTCAGATCTCTCGCAAACCATGATTTGGAGACGAGCCAAAGCAGGGCAATAAGAGTGTCAACTACATTGCAGTAAGAGTATCGAATTTCAACTAGGCGATAGGCTCATAGTAAACACTCTTTGGTTGTAAACTGTCGTAATTCTGTCGCGATCGTTTGTTACAAAATATGTTTTACATATTTGGGGATACAAATATAGCACCTTACATTGTGGGGCAAATTTTATCTGGAAAATGTAGGAAAAAGGGAATGCTATTTTTGAGAAGTATTCAACTTCTCAAAAGAAAGGAAATATAGGTCTTTTATACTCAATCTAACTATAAATCTTTTTATGTCAATTTATAGAGTTTTATTTTTAATATACATGCGTGTGGTATAGTTTTAGTTATTTTTACCAAAGCAATATCGACATTTTGATAAATATATTCAATCTTTAACATAGATAGCTTGCGCGCGTGAAGGATTTCCTCTGGTTCGTCCCGCCATCATTGTGCCAAAAACACTGAAAGTCTTCTGCAATGTGGAAGATTGCAATACTAATTTGTGAGCGTTGGTAAGGGAGGTGACTTATCCATTTATGTCTCCTCCTTTCCTGGACAAATAACAACAAAAGCAATTTCCGTTGCCTTCCACTGGTTGGAAGATGGGATACCGATTATGAGTGGTGAAGAAGGTAACAATTGAATGATTATAACGAGATGATGGTTCAGGAGGGATGCGTGAGGGTGCCAGAAACCATTTGCAGAGTTGGAGGGTGAACGCCCTGGCCCGCCCCTTTCACTTTCCCATGCATGCGGCCACTAGCACTCGAACGTTCACGGCCTACACGATGGCTAGCACACCTGCGCGACTGCCCTCACTCTGCAAATCGTACTGAGTGCTCCTTTTTCCTCCTTCTGTCCGAACAGCCATAAAGTGCTTTTGTCTTGTAATCTTAAAGAAAACTTAAAAATTTCTGTTTTGTATTAAGACTTTGCATCATCTTGTATTAGAAATGATCATATAGTAACTTCGCTGTTACAAATGTGTACAGTCTTTCTTACTCAGGTCAAGAGAATACGTACGTCATGAAGTCTGACACATCTGTAACTAATAAACATTTTTATTGATTTACAAGACAACTATTAATTATTATTATTGAGAAAGTAAAAAATTGAGTCGCATGTCTTCATTCTACTGGAGCGCCAGTACAAGCCATAGTTAAGAAAAAACTGTTGCTGGCGTTGGCAAAATTGACTGGCAAATACCGTTTCCTGACTATGTACTCTCGTGGACGGGATGTCGTTACACTCGTTTCCACTAGATCGTCCACGGCCTCCTGGATCGCTTGCCTTTTGCAGAATTAGTTGGCAAACGATTCAACTACCCAAGGGGAAGCACATACAACACAATATTGTATTAGGATGCTCATATAACGGTGTCACTCCTTCTGACACATGCGCATAGCCTATCGCGCTGCTTTTAAATCTTAATGCTGGGCACAATACATACACGCGTACGTTTTCTTCAGCTATCATTTCGCTAGATGCTCATCTGTTTCGACTGCATGAGTTTTATAATGAAGCTGTAGCTCGCTTTAGATGCAAAATAATTTCTGCTACAGTGGAGCAGACACTCTCGTTATCAGGTTTGGTCACATGCTTGCACTATCGGTTGTTTTAAATTCAAATAATGCTGATGAAGGAGTGGAGATAGATGCTCCGGAGCTGAAGGAAACTTGCGCTCAGCCACCTAGATCTAGCGTTGTGCTTGCGCGCGCCCCAACTTTCTTTGACGTCCGTTTGCGACCGGTCGTTGCCGTGGAAAGCCAGTGGCTCAGCCTGTCGGTCAGTGGCAGAAAGTCAACCTTCGGAGTTGCACCGCGGATCGGGACGCGAATGCCGACCTGTAACGTTCCACTCGTGGACGGACGGCGTTTTTGCGAGCGCGCGCGTTCTTCCACTCGGGCGTCCACGGCCTGCTCGATCGCTCCTGCCCCCTGCGCTGTGAGCCGCGTGCTGAAAGCTTTAGCAAAACGTCGATACATCGTTACTTCGATGCGACACCAAAAGGTTTTCCATGTCGATGAAAACATTAACAAAACATTGAGGGTTAAGATATCGATGTTTTAAATATGGTGAAACATTTCGAAGTAAAATGTCCTGGTTCTAATGTGATACGTAACACGTCAATATTAGTTTAAAGCATTAATATTAATATTGATTTGTTACCTATTTAATTTTGACTGCCATAATAAAAATGGTAACAACACTGGAGAAAGGTTGTGAATAACAAACGGTTTCGTGATGCCTGGTTATCGAAAATAGTGGTAGTTCTCAATGGCTGTTGATTGCTAGCAATCCACAAATAAAATAGATACAGGAAATTTTATTTATTACATGAGAATTTTTTTTTTTTGAAAACGATGATTCTGCACAAATATATTGATCTGAAGTAAATACCGAAAGCAAAATATCGCTGTTATAAAATCAAAGTTTGTGCTCGAAAATATCGCTGTTATAAAATCGATGTTTCTGCTCGAAAATATCGATGTCAAAAAATCGATGTTTCTGCTCGAAAATATCGATGTATTAAAAAGTGCCCTCTCTAAGCGTGCTGGTTCCTGGCGAAGAATTTATTCCCCCGCGTTGCCGTGCTGGCGGAGACGAAGGGAGCAGAGGGGGTGGGGGAGGGGGAGAGGGCGTTTCCGCCTCGCGGCCACGCGATTACGCGCTCCGCGGAAGTTTCTGCTCGGAGAGAGACACCTGTTTTGGAAGAGATTTATGCCCTTTTGCTCTCCGCGGAGGGTGGAAAAGGTTAAATTATTTGCGACGGTGCGAATTTCGAGGAAATTTGTTGGCGGAAAAGGTCACATTAGCGAGTCTGACGTTTCACTAAATTGTGATTGTATTCCAGGGAACGTTACGCGCTTAAAAGGTGTTGACTCTTTCCGTATCACTGAGGTGCCACTGATCTGGGCAATGGTGTTCGCGTTTCAACGAATAATAAAATTCACTTCAGATGAAATGTTTGCGATCGTTTGTGTGATGCAATCTGATACTCAGAAATTACGGACGATAGAGAGGATATTGTTAAATATTGAAAATGTCCAAGATGTGACCGATGTAAAACTTTTAGTACGTGTAGAGTGAATAATCCATGCCGAGCAAGACTCGCATACAAGGACAAAATGTTCTAGAAACCAACACCAGAACGGAAAAGAAAGATACTAAAAATGATGTAGGGGTTGAAGAATACATATAACTACTTACTTTCTATTGAATTACGGTAGCTTTAAGACCATGCATATTGCAGTTTTATTCTTCTTCATAAATGTTACTGTTTCAAGAAGAAAAGTAGAAAACAAAAAACAAACAAGAAAACAAAAAACAAACAAGAAAACAAAAAACAAACAAGAAAACAAAAAACAAACAAGAAAACAAAAAACAAACAAGAAAACAAAAAACAAACAAGAAAACAAAAAACAAACAAGAAAACAAAAAACAAACAAGAAAACAAAAAACAAACAAGAAAACAAAAAACAAACAAGAAAACAAAAAACAAACAAGAAAACAAAAAACAAACAAGAAAACAAAAAACAAACAAGAAAACAAAAAACAAACAAGAAAACAAAAAACAAACAAGAAAAGCAAAAATACCTCCTCTACAAACTCAATAATTAGGGGTCCTTTTTGTCCTGCGGGCGGGCGTTCTTCGTTCGCCATCTCCCTCCCCCCTCGTATTTCCTCGCCCTCATTCCCATTCATTCCATCGAGGCAGCTTTCCAGAGAGAGAGGGCTCTTTCAGACGGGCGGCAGCCGGTCGCGGGCCGGCGCGGAACACTCGGCCGCACATCGCGCGATCACTCGGAACAGATGCAGGAATTCACGCGGCGGCGGCAGCTGTAGCTGTAGGCGGCGGCGTTGGCACTGGCGGACGCGGGGGCGCATGCGAGGGAGAGAGAGAGAGAGGAATAAAGGCGGGGTTACGATCCCTTGATGTATTCGATATTTCGGTGATAGGAGAATGAATGTTTATGGTTGATGAGTTGTGTAATTAATGGCGGATCATTTTTTACTCTTAATTGGATTTTGTAATGTTTGTTCGTCGTTGATGGACTGTGCAGTCGGTTAACGGCTTTCAATATGATACACACCACGTTCTAATATTAATTTTAACAATAAAAATAATAATTATCAATGCAATTAAGAAGAAAAAATCTATGCAAACTCATTGTAGGTACTTCTAAATATTGATTAAACGTTATTTGTAAAATACATACAAAATCGCTTGACGGGTTCCGAAAGTTTCATGGTTACTAGAGGTGAGAAGAAAATTGAAGTTTTATTTGGTTTTATTGATTACTGAGAGTTGGAGTTCTTCTTTGATATTCGGAATGTATCATATTGGTTGAATACCAACTTTAAGTTTTTAGAAGTTTTTAATTGTGCAATGTGGCCAAGAGTTACGGATGCCAGTTAGAGATGTATCATTATTTGCGCTCAAAATTGGTGAGCTAGAATTGAAATATTAATAAACTGGATCCTGAAATCCATTTGTATATATTGAAATATCACATCAAAGAGGGTTAAGTAGCAATACATTTTGTTGAGTGTTTGAGAGAGTTCTGCCCATTAATTTATTGATAAATGAAAAATATTCTCACTAATTTTGGCTGCGTTAAGCCTTCTAATAATGATTTCAGTGTATTTGATCAACAAACAACTTTATCCCCGGCGACGCATGGACTAGTGTCGACTTGGACATAAGGTGAGATACGTAACAGTACTGAATGCGGCGAGAGCGGGAACGGCGGTAAACCATGTGCTGGCGATAGTCGAGAGGTGAGTGCACTGGAACTGCGGGATTCGTAGCCGAGTGCGGACGGGAGGAAGGTGAAGTTGGTGACGGAGAGGGCGGGAATCTCCAGGGAGGCAGTAGTGAATTTAGTGGGTGTGGCATGTAAGATGAGATTTAGAAATATATGGCGGAGATGTGGTGGGGGCGTAATGATAGAAGAGAGCCGTATAGAGTGAGGGTTAGACGTTTTTTTACAAACGGTAAAAGAAAACGTGTGAGGAATGCGCTGTGTAATAAGTGATGATTCAAAATGTTGTACTTGATGAGGTAGTTCAGTTTGCTCAACAAAAATTTCGCTATTTCTTACAGCCAATTTTATTCGCTTTGCTCACGCATTTGCAAGTCGACAACGAGACTCCAGTCTTTGACTTCCGCGATTAGCATGAAACAGCCTTGAGCCAAGCCAACACAAACTTTCAAGCGCATTTTGCACAAAAGTTCGGATACGACTTTATCGCGTAACTATCGTTACTTCGCTCGTATCACGTGACTATTAATAAATTATTTTACATAAATAAATCCAATTAAGTTCCTTTACTTAATTAAATTGTTTTATCGGAATATTTTTTGAACTACAAATTTAATTTTTATAGATGAGATTGACTAAGATATGACGGGGGATTGGAATGAGGAGAAAAATGAACGGAGCAGACATGGGATAAGGTGGGGGAGGGGCAAGGGTGACGGTGTAGGGCGGTGAGGGTTCGGGATGAATTCGAAGCGAAGCCCGGTGGGGGGGGGGGGGAGCGAATGAGTATTTACTCCCTGAGCAACAACTACGTAGGTATTTTTTCTTGTAAGCGTTGTGCACGTTACGTCCTGAGAGGTGACGGTATTCCTTGTTCTTTGAAACGTGAGATTCAGTGCCGATTTACGCGTAGGTTTCGCAGGTTTCCTCCCCAGATATCTCCCCCGAGCGGAGCATGGCCCCGGTCGTCATAAACTCGAAGCTGGATGGTAGTGTAGTGAATGCAGATGTGTTTACGTGCAAGGGGAACCAGGGGTCAAGGATGAGGACGGAATGATCGCGCGCGGCCCGGTGGCTCGGATGTTAGTGTACTGCTCCTGCATTCCCTTTGGTAGATCGGGAGGGGTGGCTGCGTGTCCGGGAGGGGGGCGGGAGCATAGTAGTCTCTCTGAGTCAGCGGACGGGGTGAGACGTGGTCGCGAGTGGGCCCAGGGGGCAGTGGGAGTGGTGACTGCGCCAAGTGCTGGTGCCCAAAATGCAAAGGCGCGCTGCTGACAGAGACCGCAACACGAGGCACCGCTGCTACCCAGGTCATCACAGAAATGGTCGCTGTGAAGGCAGCGTAGGATAGGACGCAGAGGAAGAGAATATTCAATGGCAATTATGAAGTCTTGTGAGGCACGAGTCGCTGTATCACATTAGTTTTGGAAATCTCATTTTAAAGAGGACGCTGCCATTCGAAGCGTTTAGCCCGGATAGTAAGTCTACAATAAGTGTGAATATGAATATTTTATTTCAGTCTCATGAAGTTGATAATGATTAAAATATTAGGATTAACACACAGGTTATAATAGTGGTCTTTATATTTTTATAAGGTTCTCTCCAATTAATTGCTTCACTATTATTACTTTACCCTAACGCACCGCGCGCGATCTTTGCTTTCCACTCTTTGTTCTATCCTACCCCTTACTTACACACACCATGCTACCACACATGCCGGGACACCGGTCGCTTGCTTAGAGTTTCTCCAGGCGGGGGCGGTTCCCCGTTTTGGGAGATACCGGGTTGGAGAAAATCGCGTAAGCGACTGTAGGTCGGCGCCGGATTTCACCATTCAGTGGGTGAAGTTCAAGCGCCACATCGCGAGATCAAACATACACTTCGCTTACGGGAATAATTACCTTATCAGTTGACGCGCCTGGAATCACTAATCAACAATCAACAAACCAACCATTATTGCTAGTGTTAAGACCGTTAAGATTTAAAGATTAAATTAGATTTAAAAATTCAGTGAGATTAAAAATTTTAATTTGATATTAGATGTATTAAATATTAGATTGTAAAAATCAATCAGGACAGCCCTGGTGTAGGGTGAAACCAGAGTCTCGAGGTTAGCCCGGATAGTAAATCTATAATAAGTGTGAATATGAATATTTTAATCCAGTCACATGAAGCAGATAATGAATAAAATATTGGTAGGCCGATCAGATGGCCGAGATCGCTAAGGCAGTAGTGCCGGAGTGGTCTCGGACCAGAAGATCGCGGGATCGAGTCCCGCGTCGGGCATGGATGTATTTGTGTATGTCTGTATGTGTTGTCCTTTCACCCCCATTATCATCATATCATCATTTCATCTTCCATACCCCCAGGGCTAACAACCGTGGGGGATAAAAATCGGATCCAGCTAAAAATGCTGGTCCCCCCCAAAAATTGTCGCAAGCACCTGCCACCGTGATAATAAATAAAAACTGAGCCACGGTAAATGCAGGATGCTTGCATGCGTGGTCCTAGTCGGCCGATTAACGAAAAAAAAATATTGGTATTAACCCAGCGGTTGTACTAGTGACCTTTATAATTTTTTACATGTTCTTCTCCAAGTAATTTTTTTACCATTATTACTTTACCCTAACAAACGTGCCGCGCACTTAAAAAGATTTAAAATTCAGTGAGATTAAAAATTTTAATTTGAGATTAGATGTATTATAGTATAAAAATCAATCAGGACAGACCTAGTGTAGGGTAAAACCAGAGTCTCGAGGCAAATCGCGCTATTTTATATAGTGAGCACAAAGAGCAAGACGAATTAGTGTGATCACGGTTGACGAGCGGTGGCTGCGGAAGCCGCGAGTGCCAGGGCAGGACGAGATGGCAGCGTACGCAGTCGCGTCGAGCGGCGCGGCGCCGGCGGCCGGCAGCGGAGAAGCCCCTGGCGAGGTGCGGACGCATTCTGTGATTACCAGCGGCTTGGCGCGCGCGCGCGCCGCCCTTTTAAGCCCTCTGATTGGAGATTATCGCGCTCTATCGGCCCGAGTGGAACGGAACGCGGGCGGAGAGAGACGGAGCGCTGTGTGGCGCAGCGCGGTGTTCGGCCCGGCGGCGTCCCCGCCACCCTCCGCCTCCCCGCCGTCGTCCCCGCTACGGCTGACCTCCGCCCATGTCGCTGGTCGTCGCCTTCGCGACTCGTCCCCGCGCCTCTATCCTCGCTGCTCTCTGACCACGCTTTCCGCCTCAGTTGTCGCCATCTGCACTCTTCGTTCCCTGCTGCCCGCCACTCCTGTGCCATCCGTCTCCGCCCCCTGTCCCCGCTGCTTCAACAACCTCGCTACGGCTGACCTCCGCCCACGTCGCTGGACGTCGCCTTCGCAACCTCACGCCCCCGTCCTTCTGCGCTCGCTGCTCTCCGACCTCGCTTTTCGCCTCAGTGGCGCCTCCGCCTCTTGTACTCTTCGTTCCCTGCTGCCCGCCACTCCTGTGCCATCCGTCTCCGCCCCCTGTCCCCGCTGCTTCAACAACCCCGCCACAGCTGACCTCCGCCCACGTCGCTGGACGTCGCTTTCGCAACCTCACGCCCCCGCCCTTCTACCCTCGCTGCTCTCCGAACTCGCTTTTCGCCTGAGTGGCGCCTCCGCCTCTTGTACTCTTCGTTCCCTGCTGCCCGCCACTCCTGTGCCATCCGTCTCCGCCCCCTGTCCCCGCTGCTTCAACAACCTCGCTACGGCTGACCTCCGCCCACGTCGCTGGACGTCGCCTTCGCAACCTCACGCCCCCGCCCTTCTACCCTCGCTGCTCTCCGACCTCGCTTTTCGCCTCAGTGGCGCCTCCGCCTCTTGTACTCTTCGTTCCCTGCTGCCCGCCACTCCTGTGCCATCCGTCTCCGCCCCCTGTCCCCGCTTCTTCAACAACCTCGCTACGGCTGACCTCCGCCCACGTCGCTGGACGTCGCCTTCGCAACCTCACGCCCCCGCCCTTCTACCCTCGCTGCTCTCCGACCTCGCTTTTCGCCTCAGTGGCGCCTCCGCCTCTTGTACTCTTCGTTCCCTGCTGCCCGCCACTCCTGTGCCATCCGTCTCCGCCCCCTGTCCCCGCTTCTTCAACAACCTCGCTACGGCTGACCTCCGCCCACGTCGCTGGACGTCGCCTTCGCAACCTCACGCCCCCGCCCTTCTACCCTCGCTGCTCTCCGACCTCGCTTTTCGCCTCAGTGGCGCCTCCGCCTCTTGTACTCTTCGTTCCCTGCTGCCCGCCACTCCTGTGCCATCCGTCTCCGCCCCCTGTCCCCGCTTCTTCAACAACCTCGCTACGGCTGACCTCCGCCCACGTCGCTGGACGTCGCCTTCGCAACCTCACGCCCCCGCCCTTCTACCCTCGCTGCTCTCCGACCTCGCTTTTCGCCTCAGTGGCGCCTCCGCCTCTTGTACTCTTCGTTCCCTGCTGCCCGCCACTCCTGTGCCATCCGTCTCCGTCCCCTATCCCCGCTGCTTCAACAACCTCGCTGCAGCTGACCGCCGTCCACATCACTGTCCATCGCCTCCCGCTCCCTACACTCTGCGACCTCTTGGAACCAGCGTCCCGATTTCTCTGCTCTCGCTGTTTTCCGAACATACTGCTCTCTGCTTTCGCCTTCATTGCCTCACCGCCCCCTCTGCCCGGCGCTCTCCTTTCCTCCACTTCTCTGCCATCCGCCTCCACCCCTCGTCTCGCTGCTTCATCGTCCTCGTTACAGCTGACCTCCGCCCACGGTGCTGTAGCCTACCAAACGGGTCATTGACCGCTCGCGATCTTTCTTACCTCTTCTTTGACTTATCCTCTCCCTTTACCCAGACACACTTACACTAATACGCACTATACAAGCAGACATATCGGGAGACCCGTCGGGAGTGTAGAGCTTGGAGGTGTCCCGCTGGTGGGAGATACATGGTTGGGGAAAACCCCGCTATCCGATGGTAGGTCGGCGTCGGATTCTCACCATCCAGCGAGGGAAAGATCACCGCTACCTCTCCTGCAAAAACGTGCACTACATTTACAGGACTAATGACTCGTGTAGTTGACGTGTCTGGAATCACTAAAACAATCAATCAAATCCACCGCTGTCCCCGCTACACATTTGCCTACGTGCCTAACCTCCATTCTGCGGTTCCTCTGCCTCCATTAATGTCACTGTCGCTCGCTCCATCGTCCGTGCCGCCCACGTCTCCCGTCACCCTCCGCCCCGGCGGCCTTCCCGCCGCCCCCACGGCCCCGCCTCCGTTGGCCCTCACCCACGCTTGCCATCCTTCGAGCTCACCGCTCCTGGAGTCCTCGCCGCTCAGCTTGCCCTGATATCCTCGCTGCCAACCCCCGTCTCCACCCTGCTACCTCTAACCCTGATGCAGCATCCGTCCTCGTCACTCCCATCGCCCCTGCCGTCCTCATCCCCGCGTGTGCGCTGCGCCCTTCCCTCGACGTGAGAGGACAACGGCCGCAGGTGTCCTCGTCCTGCTTGTGACCGCGCACGCGTCACCTCGCCCGAGTCGCCGCGTACGCCTCCCCGGCCACCTGCGTACAGTGCCTGCGATCGCTCAAAACGGATTCCGTGTATACTTACTAGTCTTTGGTTACGACGCTTCTCATTCCATTGGTAGCTATGATGAAATGACTACGTATTACACTGAGATATTATGCGATTTCCAATTTTAAAACGGAACACTTTGTTTCCTCACTTTATTTCATGTCTACTTACTAGCCTTTGGTTGCACTTCACATCCCATTGATAGCTATGATGAAATGACTGCGTATTAGACTGAGATATTATGCGATTTCCAGTTTTAAAACGGAACACTTTGTTTCCTCACTTTATTTCCTGCCTATTTACTAGTCTTTGGTTACACTTCATATCCCATCGATAGCTACGATGAAATGACTACGTATTAGACTGAGATATGATGTGATTTCCAGTTTTAAAACGGAACACTTTATTTCATCGTATCGTGTTTTTGTTTTCGAAATTTGATTTGGTTTTTCTTTCTAAAAATTATAGGTATGCAAATTGTTCTGATTTATGGTGCGAAGACGACGTATCAGATACCGGCAACGGAGTTGATGAAGATAGAAACTTGGCTTTCCAGAAGACGCGCTACCTAGGCAAAGTTTCGGCCGTCATACTGCGACCCTCCTCAGGGCGAAGTGCCCTGTTCCACCTTTAGGGCAAAATGACGAAGATAACTATGCAACAATAATGTATATACTCGTATTCGCCGTAACTCTTTCTAAATCTATTTCCTGAAAATATAATACGCTAAGGAAAGGTGACGGCTTTCGGTTTTGTACGAGTTTCATCATAGATGCAAATCACAGATGCAAAGTTCATGAGTATACGAGTTCACGTCGCTGGATAGAGAATTTCCCTCCCCTCATTGCTGCGTCAACAGATTTAAGACGAAAAATTTAGATTTTCGCTGATCATGAAGGAAGGAAAAAAAAAAAAGAACAGACGCTTATGCAACCTGCAACACACATTACGCCGTAACACACGATCGTTACGATCGTTTCTAACCCGGAAGCGATGGTTTTTGAACGATCTGAACACGGGATTCTTAGGACGTTGTCAAACAGAGGCTATTTTGCGATGTCAGACTGAGAGTTTTTGGACGTTCTCAAAATGAGACTTTATTGTCTTTTTTAGTGTATTCTCACCCTGAGGCACGAGTTGTCAGAATTATTCAAAGTTTTATTCCTATATGAAGTCATTTTTAGTGACCTAAAATGTACAATTTTCTGTCATTAGCAACATTCATTAATCATTATATTAGCAATACCATTATTACATGCATTCATACGCGGAACCCGTTCTTAACACAATTTAAGACAAAAGCGAAAAGTGTATTTTCGGTGACTAGTTGTTTTCAGCTACTTTTTAAAATGTGACAAAGAAACAGAATTATATATTTGAATATTTTTATCTCATTGTAGTGATTATGCAGTTATTAATAATTTGGACTCAACTTTTGAGTTTTATAAAGCTTCCAAGAAACTGCGAAAACAAAACAAAATTGGGGTTCTGTGAATATTGAGCCCAGTGTGATTTGCGAGCAAAACTGCTGCATTCTCGCCGTTCAACGAAGCATTAAACCCCCCTTTCAGCGCAACGATGTGCAGACGCGGCTAAGTCGGAATGCGGTGTGATTGCTCGTTGTTTGGCAACCACCTGTGGCCAATTGAAACACGAGCTTATTCCCGCGTCAGTGATTTCGAAACGTGGATATGAATTGAAGGTATTCATTGTTGCATTATACTTTGTAAACCTCATGAATAATATCTACGCTTGTCTGAAAAGTTCTTTATTCATTTCTTATTTTTCTGATTAGTTTCTCTCTACTTTTGGATTAATTTTTAATTTACCTATTCTGTGGTTCTCCTAAGGAGTGTTCTTGATACTCCAGGAGAGTACAACGGAACCTCCGGTAGTAGGAATCAATGATACGGGGTGGGCAATTCATAAAAGAGTACTCTGGATATGAACTACACAAATGAATGTTTCGCGTTAGCGGCCCACTGCGCGAGGCTGGGAGCGTTCGGTCATGTGAGAGGGCGAGTTCACGAAGGGATATCTGACGGCTGTCCCGAGTTCGAGGCCAGGCGATGAGCGACGCAAGCCCCAGAGTGCAGCTCTGTCTGCGCCACTGGCGCCGCGCTGCCGAGTGTTCAAAGGGGGTGGAGGGAACAACTTCGTATCGCCAACTTTCTTTGTAAATCCAATTCCCTCGGTTGGTATTGACTATAACTTATCTTAGTGGAAATAATCGTATGAATCTGCATTTACCGACCACGGGAAACTGTCAACATAAGTGTGGAGAAATATAAGGAACTTGAATGTTCCAAAAAGTCTTGCATGAGATGCAATTAAACTCATGTGTCCAGTATTTATTAAATAATTCATAATAACATGAACAATCCGTTAGCAATAATAAAATTCACACAAATCTGATGCTTTCATTGTGACATCATGATAATAATTCAAATGTTAATTAGTATTTCTTTTCTCTCCAGGATTTCGGGTTACGTGCTTTTCAAAGAAAGAGAACAATGTTACTAGGCTTTCCTTCCAACACTGAGCTTGTTTCCTTCTTTGATAGACGGAAGTAATGTAAGATTTTCCATGCATCAGACAAATGAGCTTCTACAATATTTTATGCAAATAGCTTATTGAACATCGAAAATGCCTTTTTTATTTGGTTTAGCGGTTTCCATTACTGTTTTCTGGTTGTATTCAATAGTTAGAGTTTGGTCAGAATAAATTATCATATAACATTTTAATTGTTGTGGTTATTAATATTGTTATTATTATTATTATTACTATTATTATCATTATTATCATCTCCATAATCATAATTGATTTTGCGCTCACTTACTTGACTCCTCAATTATTCATTTTCCCTTCCACTTTCGTTAAAGTTGATTTTTTCGTTTTTTATTTACTTATTTTTTCCTCTTGAAATTCGAGAAATCTATATTCAACTTATTTTATACAGATAAACTAGAGGTAAATGTCGATGGATTCGATTGCATCGGACAGGGACACCCAGAGGGTGGGAAAGCCGGGTCAACGTGCCTCAGGACCCCCACCTCTTTAAATGGGGCCCCGAAAATTTATACATAATTCATTTCCTTCAATATATTTTTAAATGTATAATAGAAGTAATTTAACAGTGGTTGAAATGTAATTCACTTTAAAATTTAATAATAATAATAATAATAATAATAATAATAATAATAATAATAATAATAATAATAATAATAATAATAATAATAATAATAATAATAAACAGAACTTTTGTTTGACGTAAGGGTCGATTCTGCCTAGGCCCCTTGTTTCCTTTGAGCGCTCCTGGCTTCTGATCCTGAAATGTTCCATCTACGAAGACAGATATTTTCCCTTCGAAAAGTGGCCGCCTCCTAGCGTAAAGCAGCTTCTTCTGCGCGTGTCTGCCCGTCGCACGCGTGCCCTCCGCGTGGCGTTTCGCGCGCGGCGGCGTTGGAGTTGGCGGCGCCCGCGTTTCGTAATGCAGCCAATGTCATCAAGCGCCGAGCAACTAGTTTGCGCAGCGCGCATCAACATGCAAATAAAATCTGAATAATGCAATCTACACTTGAAAGGGCAAAGCCGGCATAACTCGACACCGACGCCGCCAGCACCAGCAGCAGAAGCGGAACCGGCAGGAGCTGCAGCAGCAGCGGTAGCGGTAGCGGCGCCATTTCCATACAAATCCCGGCAGAGGTTGCGAGGCGGGCCCGCGGGGCGGGGGCCGTGTGCGAGAGGGAAGGGAGGTTGCTAAGTGGCGCGGAGGTAAACGGGGGGCAGGCGGGGAGGTGGATGAGGCTGGGGAGTGGTGGTGAGGGCGTGCGGGGCTTAGATCGGGGCGCGGGAGGTTCGTGAGTGGGTGGGGCTTTTTTATTGATTGACGAGTGATTCCGGGCATGTCAATGGCGATGAGCATTGTTCCCGTAAGTGTAGTACATGTTTTCATCCCTGGAAGGGGCGGTGATCATCCCCCACTAAATGACCGGCCGACCTACTGCCGGCTAGCGGGAGTTCCCCCAACCAGGCATATCCCACCAGCAGGATACCGCCCAAACCGGGACAATCTCCAAATTCCCAGCCGTTGTGTGGTAGTGTAGCATGGAAGTGAGGGGTAGGTTAGGGCAAGGAATTGGAAGAGAAGATCGCGCGCGATCCGTGACCCGTTTCTAAAGGAACTGCACCGGCATTCTCCTGGTGTTGATCGAACAAACCACGGAAATCGATTGGAGCAGTCGGTAACTAGAATTCTCCTCCCAACGACAGCGACACCACTCGACCTAGCTATCTAGCTGGGGTCGAAAATGCCACCACCGTCGGGGCTCGAATCTAAGACCTCCCGGTCAGAGGCCCTGCAGTGACATCAGCTGAGCCACCTTTCCCGGGTGGAAGTTGGCGCTGTGCGTGAGGGCGTGATGGTGGGGGTGTGGAGGGGGGCGATGGAGTGGAGTTCTTTTACACGGGGAGATCGGGGGGAGGGCGGGGGTGGGGTGGGCGCGGGCGGCGGTGCAGGTGCTGGCCCGTCAGGCGAAGCGGGCCGGGGAAATTGGGGGACGGTCGCACGGGAATGGCAACGCAAACGGGGCCGGAAGTCGGTAGGTGTGGCTTTTGGAAGGATTACGGTGGAAGCCTCCAAGCAGTGTTGAATCGAGGCCTGTGACGCTGCGGAAGGGATAAAATCGTCTCCGATGGGAATTGTGTTAACCTTAAAGACACAATATTAGTAAAATTTCACGCGGAGGCGCAGACGATGTACACAGAATACTGACATGTCTTCACGCGGCACGACACGCGTGGTGAATTCATCAATATATCTTGTTTTACTCGTATATATTGAACTTATTCGTATCTCTGGTTTTTCAGTGCATATCTTCACCACTAATTGTGAATCTATTGTTATACTTTATCTCGTGAATTATTATTATTATTATTATTATTATTATTATTATTATTATTATTATTTATATTTGAAGTATTTTAACATTTCATCACATTAATAAAAATTAACAAGACGTAATTTTCTAGGGGATGGACGTTATACTACTATGTGCATGACTTATTAAGCGAAATAAATAAATTAAAATATCTATGTTCACAATACGCAATTTTAACTAACATTACTTTCTTATTGTATAACTCAGAATGAACAATTCGACTGTTTCACAACCTTTCAATGTAATAAATGAAATATTGTATACTTTTGTGTTAGCTGGCACCATCATATGAACGAGGTTTGGATTACACTAGGGAACAAGATTTTTACCTTCAGGAAGGAAGAATACGCAATGTACTAAAGTTTATACGTAGATTACGAACATCACAATAACGTCATATCATGTCACAGTTTTTTAAATATACCGTATCCTACTGTATTTTGCAATTGATGCAATTCCATTGAAATTGCTCCTGTAATATATGTAGCTGGGGTGGCAGATTCTGAGTCAAATGGAACGGGATCAACTGTGCGCGGGAAGTTCGTGTCTGGTTTGCGTGTATCTCAAATGCATTAATAAATTACATTTCTTTACGTTTTATAAAGTGAAATTCGCCACAGGATCTGTTGAATTGAATCGGTTCTATTAAATGCAAATCGTCATTACATATTGAAAGTGTGCGAATCAACCTGATAACTTGTGTTACGTTTGTGGAAGATTTATACACAAACTTCTAAAGACAAACGTGTATGAAATTACGAAAATTGCGTATTCATTACACTTTGGCTGTTGCGTTTGGGAACAGTACAAGCCATGGGCTGCTCACCAGTGATAGTCATCTGTATCAGTGTTGTGACAATGAATCTTGGGTTGTATTTGTATGGAAAACTCTAATCATTGTCATTTTTAGGGAATACAATAGAAAATTCTCCTTCCAAGATGATTCAGTTTTATTGCACGAATATGCGTATTACATATTAAACTTGTTCTTACCTCATACTAACTATTCTCATAAACGTTTGTAGTAATATAATCCGAGTTACAATGTGGACATTAGTATAGGATTTTATTTATTTCAAATACTAAATATCTTCATATATTTTGAACCCTGTATGTAAGAAACGGTTTATAACGATTTTCTAAATCAGTGGTCGTTTCTTTTGAAATCACCTTCTTTGATCCCGGAGATATGAAAAAAAAAAAGAATTTTTTGTTCCCTAGTATTATTAAAATCACATTGCACATTGCCTCTTCGTAATAAATTTTGTTAACATTTGCTTGATATGCTCCCTGTAAATAATAATTTATGATTTTTAGGATGTGTTACTGTGATTACGTGATGTTCTTTATTCAATCGTCTAACAACTGGTGTTGTTTCGTTCCCAACATCTACGCCTTGTTAACAGACAAATTGCATCTATTTGGATAGGATTTTCCGATGCTTAACTCCGCAACAATTTCACATGATTTATTACCATTGAAAGCCAGAAATAATTACCTTCAAATTTAAATTCAATTTCAATTCCAATAGAGGCGTCCAATCAGTTCTACATAAAATACAGCACGTTTCAAATTCCAGATACACAACCTATCATTTCAGGGTTAGAGGGGTTCATTGATAGAGGGACGTTGCCCTTAGCCCATTCAAGCTGTTTGCTCATTTTTTTATTAAATTCTTCGGGAATCTAAATCAACGGTAATCTTAGTGATGATAATCAATGGTAATCATTAGAAGATTTTTAATGAAATGTCTTTTTTTTTCTTTTCACTTTAGGAAAATGCTGTTTATTACAGGAATTTATTTTATGTTGTGACTAAAGGAAATGAAGCATTTTTAATTGGTTATTTTCTGCATTTTGGTTAATTTCGACTAGTAAGTTCTTTTTGCCTTTTAACATCATTTTAATGTATTTTCGCTGATTTCATGAATTGTTATATCATATAAATGGTACTTGCTTCAAACAATAGTTGCGACTTGCAACAAACGTTCACCACAGTATTCCTGAAGAGCCAATTCGAATTCTTCGCTCATATATTGTAATGTCAGCCGTTGTGAGTACTATGTAATGTAAGGTTCCTGTGACAATTATCAGCGCCATTGTCGGTTCGACCGATGTCGCAATAAATAAAGGTAGACATTTTCTACCACCTACTCTCCAAACCAAACGTTAGCGAGCTGAGTTCACTTGAACAAAAGGAACAAGTCTCGATTACTTCAGTAACATATCCAACAGCTTGAGTTGTTCATCTGAGTTGGTTTTGATCAATTTTTTACGTCATTTTTCTTTGTTTTTAGCGCATTTTTAAAGTATATTAAGAGCATTTTATTTATAATTTTTAGCAATGTTTTAGGTCATCCAAATTCGCACCCTAGTAATCATGTTACAAACCAGAAAATACAGAGGTTTACACGCTGCTTGGGACTGATTATTCGATTGCAGTTTTTAAATGTCGACGAAGTGAATGTCTATCAACGGTGTACTTATTTAGACGATCTCTCTTTTAAAGGGAATGTAAATAATGTATATGAACCGTCAATATATATCAGGAAATATTTTAAATCGATAAAATAAAAATAATAATGCATGACCTCCAATCTCCTTCATGCACACACATCTTCCATTCGAAATTCTTAAACACCCATGTTATATTTGAACTAAAGAAAATTAATTCGAAGTTTTAAAATTGTTGCGATATGTCGCATGTCGGAAATTCGCGTGTTCAGTAGTGTCATCTTTTGCATTTCAAAACTCAAAAGTAATTCTACGAGAATGTTCGGCACTCGTACTGTGACGTTTGATTGATTATTCCTTCTCTGAAATTGTATTAATACTCGCACAACGTTCGCCATGTTGTTGAATGTAATACGTCGAGAAATATGATCATGGCATCATAACATAACACAAATATTTGCATAGTGCGGATGATGACAAAGGGAACAGTTGGAGGCCGCACATGTTTTCATGGAATTTCAAATGAATCAGAGGTGGAAACTAGTGCATTAACACATTTAGATGGAAACGTGTAGCTAAAGGCAAGGACTTGAATTTCAAACCTAGAATTCCGCGATTTTTCTTCGAAATAATCCACTGCACCCACAAAATTCATCTCGACCAGTAATGGACCAGCGCGCCTAACATCGTATTACGCGGTCCTCGCACACTGCACGCCGTGACGCTGGCCGCACGCTATACCCAGGCGCCAGGATGATAATGAATCCAGCTTTTTGCCTTCGTTCCAAATTAACGAAGCGGCTGCATCGGTGCGGTGATGACGCGGAGCGGAACGCCGGGGACGGGAGGACGGGAGGACGTTGGGGGTGGAACGGGCGAGGACGGTGCGACCTCAATGGAATAAACCGCCTTGTGACCACAAACGGCGGCGCTGTGCGGTGCGGCGCGGCGCGGCGCGGCGCGGCGCGGCGCGGAGCGGAGCGGAGCGGTGCGGAGCAGACCGGAGCGGAGCGGCGCAGCGCACGCGGCGGGCAGTACAGGAATTAGCACCGGCCTGCGAAATTGTCTCGTCGCGTGTCGCGCGGAGTTCAATTACGCAACTGTCGGAATGGATCACCGCATACGAACACCCGGCGCGAGGCAGGGGTCGCCGTGTATTAACGCAGCTCTTTATTTATGTACCATTGACGTCACTCAGGTCGAAAGGCCGCTGCCGCCGCCGCCAATGCAGTGCTCGCTTTGGCTGGGTTACACCCCCCCTCCCTCGCGCCGAGCTGCAACAGCTCCAGGAGGCCTTGGAATGCGTGGGGTTTCAGGTGACCTTGGGGACGCGATTCGCAGAGGGCCGGGGCGGACGGACTGCTCGTAACTCGCGTCGATTCGTAAAAATTTGTAACGCGCTCCCCCCCCCCCCCGTGCTATGTTCTGCGAAATAATATTTTCGCTTGTCAGGCGTGTGGGTTGTTTCACTAGCCGTGTCGCTTGTTTGCAGCGTGGCGATTAACCGTTGTTTATGGCCGCCATCTTTTGTGGCGCTGATTGGACCACGGCTGTGGTTTCATCAGTCGATTCCGAGCGATGCGTCCACCCGGATAGAGTGACGGGGATTTAATTTATACGTTTCGAAATACGTATATAAATTTTAACTACCGACGCAAATAAGAGTAGTTATTTCCGAGATATATTTGAGAGGGGAGCATTTTTCATGTTTGTGTTTTTAATCGTGTTGCAGGCAATTTGTGTGTTGCATCGAGGGTGTGCAACGAGTTTTAAAGGATCGTTACTGTCTTTTCGTACAAGCGCTCTTCCTATTAAGTATTGTCCATGTGTCATAATCATATATTCCTGCGTTTTTATCATAAAATGGACACCATATAAAACCCGCGTCAATGGGACAGTGATTTAATGGGGATAATCTGCTATTTTTCTTTTCACTGGTAATTTTTAATTTTAAGCAGAAATTCTCTTCTAAAGAATATAATAAATAAAAGACGAAAGTGTGGTAAAAACTGTGAAAACCTGGTGACAATGTTAATGTAATAATGCCTTAAGTATATGGATCGTTTCATATCACCTATTCCTGGTTTGTTCGCTCATTATTTCGGGTACAGAAATGAGATGTGCTTTCAATATAATAACGTACAATGTTACCCAGTTTAAAAATTGTCCAGGATCATTTAAATTACAATCCATTTCACGCCCCTAGGTTTTCAGTGTAGTTATAAATTCAAATTGAAAAAAAATGAATTTTTGTTTTCCGTTTCACAGTAGTGTGTCTAGCGAGTGTTTAAAAAAAATTTTTCATAAATATTATACGGAGTATGCTTCAGGTGAACAAATAATGAGATTCATTTTATTTAAGAAGAAAAAAAAATATTTTGATTCAGAGATTCATCAAGTTTACCTCTAGGGAGGAACATTTTTGTGACGAGCAATTACAGCGATACGATCTCTAATGCGGTTACTTAATGAATGAGTTCTTTCTGTGAGACAGAAAAGTGAATGGAAGCAGCTAGCAACTCTCTTATTAGTTGCAGCACAAAAAACATAGATCGTAGTGTAAGCTGTTTTATCGCATCGCAATCTTGTTACGAGATTTTTAAATAATTCGCTCACACGTTCGCGGAAGATAATGAGAGTCACGGAAGGAATCTGTTGTCTTGTTACCTCACAGGTTAGCGGCACGCTGTATGTTCTCTTTCAGAGAGAAATAATAGTGGGAATATTTTTTTTCAACACTTCTTAGTTTCATTTCATTTTATGACCAACCGCAAGCCAAATATTTTTGCGGTTCGCACTTCCATTAATTTCACGTGATGGTGCGAATTTATTTCACGATGAATTTCCCTTTTAAAATATAACTGCCGTGATAACAAAAACAATTCCATGAATGTATAAGATTTTTTAAAAAATGAACACACTAGTTACCATACGGTGCTCAAAAGATTTATAAAATCTACGTTGTAGATGCTAATGTTTGTTCTTTTTCATTAATATCTAGTGCATTTTTACTCTCAATTGATGAAACGTTGTAAGATCTCAAATTAGGAAAATTCCTTTTATGTTCACCGTACAGTTGTTGCAAGCCATTTAACGTTTGTAGTTCCTAGTTCATTGTGAGTGTTCAGTTGCTCCACAATATAATTCTCTCGGTTATTTCGAGTTAAATTGTTCATTATCGTTTAATGCACTAATTGAGCTTTCGTAGATAGATTCACACTGTTTGCGTCTGGTTCATTTGCCCATTTGTCTATCAATGAACGTGATTCGCTTCTTTCTCTCGATTTTATTTCGCAGCTCTTCTGGCGTTTATCCTGGTTGCTTCGCTTATTTAATTTTATAGAAGACTCATCTATCTGCTTTACGTTTTTTTATTATATCCCCTTTGTCTTCAACTTAAATGTAATCATTTCTTGACAGACACATGATACTTGATTTAGGATTGCGAACTATCAAACATTCAAATATTTTTTTAGTAATATTGCATGTCGAGAAGAACTAAGACGTTCGTTTTTATTATGTTAAATTGTGTGTTTGTAAATGTTATGGTATTTCGACCTTCAGTACTTTCCTTTCTTAGGTTATCTGAAGTTGAATATGACAAAAACCAGTGTCTGATATGGTTCAAACACTGAGATATTTGTCTCTCCCCAAATTAAGAAATGTTTGCGACCACAAAGAAACGTCGAGAACTAACCGAATTAAGGCTTCAAGAAAATTAGTAATGTTAAACAAATGGTAAACCTAATGACATGGTATTCTAACTACTGCCCATTTCTACAAATTTAATTTTTTGACAGGTGCCAGTAAACGCGGTTAGTTTCAACATGCACAGCCTGCTAAAAGGTCACTTTTAGCACTTGTGCTGTAGGTGAGCCGATGCTCAAATGTTCCGATAAAACTGTGGATGTAATGAAAAAAAAATTTAATTATTTGTGGAAAATGAATTAAAAATGTATTTACATTACAAAAAATTTATTCGTTTCCGGAAACAATTTGTTAATTTTTAAGTGTACGAAGGGTTATTCTAAAATAATTCGTGTTTTTAATAAATCAGGTAAAATATTTTCCTGAGGGAGGGTGGTAACACTGTTTTGTGCTTGGTGTCCCGCCATACTTTAAACATGGCGTGGGCTTCCAAGGCGGGAGGAGGGAACGTGGCTGGCGCGAGGCGGGACAGCCGCAGCGGACGCCCTCCGGCGCGCTGTCACGCCGCTGTCCTTCCTCCGACGCACGCCGTCGCGGGCAGCGCCTGCCGCAGGGTGCCTGCCACGCCCGCCGCGCGGCGGGACGGCGCCCCCTGCAGGCCGACGGCCAGCGGGCCGGGCGACGTGGCGCCGTGCGGGCGGCAGGTGGAGCGACGCAGGCGGTGGAGTGGGGTTGGACAAGAGAGGGGAAGGGAATATCTTCCTCCCCTGTGTCAGATGGGTGATTCCCCTACGTCTGTTGCGGCGGCAGAATATCGCTGGTCCATAAGGTCGTTCTGCCATATGAGCAGCTTAGGGGTCCATGGGCATTTAATGTCGCTGCAGCATTTCTGGTCGAAAAGTCCTTGGTGACGGTTTGAGTCCTGGCGGTGGCAGGATTTTTGACTCTCGCTAGATAGATAAGTCGAATTCAACCGCTGTCTGGGGGAGAATTCAAGAGGTCGGCTGCTCTGATCGGTAGTTTCCTCGATCAACGCCAGGCGAATACCGAAGCATTAGCCTAACACACGGTCCCCGGACCGCCCGTGATCGTTCCTTCCTCTTCCTTGACCTGTCGTCACACCTTGTACACTTACATGCGCTACACTGCCACACAAGTCGGGAGTTTAGAGCTTGTCCCTGCTGGGACTGTGCCTCACTGGTGGGAGATAAATGGATGGGGAAACCTTCGCATCCCGACCTGTTTGTTGGCGCCGGATCTCACCATCCAGCTGCGGAAGATCTCCGTCCTGTGATAAAAAAACACAATACACTGACAGTGTGTCATATCAACAACGTAGTATGTTGCTAAGCGTGCTTACAATTGTTGCAAAGGTTTCGTGAGTCAGTGACATATCAGCTGAAGAGTCGCCAAGCAATCGCACTCCTCAGGCCGTCACGCTTTTATGGGAGATTTCGAGCGTAGACGTTGAAATTCGTGTGTTGGCGAGATAAGAACCGCGCGTATTTTCATTTCATTAGGAGCGTGAAAGTGAATAGTACTTCAAAAATGTAGTTGGCATATGTGGGAAAGGTGTTAGTTTTGGTAATTGCGTGTAACTGTATCTTTTCACAATTATCTTGGTTACGAGTTCATTTAATTTCAAATATTTCTACGAAGGGAAAGCAATCTGGCTTTCGAGTCTAATTTTTTGCTAACTTCAAAACTGGTAGTTGGGGCTCTGAATATCGTTAAGTGTGTTCTGTAGCTGCTGTTTAAACAGCCAGTCAGAGAGATATTTTTGTGGATTTCTAATAATATTATTCTTACAGATCTTTAGGTAAAATTCAATTAATGTTGAAATACGAAATTACAAAATCTCTCTGACCATTTAAAACTTCGGTCACTCCGCCCTTATTTGTTACCCCGTGCATGATTCCGGAAACATAGGGAAAAAACAGCAGTAAGCGGAGCGCGTATTCGTAAAGGATTATTCTAGAGATTACTATTGTGAATCCGTTCCCAAGTTAATGGAACGTTCTCAGCGCACAGCACTTGAGAATTCTCGAAGATTGTATCTCAAAGAGAGCGTGAGAATGTAAACTAACCGGGACCCATGGGTAGCTAGTACGATGGGCAAATAAACTGGCGGAACTACGACAGAAAGATAACAAACGGTCAGAGATATTTTTCCTGTTTTGCCTATGCACCGTTCGTACTGGCTGCATATTTCTGTACCCGAACTGCCGGAACTGTGCTTTTTTTAAAAAAAGCAAACTGCTATGAGCGAAGGGTTTGACATCCACCCCCGTTCGCTTTAATTAGTGCGACAGAGCAATTGGCCCTGAACCGGAGCGCGGCGTTCCTAGGATGTCGCATCGTTTGCGCTCGACACCTACGTAATACATCTCGTACACAACCTACATTTGGCTGCCGCGAATCTGCAATGAACCGAACGAGTAACATGGGGTCTTGAGGTTCTGACGTGATCGCTCTCGGTTTAACACAATCATTCTCAGCCCACATGACTACAAAGCACTCTTCGGACGTCTTTATTATGATGATTTCAATGATTATTACGGTCTGAGACCGTTATTATTATTATTATTATTATTATTGTTATTATTATTATCATGATTTCTTATGGTCTGAGGCCTTACGTGCACTGGGAGACTGATATGCATGAATATACTCGTAGAATGACAATATAGAAATGGTGGATTGAGAGGTAGGGGAAACGGGAGAACCGAGAGAAAACCTTCCGCGAACCCACTTTGTCCACCACAAATTCTTTAGTGTTCGCTCTGATTTGAACCCCGGTCCTTGCAGTGGATGGCGAGCAATCTGGTTGCTACACTACGGGTCGTCGACTCTTTGGATTTACTTAGAATTCCTGTTTGCCCCAAGTGTCACCCTTCTTTGGTGCTTGCGAGTCGTGGGCAACCCAGCAGGCGTTTCTAATCCACCGCCAGGATTTTTACAAGAGGAACCACTGACCCAACTCCGCTTGCTGGAATGAAATGTGTGCCCCGTAAAGAGAGAGAGCTACGGTCGTTAATTTATCGATGTTTCCGCGATATTCTAATACAATTCAGTTCAAGCTTTAGAGCTTCGTTACACACCTATTCCTTTGTATCTCGTTCAGATGTGTTTATACTTCCCGTTCGTTGTTTTTTTTTTCATTTATTCACTCTAGCTCGCATTTTGACGTCTTCTCTTTCTTCTATCATCAATCTGATCGAATATTAGGACCTACTTCAGTATATCGTGCATCATTTTGTTCACGTCAAATCGTGCGAAAAACTCAAAGGGTTGCGCTTGTTACGAATTTGCACATTGTTTACGTACATAGGAATTATGGGCCATAAACTTCTTGAACATCTCGAGGAGACCTTACGAATCTGAACTCAAAGTGAAGACGATGGAAAAAACAAACAGAAACAAGTCCATAGATCTACCATTAGTACATAGTGTAAATAACCTGCCAACGAGAATTCTCCCGGTACATCTTGTTCATTTCCTACGCCATTCGTGTGTGTCCGCGCTGCGGGCTGGGAATTGAAAAGCCGCCAACCTCCTCTGCGCGCTCTCTTTGGCAACATGCACTCGCACTTTATTTAGTGCAACAGGACAATTAGCGCTGAACCGATGCGGGGTGCTGGGAAGACGCTGCGATGCACGCGTCAGTAGGTCAGTTCGCGAAGCGCTTGGCACAGCCGCCACGTTTCCTGCCCAAGGGCGAGCACTGTGCGCGGAGAACAAGGAGGGCTTTTTGGAGGGCGATTTTTATTCGATCTCTCCTCTGTCTGCCAGACCGACTTAATCACGCGGGAACGCGAAATTTATTGGTATTTAGATTGTTGTTTTCTGGGGGCCAGATACGTATCTTTACAAGCAGCAACAGCAGCAGCTGTTGATTGTGTGCTCAATCATTGGAAGAAATCTAAGGAATTAGATATTTCTTAGAGAAGATGTATTTTTTTTGAAACAATCTTTAATTATATAATGAGAATATATGATATAATGATTATTTATTCGATACTTATATAATTATTGATTCTGTTAATTTAATTATTTAATTAAAGGATTGGTTAATTATTTACATTAAAGGATTGGTGAGAATTTTATTACTACGTGGCAACAAATAGAATAATAATTAGTATATATTATAATACCATTAGCACGTACACTAATGAAATTTACAGTATCGTTTGCCCCAAGATGTTTTCAGAATTCTGAAATCATAGTTTATATAAATTCTTACTCATAAAGAAGGGGTATAATATAGGTTCAATTTTAGCTCTTTAAGTTTCTTCGTGTTTCTTATACATTAAAGAAATGTGTGTTGTACCTCCAAAACCGTAAAGAAGAAGCCTTTCATAGAACACACTTTCATGACATGACTATTTATTTTCCCTCTATGAAGGCAGTGTGTATCTCAAAACGGAAATCAGGGTTTCAAGATGTGGAAACGAACACAACAGATTACGTTACTGAAAATCAGGAACGCACGACGGGAGTACATTTAGATTGTGGAGGAACCCACTCTTGAGGTGAATCACGCCGTGTGCGAACCGTGTTGTAGCATGAATTGGAGAAGTATTTTATTAAACAAAGCATAATGATATGGCATATTTTAAATCTAAAAAAACGAACGTTTAAACAAACAATGCGAATCGGTATCCTGAAACAAAATTACTGAAATGTAAGGATAAGCTGATAAACCAATCAAAAAGTGACTGCAAATATAATAGATATAATTGAGGTCTTTGAGGCATATAGTTCTGTTTTTGATAGTGCTCTAACAGTCACAAGCTTTGTGAGGAATAGTAAGCACTTGTGAGAGTGGAAGGAACTCTTTCTCAGAAAGGTGGCGGAAACAAATATTGAATTCATTTCAGACTTTGACTTTCTGAACTTTTGTAATTATATGGTAAGGTATTTTATTCCTGGACTTCGTCAGAGTATGAATAAAATACTACTTTTTAAATTGCCATTTAGACTTCTCAATGGAGCCATCAAGAGAGCCATCAAGAGTTTTAAAAAATTCGCTGCGAATAATATAATTCAGCAGTGGAGCAAGCTGGTTTGTTAGTAGAATGCAACTGATCATCGTATGTACTCCTTGAGAAATACTATTACTCCAATATAATAGTAGAAACTGTTATTAATACTAATAAACAAGTTTTGATGAAGACTTCATAAAGAACAGATACATGCGTTTTAAAATTGAGTGTATTTCCTTTTGATCTGAACTTTCTACCAAACGTAATTAAATGTTTAACAGGGTTCCTTAGCTATTAGCACATCTGGAGCTTGTGTGAAATTGCTTGTTGCACTGTTGTCGTTGAGCTCCTTCCAGATGACAGTCGAAAGTGTGTTTGTTTTTCATTTCTTGAGGTTGGATTGTTCTTGTTAGTTCTGTCGGTTCGTTCAATTGACCAAAATGTCTGGGAATGATTTCGCTTCGAACCATTTCAATGCAGCCATTTTTTTCAGTTTATTTGTTATTCTTTTTCTGAAAAAATTCCGAATTGTAGTTGAGCCTATTCTGCTCTCTTCCATCTTAAACTCATAAAAATATTTATGTTCGATATAGCTTCAAAAAAGTTCTTTAGACCATGTTTTTCCTTCCGTATTCTTCATATATTTTTAACGAGCAATGCTACGTGCTACTGGACCTTCAGTTATCTCGGCTTTTCCCGTTACCATGTGTCTATTTTAATGAAATGTTATAATTGGTTTCTCTTCATTCCGTTTCAGTTTTAAATTATTCTGTTAACGTGCAATATTTTAACATTTCGAATGTTTCTTTTTGTTGCAGGTGAGTGATTCTTGATATCTACAGCAGAAAAGAAATTATGAAACAACCTGCTGGTGAGTCTTGCTTTTTTATTGCTCAAATGTAAAGTCGTATGTGAATCACTTTGGCAAGTGATTCGCTTAATTTGGAGTCCGTTTGCCTACAAAAGGGGCTCTGAAGATGGTGATATGAAAGAAGGGTTATGAATTCGCAGACGCCATGCGAATTTCGTGCAGAATTCGAACTCGTTAATGTGCGAAGAATGATATGTCATTCTATTCAAAATAAAGTCCTGTACTCATGTGCAACTGGGCATATGGACGAACGAACACTAGTAATATGATAGGTAGATGAACATGATTCAGTAAGTGAATTATGTTATTAAAAATTATTGAATTCAATAGAATATAATCATAATAAATATCATTAGAACAATCTGAAAGAATCTTCAATATTCATGAAATATATTGGATCTTAGAATTATTTGATCATCGAATTGACAATTGAGGCAAATAGATGCTAGAAACCTAAACAATATAGTTAGGTTTTCTGAGGTAGAATATCTCAGTATGTTAATCAAAATAATTAATTCATATGAACTTTCTCTTTCGAGCATACTACATGAAACACGTAATGAACCGTCGAACCGATAGTCTTCCACGAACACCGTAAACTTCGATGTAATGAAAATTCATAATTTTTTTTTTTTAAAAGTGCTATGAAACGTAATGAACTTGCTTTATTTGAGAGCATGGAATTGACTAGCGAGTTCAGATTCTTTCGAACTTCTTGTGGAACAAATGAGAACTAATATTTTGTGCAATAGCGTGAAATATATTCAACTAAATGGGTTAATAGAAGTGCCGGATATATAATTATAATAATATTAAATGTCTGAATGCGCTGGCAGTTATGTCAGCACCAACGTCTTTAAGAGAAACCCTGCTGCCTGTTACATTGCACTCACGGAAACGTTCGAGAGATCGTGAACGCCGTGTTTCATGCTCCAAGGACCACTAGAGTCGGGGCGGACCGCCTGCCTCCTTGATTCCAGAATACCTCTGGGTTTAGCACTCTATTTCGATTGTGTGTGCTGACGTCCTCTCCACTTCAGTCGCTACAGCCTCCCCTCCCCTCCCCTCCCCCCGCCCCGTCCACCCGTGCATTTGGCGCACACAACCCCGCAACACCCGCCAACCCTCCCCCCCTCCTGTCTCCCCCCTCCCCCCCCTCGCGGGTGGCCTGACGTGGACCGCCCTTGTGCCGGGTTATAAAACGAACCGAAAATAACGGCAATAATTGCCACAATGAAATAACTGCTCTGTCAGGAGAGTTACAAAGAGTAACAAATACAAAGCTGTTCTATTTCTGGTCTATCAGAGAAATGAATCAGTGATCTTGAGGATTACAACAAGAGACAAACATTATATATTTTAGAAAAAAGTTATGAAAATAATTGAAATTATTAAAAGTAATTTAATTCGTTCTACAGAATCATAAAATTACTTTGAAATTACAATTAAGTACTTCAGAAATTAATTACAATGGACAAAAGTAAAATGAATGTACGAGAGAAATGCAAACAAGCAAGCCAAAACTTTCATTAAATTTTTGTTAGTTTTTTATTAATTTGTGCAAAACTACCAAACAATGTAATAAACTAGGTTTCGAGAGGATGACGAGATCTCGAAAGACCTTCGTAAAGATTGGATGCACCCCGACCAACTACACAACCCTTGCAATATAGATGATTAAAACGCTCTACAAATGAAGTTTTTTGTAATTGTATTATCGCACGCTAGGGACCTTGAATACGTGTCTACTGCATCACCTCATACCTCCTGCACGGCTGCGAACGTCCATTGAATCCCATCATTTCCACTTAATTTTGAGTGCCAGATTTGCCGCAAGTGAATGACCCCCCATTGACCTCGGTCATGTTTATCTATCACTTGCGTCGTTCCCCGACCGAGCGAATATGGAAACTGATTAGGGAGGATTTTGTCGGAGAATTTAATATCACTGAGCACCTGCCAGGGGTCTTTTATGCGCCACGAGTGAGACGGTCACACAGGATTTTCAGACCTTCGAATCTCCACCGTAATAGCCGGATTCGAGCTCAGTATGTTTTTAAAATGTTTAAAGTATGGCATAATCCAAAGTGGTTCGCTCGACGTCCATGATAGCTAGCGTCCCTCCCGCCCACCCACACATATCCCCTGTACCATCCTGATCTTTACCATCATCCCTATTCCCACACCACCCCTTACGAGCCCGGCCCCTTACCGGCCCACCCCTTATCACCTCCCCCTGGTCTCGGCCCCTAACTCCTTAGCACCCCGCCCCTTACCACCTCGCTCTTACCACTCCGCTTATACCACTTCGTTTTTACCACCCCGACCCTTACCACCCCGACCCTTACCACCCCGACCCTTACCACTCTGACCTTTACCAACCAGACCCTTACCATCAGCCCCGTACCACCTCGACCCTTACCACCCGACCCTTGCTATCCCGCCCCTTACCACCCGCCTCTCTTACACCTCGCCTTCCAGACCGCCCCTCCCCGACCGTCCCTCCCAAACCGCCCCTTCCAAACCGCCCCTTCCAAACCGCCCCTTCCAAACCGCCCCTCCCAAACCGCCCCTCCCAAACCGCCCCTCCCAAACCGCCCATCCCAAACCGCCCCTTCCAAACCGCCCCTTCCAAACCGCCCCTTCCAAACCGCCCCTTCCAAACCGCCCCTCCCAAACCGCTCATCCCAAACCGCCCCTCCCAAACCGCCCCTCCCAAACCGCCCCTCCCAAACCGCCCCTCCCAAACCGCCCCTCCCAAACCGCCCCTCCCAAACCGCCCCTCCCAAACCGCCCCTCCCAAACCGCCCCTCCCAAACCGCCCCTCCCAAACCGCCCCTCCCAAACCGCCCCTCCCAAACCGCCCCTCCCAAACCGCTCCTCCCAATCCGCCCTTCTCCCAAACCGCCCTTCTCCCAAACTGCCCCTCCCAAACCGCACCTCCCAAACCGCACCTACCTTCCCCGTTTCTCCCACACCGTTCCTTCCACACCGGCCCTTCCCAAAGCGCCTCTCCCACACTCGACCTGAAGTGCCGCTTTGGCGCGAACCGCGCGATTGTGTGGGCCCCCGCGGCGCGCGTGTGCCTGGCGCGGGGCGAAGTCCACCTAACCATTTGGCCGAGACCGCGCGCTTCAGCGAGCCCACCAGAGGTATTTTTACTTCGCCTTTGGCTCTTCGGAAACACAAAGAGGACATTTAGGGTAGAGGTTATTTAATGTGGCATTTAATATAGCACCGCTTATTTTGAACATAAATTGACTTATGGCGATCTCCTTAATAGCGCGAACAGCTGTAACGCAACAACCCCTTTGGGATTGTTGGTTGCAATTCCACTTTTGGCACGTTTAGATTTTGTTGTGTGTGAGGAGAGGTAGGTATAGATGCTCCACCACGTTCCTAACCATACCATAACCCACCTAAACCATAATCATTAAATCATAATCAGAAATTGATAATTTTCACAAGGAATGCTTAGAAATAGTTTTCTGATGCCAGAGTCGCGTTAAGACTATGGCATTAGGAGAGGAGTTGAAGGGAAAGGAAATGATGATGGAGAATAACTTGAAGAAATATACTAAATCGTGAGTATTCGGAAGCTGGTGAGGTGGAGCGGGGTTGCTCGCAATGGGCCACAGGGTGGGGCAGGGCCGCAAGCATCGCAGCGGGGAGGTCCGGCGTGATGCGGATCGGACCGGGTGGATCGGGGAAGGTTGAAGAGGAGAAGCGAGCAGTGGGGCAGGTTGTGGTGGGGCGGAGTGAAGTATGTGGGTGCGGTGGGGTACGGAGCGACGCGGATCAGAATGCGGCGAGGTGGAGCAAGGTAGAGCATGACATGCAAAGCTGTTGACAGAGAACGGAGGAGGAGGAAAGGAGGAAGGGGCAGAGGAGGAAAGAGAAGGGCAGAGGAGGACAGAGAAGGGCAGAGGAGGACAGAGGTGGACAAAGGTGGAGGGAGGTGGACGGAGATGGGCCGAGGAAGACGGAGGTGGACGGAGGTGGGCCGAGGAGAACGGAGGTGGACGGAGGTGGGCCGAGGAGGACGGAGGTGGGCCGAGGTGGACGGAGGTGGACGGAGGTGGGCCGAGGAGGACGGAGGTGGGCCGAGGAGGACGGAGGTGGACGGAGGAGGACAGGGGAGGTCAGAGGAGGACAGAACAACTGAGAAAGACAGGGGAGGACAGAGAAGCGAGTCGGGAAGGAGTGGATTGGGTTAGAGCGGAGCGGGTGGGGTGAAACGAGGGGACACAACGCGTGGTGGAGCAAGGTGAGGCAAGACGAGGCAAGGCTAGTCTAGGCGGGGTGCCGTGGGGCGGCCGTGGAAAGTGGCATTTGCATAGGGGCAAGGCAAGCGGGGCTGCCTGAGTGCGCGCAGTGTCTGCCGGGGCGCGAGCGCGCGCGCAACAGGGTAGTTAGCATATTAATCGCGCACGCGACGCCCCGGGGCGGCCCCGTGGACCCAGACCTTGTCAAAGGCCGCGCTTTCACCTGCCGCCCCTCCCCGCGCCTGGGCTGCCACGCCCCCTCCCCGCCGGGGCAGGGCGTCTTGGGACTGCTAGACGTACGAGCGCCTCCCGTCAGCGCTTGGCTTGGAGCTCGTGGTATAAAAGCTAGCGCACAAGTCTCCCACCCGTCGTCTGTGGGTTGGATTTCTTTCCACACTCAACGTAGCATGGCGAGCTATCGGAAGGTTTTCTCTGGGTTCTCCCGTTCCCTCTGCCTCTCACTCCATTTCAAGTCTGCTTGAGATTGCTAGACCTACGGGCTGCCTCCCATATGTGCTTGCCTGAATGTGGAGGCTCGAGGTATAATCACTACTGCATAAGCCTTCCACCGCTCGGTTTAGGGTTCAATTTCCTACCAAATATGTGTGGCAAGGCGAGCTCTTGGTAGGTTTTCTCTGAGTTCATTTCCCCTGCCGCTCACTTCATATTTCTCCATCATCGTTCACCACATTCTCATCGTGATTCAATAGATTGGTCTATTTATTAGATTATCAGTCGAGGGCATCAGAGGTCTTTTTTATCGGAGGGCACGTGAATTTTAATCCCTAATCTGCAATATTTTCCCAGAATGAGCGAAAGTAATTCATTTGCACAATGAAATCAAGGAAATAATATTGATAAATTTAAGATGGATGGAGACCATATGTTGACGAACACCATCAATCAATAATTCTGCCCGTTCATTGTATCAACGATGTGTGTATAGTGACGAGTTAATGTTAAGAAAAAAATAGTTATAACTAGCACAACGTTTTGGTGAAAATGTGTATTTATTATTTATAATGTAAGGTATGTTGAGAATTCCCTTCTTTACATCCGTTCATGTCTGAAGCACTCATAATTTTGGTGGACATGCTTAGACGCTTCGCTCTCTGTTAGTGGGTGCAGCAAGGTGCATTTAAATACTTACTTGAAAATTAAAAATATCGCTCACTAAATGCTTACTAAATCGCTTACTATAATACATTATCTCGTACAGGAAATATTATTAGGGAATATGCGAAAAACTTTCTTTAGAATTAATATTCCGTAAACAAAATACTATGATAAATTTAAATTAATGGTAAAAAGAGGCAAAAAATGTTTTCTGGCCTGGATACTCCTTTTAGTCGTAATTAGTCATTGTGTGGTGAAGACAGCAAAAGAAGTGGCATAGTTGTACTGATTAACATTGCATCATACTTAATCTGTGGACATTTGTTGTTCGCAAGAGCTCTTTTAAAATGTATCTATCCTGATTTACTATATTCGTAGAGCCACATGAAATTATTTATAAAATATTACTTTATTTAGACGAAATGTGTCGAAATGAATTAAATGCATATTTATAATACAAATTCTGTGCTTCGTTGTTGCCAGATTTTTTTCCAAAAGCTGTGACATAAGCTTCATTCTGTGTTAAAAATGTATTACTAAAAGTTATGTATCATATGTAAAAGTTGACACATTTAACACATTACATTGTACACAGGGATGTTAACTCAATATTACAGTAAATATTAATTGTGAAATCTAAATAAAATATCATTTCTAAATATTATACTAACCTTTTCTATAACATGTATTGAACGTACTTTTTGATGAATTTGAAAGACTAATATTTGGGTTAGACCTATACCTATAAAAAAAGAGAACATACAAACCACAGACAAAAAAGAAATCCGCTCACAAAACTGGATCATCCAAAAAGGCAGGCTCTGAAACAAGCTTGGAGAAAAATCACCAGATCATTATTTTCTTCCGTCTTAAAAATATAGTGCTATGCATTTTTATAGCTTTCTTTTTTCTTCTTTTGACTCCACTTTCCTGCGTCGACGAACAACGACGTTCACCTTTTGTATTCGTAGAGATGTTATTCCGAGATCTTATCGGGATCTTGTGTTTCCCGACACCCAAAGATTGCTTCCCCACAGCGTAATTTCGACCAGACACGAACGCTGCAGAATTCGCAAAAATTGGTCTCTCGTCGCCTTTGAACCCGCGTGCCCAATTGCCTCGGGCGGAGGGAGGAGATACGATTCCACGGGGAACACAACCACGAAACACGGTTTTATGCTTTATCTTCGCTGTGAAAAATATGCATTCATTTTTCTCTATCTTGACTGCATCGACAATAGAGAGAAAAATGGCTTGCATGAACCCCCGGGCTACTTTACATTCATGGAGTTTTATTAAATAATAAAATCTTACAAACGGCGGTTGCGATATGATACCTTGCAAATGTGAAAAGATTTTATTACTTCGCAGTGATTCCGCGAGTTTGGCTCATGGAAATTTACATGAGAAGGGCATATGGGTTTTATTAGTAAAAATCTGTATTATCGTTTTATAGTTTGCATTCTACATTGTAGTTGATGTTTTCGAGTATGTTGACCAAAATATAAATTCGTCTATTATAAGATTTGCGAAAGAATTGCGTTGGATAAAAATGAAATAAAAATTAAGCGGTTATTTGTATGTAGATGTTATTTGTGCGTGATTAATTAAAGGGCCTAATTTTAAGGAAGGGAATGACTTGATAATTTCTGCACTACAATGATATGTAACTATGCGTAGCTTGAAAATATTTTTATGGGGAGAGGCTATTGGTGTAGTGTACATTCGATTTGATGTTTTCTTACGAAAAAAATACAGATGCAGTAAATTTAAAAATATTTTTGTATATGTTGATTTATTGATATTTACAACGTTTTCAAACGATATATCGTTTTCTACTACTGTAATTGAGTTAAATTTTATCTATGAATTTGTGTTTTCGGCATGGGAGTGAGCTGAAGCTCCATGATCCTTTCTCTCTTTGAGGCGCGAATGGAAACATTCATTTTCGCTAGAATCATGTTCAGTCAGGATGCTTCCAGATATTATTTCTGTCGAACGTTCATGAAATATTTCTAATCTTCTGTTGGCAAATCGGCACCAGACCCTGTCCCGGGCCATGTTTCCAGATGACTCCAAAACGTGAGTGACTGTGTTATTCCATTTGTTCCACAATTTTTCAACCAAAACCCTCCAGCAGATCCAACATCTCTTCCCTCCGAAAAAATAGTAATTGACCGCAACCGCTCTCCCAAACGCCGCTTTTTACTACGACCGAAAAAAGGCTGGAAAACGTTGAGTTGGCTTGGGGAGGGGGGTGGGGGCGGGGGGAAAGGGCGCGGGCGGCGGCCCCAGGTGCTGCGGGAGCGCCATGAAGAAACTGTGTGCCCAGCGCCAATTAGCGTCGTCATTACCTGGCCCGGATGTGGACTTTGGTTTGTGTTGATGGCGCGGCGAAAAATCTACCGGCACCGTCGGGCTGACCGTCTCCGCGCGCCACACAGTGGGCCCGTGGGTGGAAACGTCGCGCAAGATACGCGGTGTTCAGCCCCGCGTGTGAACTTGGGGGCCGTGGATTTGTGTGGAGGTGCAAGGGGCCTTGTGTTGTGGGACCTTGTGTTCTGGTGGGTGGAGAGACTGTCAGTGAGAGGAGGACTGGGTGATTGGGCGGGGGTGGATACAAGGCGTCAGGGATTGGATGGAGAGGCTGTTTGCGAGGGGAGGACCGGGTAATGGGGAGGGGGTGCTCTTTTTGTAACAGTATATTCAAGTGAGGGAAATGCATTCTTTTTGCCAAGGTGTAGTTGTAGCCCGAGCAGTAATTAAAGTCCGAATACTAGTTTTAGAAAAGTATTAAAATATTAAGCTTAAGGAATTTGTAATTCGTGACAATTGAATGTGTTTGTTACGAAGGAAGTTGTCAATAAACAACTATGCGTTTAATGAAAATAATGGATGAACTTGAACGCATACCTGATGTTGCTAATGAAGCTATTTGAAAATTAATACCAAAACATGGAAGAAAATGCGTCATACGGCGTGTAGTTAATTTCAAGGTTGGTTTAAAGGTAAAATATTAAATATAAGTGAGAACGACACGCTGGAGTATTTCGGTGGGGAAGCAAAGTGGTACAAACCACTTCTGTTTCACGTTGTGTTCTAATACATACATTTTTACTCATGCATTTTCAAATAAGCCATTCCAAATTGATCATTCGTACAGCATTAGCGGCCTTATTATAGATTTATAGACGGTTATAGATTTTGAATATGAGAGGGAATTGTGTTTGTTGATTAGTGGCCGGAGTTGAATTAATTTGCTTGTTATTTTATTTTGATGTTTAATACAGAAGATATGCGTATATCGGCATGGCGTTCCGGGTATCCGGATACCAGCCCAATGGTGTACCTGAGCGTTTCAGCATGGTGTTCCGGGTATCCGGATACCAATGGTGTACCTGTGGTTAAGGTCCATCGCTTGTGTACCCTCCTTGGGGAATTGAAATAAAGATAAAGTTCAAATTAAGGACTAGAAAACCACATAAAGTTTACACTGTGTGTTCAATCTCTTAGCTGTAGGTGATATGCTTAAAAATATGCTTTCAATGAGCACGCGCAAAATTTCGATTGTCAGCGGATCCGCTGCCGTAACCGTCGGCTGTGGCTGGGCAACTTCCCGTCTATCGCCCTTTCTGTCCATCGCCACGTGTTCAGTGCGACAGTCGCGTGAATGACAATCACGTGTCTGTTCCGCAGCCCCGAGAAGTAAAGCCCGCAGACTGCCTCGCTCGTAGAGACCTCTACTTTATTCCTCGATTTAGCCCGCGAAACATGCTCTGCCCTAAACATTGTTTTGTACGTACTCCATTTATAGTCGTTTATAGTCATTTATAGTTTGTTGTAAAATCAATCCATATTCCTCTTTCATGGAAATATTGTTATGAAGGAATACAGGTTTTGTTCTCCTAATGTAGTATTGAAAGAACTAGCTGTAAATGAGTGGATGTAAAAATTGCCTGGTCTTCCTAAATTAATTTGTCACCTCATTTGGTACAACATTAATTGTTGATCTCTTATGTTAAAAAAGTGTTGCGTAAAACATCTTTCAGTAATTATTCTTTATATTCTATTATTTATATCTATTTATTTTCTTATTATTTATTTTTATTCCTAGTTATTTTTGTGTTTAGTGTCCTTACATGAGTCAGTTGTCATTTTAACGTGTATTACATGTAGACTATAGACTATTTTGAAAGAAATCGGTACTTCGTCGAATGAGAAATAATTTCCACGACGACTTTGACCTTTTAACTCCTATTGACATGTGATACCATTCGACATTGTTCAATTTTCCGCTAGGTGTCCGTACAATCAATATTTAAGTTTATATTTGAGGCAGTTGTCATTTTCAATATTTTTATTACTATTTCTCTTAATTCCTTATTCGGAGTACTTCGGAATAAAGAATTTGTTAAATCTACTTGTTTTCATATGCTTATTTAGGTTATTTATGAATTGACAACTCTTTCGAGTGAAAAGGTCGAGTGGAAAGTTCCCTCGAGTGTATTAAGAAACTCGATAGCTTGAGTGCATTGTGCTGCAGATGGTGGGTTAATGAAAAAAGTGATTGAGTGCTTTTTTGAATATTTTACCTTTCTTGTCTTGAATTCTCTAATCATAAACGTACCTGACTTTCCACATTCTCTCGTCGTTATACTTAATACATTGTGTGCTTGTTTCAACAAGCTATTGTCGAGAGTTCAGACTTGGTGTCTGGTATTAATTAGCACATGTCAAATGCAATATGTAATATCAGCAGCTCGTTGAAGGCAGGACAATAGCTGCCTAGGGATGGAAATGGAACCACTAACAAAACAGGTGAAACGAAAGCACCAGAGAAATAGCTTGTAACCTTGATGAAAAGGACTAAACTGTATCACATATTCCTTTAGAACTGTTTTGCCTAACGAAAAACTTCTTATTGATTTACATTTCATCTTAGTGACTCCGCTAAAATAATATTTTCAGTTTAACGTGAATAAATATTTCAGTATTTGGTATCATGTTGACTGTCTGTCAATCTGATACCGGAGAGGCAATTAATAAGCATGGATGTGTCCTAGTTATATTTTTGAATACACAATACTGTCTTTTTATCCGATTATCGTCTTAGAGGTTCCGAAATGTTTTGGAGTTAAAATCATCAGAAGTATGGTGCTTATCACTACTTGTCAAATGAAATGTTAAACTGAATCTACATGATTTTTCTGTAAAACAAATCATTCACGAGCTTTTACGATAGGATAACCTGTGAATAAGTGAGAAGATACGAATGGAAAATAAATTTCGACATACTTTATGACTCCAAAGAGGTTCAAAATTAATGTTTAGAAATGTCAAATGGAATTCTAATTTTGGTGCAGGAAAAACCTATAATTGCTCATGCGAGTTGAATTGGTTGCGAGGCTGACATAGTTATTGATAGACAACATTTTGGTACTCTTTAGATCAACGTTCTTTATGCTGTTCTACGGTATAAATGAAAAAATAGAAATAGTTGATAATGTATTAGGTTATTGAGTTGAAAAACTCTTGCATTTTATTTGGAGCAATACAAGGTGAAAATCTTTTTTAGGCGACGTGTAGTTGGAGAAAAGTTCCAATATCTTGAACGCTTCTGGCCTTGGAGATACTCCTCAGAGTTGTATCAACTATTCTCTCTTGGACCATCGAATACCTTGGAATGTTGTTATACTCACTGTGTCATATTGCAGTCTCGAAAACTTTGAATAATCCTTTCGACAGTATCATCTTCGCCCACCATTTTTTTGCCAAGACCGGTAACGACACACATACAGGCAACATAACTACACACATACAGGCAACATAACGACACACATACAGGCAACATAACGACACACATACAGGCAACATAACGACACACATTCAGGCAACATAACGACACACATACATGCAACATAACGACACACATTCATGCAACATAACGACACACATACAGGCAACATAACGACTCACATACAGGCAACATAACTCTCGCGCACAAATGATTGGGAGGTAGTAGGAACTTAAATTGTTCTTATTTTTTCAAGGGCTTTTTTTCAGCAGAGAGCCGGTTACCCTTTACGTCCTGATAGGATGCATATTCGACCATACACTGGACACCAACACACATGCAGGCCCCTCTAACCTGGAGTCAGGGGAACGCGAGGCCGTCCGCGACAGCAAACACAATCAATCAATCACGCCCAAGACGGGACTGAAACCCGCGACCCTTTGGACCGAAGGGCTGAGTCGGTACACGCTCTTAGGCACCTCGGCCATCCAGGTGGGCGAACTTGAGTTAATGAGTTTAAAATCAATGATTATCTGGCACCTTCCGCCATCGAATGCGCAGACCGACTGCTCTGATGAGTAGTGTCCATGATCTTTTCCTGGCGAATGCCGAAGCATCATTCTGTATGAACAATGGATTTCGTACCGCGCTCGATTTTCCCTTCCCATTCCTTCGCCTTCCATTCCTATTCCCAGGCGACATGGCCCACAGCTGTCGACGTGCCCTAAACCCCTATTCCCAGGCGACAAGGCCCACAGCTGTCGACGTGCCCTAAACCCCTATTCCCAGGCGACAAGGCCCACAGCTGTCGACGTGCCCTAAACCCCTATTCCCAGGCGGCAATGCCCACAGCCGTCGACGAGCCCTAAACCCCTATTCCCAGGCGACAAGGCCCACAGCTGTCGACGTGCCCTAAACCCCTATTCCCAGGCGACAATGCCCACAGCCGTCGACGTGCCCTAAACTCCTATTCCCAGGCGACAAGGCCCACAGCTGTCGACGTGCCCTAAACCCCTATTCCCAGGCGACAATGCCCACAGCCGTCGACGTGCCCTAAACTCCTATTCCCAGGCGACAAGGCCCACAGCTGTCGACGTGCCCTAAACCCCTATTCCCAGGCGGCAATGCCCACAGCCGTCGACGTGCCCTAAACCCCTATTCCCAGGCGACAAGGCCCACAGCTGTCGACGTGCCCTAAACTCCTATTCCCAGGCGACAAGGCCCACAGCTGTCGACGTGCCCTAAACCCCTATTCCCAGGCGACAATGCCCACAGCCGTCGACGTGCCCTAAACCCCTATTCCCAGGCGACAAGGCCCACAGCCGTCGACGTGCCCTAAACTCCTATTCCCAGGCGACAAGGCCCACAGCTGTCGACGTGCCCTAAACCCCTATTCCCAGGCGACAATGCCCACAGCCGTCGACGTGCCCTAAACCCCTATTCCCAGGCGACAATGCCCACAGCCGTCGACGTGCCCTAAACCCCTATTCCCAGGCGACAAGGCCCACAGCCGTCGACGTGCCCTAAACTCCTATTCCCAGGCGACAATGCCCACAGCTGTCGACGTGCCCTAAACCCCTATTCCCAGGCGACAATGCCCACAGCCGTCGACGTGCCCTAAACCCCTATTCCCAGGCGACAAGGCCCACAGCTGTCGACGTGCCCTAAACCCCTATTCCCAGGCGACAATGCCCACAGCCGTCGACGTGCCCTAAACTCCTATTCCCAGGCGACAAGGCCCACAGCTGTCGACGTGCCCTAAACCCCTATTCCCAGGCGACAAGGCCCACAGCTGTCGACGTGCCCTAAACCCCTATTCCCAGGCGACAATGCCCACAGCCGTCGACGTGCCCTAAACTCCTATTCCCAGGCGACAAGGCCCACAGCTGTCGACGTGCCCTAAACCCCTATTCCCAGGCGATAATGCCCACAGCCGTCGACGTGCCCTAAACTTCTATTCCCGGGCGACAAGGCCCACAGCTGTCGACGTGCCCTAAACTCCTATTCCCAGGCGACAAGGCCCACAGCTGTCGACGTGCCCTAAACCCCTATTCCCAGGCGGCAATGCCCACAGCCGTCGACGTGCCCTAAACCCCTATTCCCAGGCGACAATGCCCACAGCCGTCGACGTGCCCTAAACCCCTATTCCCAGGCGACAATGCCCACAGCCGTCGACGTGCCCTAAACTCCTATTCCCAGGCGACAATGCCCATAGCTGTCGACGTGCCCTAAACCCCTATTCCCAGGCGACAATGCCCACAGCTGTCGACGTGCCCTAAAACCCTATTCCCAGGCGACAAGGCCCACAGCTGTCGACGTGCCCTAAACCCCTATTCCCAGGCGACAATGCCCACAGCTGTCGACGTGCCCTAAACTTCTATTCCCAGGCGACAATGGCCATAGCTGTCGACGTGCTCTTAAATCACAATCAACTGAGCAATTAATTTCATTTTTGTCCTACTAAGTTTATGTTATGGCCTGCGATGCAACTGTTTGTGCGGTGACGCTGACCAGGAGGTCCCTGGGTTCGAGTCCTGACGATGACGAATTTTCAAAACTAGATAAACAGCTGGCTCGAAATCAGCCGCTTATTGGAGGAGAATTCTAGAGGGTGGCATCTCTGATAGGTAGTTTTCCGTGGTTTCTCCGATTAATGCCAAGTAAATGCTGCAGCAGTGTGCTGACACACGACCAACGGACCACGCGGCATTTTTCCTTCCTCTTCCTTGTTTGATTTCTCCCATTACACACATGCTCACACTTACATGCATTACACTGCTAAATATGACGGGAGACCAGTGGAGAGGTTCGAGCTTGTCCCGTCTGGGGCGCTCCCCGCTGTAGAATACGAAAGGAAACTGAAAGAATACGGAAAGGAATAGGAACGAATAAGCAAGGAAAAATAGGCCTATATACCTCGGCGACCTATATACCTCGGCGTCTATATACCTCGGCGACCTATATACCACGGCGACCTATATATACCTCGGCGACCTATATACCTCGGCGACCTATATACCACGGCGACCTATATACCTCGGCGACCTATATACCTCGGCGACCTATATACCACGGCGACCTATATACCTCGGCGACCTATATACCTCGGCGACCTATATACCACGGCGCCGGATCACACCATCCAGTGGGCGAGGAGCACCGCCACCTCCTGGTATTAATACATTCACAACACTTACGGGACTAATTCCCGTAGCAGTTGTCGTGCCCGGAAACATGAATGAATCAATCATTTTGCCCCTCCCGCTTCTTCCCGAGCGTTTGTAGCTTTCCACTGTCCATGCGCTCTCTGCCCCGCCCCCGTCCCCGCCCCCTGCCCCGCCCACGCAGTCGCTGAGCGAGCGCCCGCGAGTCTGCCGAGGCGATGCCGTTCCCACCGGCCCCCGCGCGCTGACTCAACGCTCGGCGCTGCGCAGGTATTTTTAACCGCGCACTGTTTCCATACACAAATAGCAGGCGCGACGGCGTACCGCGCTGCTGGCCCCGTGCTCCCCTGGGAAAAGCAGGAAGCTCCTCCGCCTAGATGCCACTCCGCCGGCTGAGCGCGTCTTAGAACATACTCTTGGTTGTATATTTGTTCCATATCTCCAATCTAAGGAAAGGGGGTAAAAAAATAGGTTTAGAATAGTTGTAGCTCTTAAACATTATATACTAGATAGTATACTTTTAGAGAAGGTAAAGCAAAAATTGGCGTGCGTATGGCCAAGATCATTAAAGCAGTAGTGTCGTACCGATCTCGAACTGAAGGATCGCGGGTTCGAGTCCCTCCTCGGGCATGGTAGGATTTGTGTTCGTCCTTTAACCCTCATATCTTCTCCATTTCATGTTATCTTTATAGTTAAATTCAATAGTGGTCGCTAATGACCTAAATGTTGATGCGACCTTCAATACCCCCCCCCAAGAAAAGAAAAGCAAACATTTTTGATACCATGTTATTGGAAATGTCTGTTTGTGTTGTCGAAGTACTACTAGTATATCGCATCGAAATACATCTTATACATTTACGAGATGTAAAAGTTTAGTAGTCGATGGCAATGTTTTTGTACACTTTGTTTTTCACATTTGTAGATAAGTTAATGCTGTATAAATGCATCTATGGGTTTTAACGTTTTAATATATTACATTACTTCATTACAACGTACCATGTTCCATTTCATGTTAAAAATAACACGTATAAAATAAAAAGAAGTTTTCTGATTTCTAGAATTAAAAATTTTTTATGTAAAAAAAATACCACGAATTTATCACAGAAATTAGAGTATGTGTGGAAATTAACTGGATCTAAACCTACTTCTGGTTGACCAAAGCCCGTAACGGGCTGTCGAGCTATACGACAGAACCAATTGTACTTTTCACCTCCTTGTCTCATAATATATTGAATTGAATTAATGCCTTATTTTACGTGGCGAAACTCGGGCCCGTCAGGCCCGCTCTTCCGTCTGACCACGCAAATTTCGCTACGCTCCTTTCACCAACTAGCAGAGAAAGGAGTTATTTCTTGGGCGAAAAACAGGCGATTTGAATTTAGCTCAGAGGCGTCATTTTTGGCTTGATCTTTTACATGCAGTAAATCTACTACAGCCGGCTTTACTTCCCCTCCGAAGGAAGGCGTACGAAGGATTTTTTCGCCTATATACTACGCCTATATATTTACGTGAACACCCTATACACGTGTAATATATGTGATATGTACTAATTACCCTTCCTCATTCTTCTCTTTTTTACTTCTTAATGCCTACCTGAAGGTAATTTTCTATTTGTGTATACATTTCGTTTGTCTCATTAACCTTGTGCCCGATAATGTCGTTCTAAAAATGTTATTTAATGAATCATTTCACTCGATCCTCCGGAAAACATCCGTTACGGGACAATGTAAATGATTATCGAAGAAAGAAAAGTAGACGTAGATTGTCAGAGACTGATTGCTCGTCCCAGAAGAGTTCAACGTGTAGGAGTTAGATTACGCGTACAAATAGCGTTCGTTAACATACTTCGGGTCGAAGACATACACCGAGTCTCTGAGTTCCTTCCTTTTAGTGTGAATCTTTGTTTCTCCATGGACGGTGTATTCTTAGCACGGCTATCCCTTGTGGGTCTGGAAAACTTGACTGTTCGTCGTTCTTCCGTGGGCGGTCTTTGAGAAATTGACTTAGTTTGTCACCAGGTGAAGTTTATTGTAGCTAATTCTTTACTTTAGACTTTAGTATGCGATTATGTATACTTTTGATGTGACTTATGAACGATAGTCACTTATGAATGATTTTAAAATGCAGGAAATATGTTTTCTTATTACTCAATAGTCATACATCACGGTTTTCTGTACAGTCATGATACTTAATGATTATCAATCAGGAGGATATTACATTAGAAGGAAGGATACAGGCAATTTGCCGTAAGAATATAGATTAGGACGTATGTATGAATATTGAGTCCGACAAATCAACGTACGAAATAACAATGTTCCACGTATACAGGTCTCGATGAAGATTTTCGTGAATTCGAGATGTCACATATCGAGCTTCGAAAGAACGAGATCGAAGATAATTAGAGAGATTACTACACTTGGGCTTTCCATTGATACTCCGGACACTTCTTTCACAAGTTTATTCATAAGTCGTACTCGCGGCCGCTACAGCACTTCATTTGCGGTGAATGCCTTCTTTGCAGCAGCTGGGAGTACAAAGTCTGAAGTCGAAGATAAAGTACACGAAGATCGGGCATATCGAGATTCGACACAACGGAGTTTGACGTGTCATGGATTAACATATTAAGCTGTGTTACATCGAGGTTCCACCTAACGTTTTTTAAGACATAGAGGTTTGAGATATCCAAGTTTGATATGGTAACGCTTCTGATATATCTCAGATTACGAATCGAAATTTCAACAATCGAGACCAGCGCAGAGACCGGAATTAACTTTCCAGGTCTTTTCCCACATGCCATGGAACTGACACGAGCCGTAAAAGTCAAAAACCTCTTGAATCATTTTTTTTACCTTTATAGCAACCTCGGCACTTCTAATTCGGCGCGCGTCTGCGCCAGCTGGGCGAGCGGTAAGGCCGCGTGCGGCGTCATGACGTAAGGGGGACGACGAGCCAAAGTCCACCTCCGCGCCCTCTGGAGGGTTCACAGTCCGCGGGCGGGCGGCGACTCCCACAGCGGCCCCGCCCCCCGCCCCCCGCCCCCGCCCGCGCGCGGAGAGCGCAGAGCGCAGCGTAAACCGAGAGAGGAGGAAGGAAGGATGGATGGGGAGGGGGAGGGGGGAGCGCGGGAAAAGCGCGCGGACAAGGAGAATCCCTTCCGTTTGGCTTTCGCTGGCTCTGACCCCCGCCCCCGCCGCCGCCGCTGCTGACGCGCAAACAAACACGGCCGTCGGTTTTAATTTTGAAGTGGACTTCGACCGGCGGAGGTGTGGCAGCTGGAGGCACGTTGGGCCAGAAGAAGTCGAATAGTGGACATATATAATAATAATAATAATAATAATAATAATAATAATAATAATAATAATAATAATATAGTAATAATAATAATAATAATAATAATAATAATAATAATAATTGTTATTATTATTACAAGTGCCGGTCAGGATAGTCGAGATCACTAAGGCAGTTGTGCAGCGATCGAACCTCGGACCGAAGGACCGCGGGTTCGAGTCCCACCTCGGGCATGGTTGTATTGTGTTCGTCCTTTCACCCCCTATCATCATATCGTGTCATCCTCACAAACCATACCGTTACACGCAATAATGGTCGCTAATGACCTAGAAATTGATGCAACCTTAAATTTAAAATAATAACAATAATAATATGATAATAGTAATAAAAGTAATAATAATAATAATAATAATAATAATAATAATAATAATAATAATAATAATAAATTAATACAAAGCCAAACCCGCCATGGAAAGTAATCAGTTCAAAATGTATTACGACCAATACATAATGATAAAATGACTCCGACAAGTAAATCAGACATTCTGCTAATACTACATAACCTACAGGAAAAGAAAGAATTCATCATTGATGTTACACACCCTGCAGACCACAACATCAGTAAAGCAGAAACAGAAAAAATCTCAAAATACATTCTCCTATCAATAGAATATAAAGATATATACAAGCTTGAGTCGCTTCAGATTACACAAAATGTAATAACATCAACAGGTCTTGTTTACAAAAATCAACAGTAATATGGAAAAATTAGTCTTCCTCCTCACAAAATTATTCCAAAAGCCCAAAAGTAAGTAATTCTTGAAACCTGCCTTATTGTTACAGGATTTAAAATATGTAAAGCTAGGATTATTGGATGCTTAGAGTCCCCTCAAACCTGGAACCCCAAATGGAGAAAACCCTTAGAAATAATAATAAGTAACTTTCGTACTTGCGAGTGGGGCTCTGGCTGTTACCGCGCAAACGCTCACCTGAAGAAATATAAGCTTTCTAGCCAAAAAAATGTGAATGGGTGCTTAATTCATTCAGGTATAAATAGTACCCATCAGACAGAAATCATTGAAGTCTGTAAAAAATCGTATCTATTCATACCTGGTTTTCATCGCTCTATACCTTCATTTAAGAAAACAATTGTCAAGAGAACAAATGACAAGAGAAATAATGGGTATGATAATTTTAATGAAAATAAAAACCAAGGCGTTAAGGCGGTAACATTTTTTGATCTTTTCACGTTTGACGTAGATTTTCACGTTTTTTTCCTATTTCCATTATCTTCCCGATTTCACGGAATCCAATGATTGGAAGAAGCTTAAGTGACTGGGATGCGAGTTTCATTTTGAGGGGGGAAAGGGGGGCGGTAATGGAACGCGTTTGGAATGCGCTGTGTTTGGTATGGCTGTGATTCATAATTCAAAACGAAACTTGTAGAAAGTTCTAAACTAAATTTATGTTAGCTACTTTATTTAGTAAAATGTAACTTAGGTGAGGTGAGTGTTTATCGCACCAAATTAGTCAAAGTAGAGATGCTGATGAAACGTGGTGTAATAAACCTATATTATTTCAAGCATTTTCTACATAACGGTCTTAATTTCGTAATGGAGCGCGTTAAAAAAGTGAGAGACTGGTAAGATGTGTGATGTATGATGTGGTTTAGTGTGTAATGAACTCTGGTATCGTGTGTAGTGGGTGTGGTGCGTGTGTGTAGTGTGGTAATGGAGAGATCAGTGTTGTGGTATGTAGTGTAGTGTGGTATAGTATAGTGTAGTGTGTGGTAGAGTATATTGTTGTGTAGTGTGTGGTAGAGTATATTGTAGTGCAGTGTGTGGTAGAGTATATTGTAGTGGAGTGTGTGGTAGAGTATATTGTAGTGCAGTGTGTGGTAGAGTATATTGTAGTGCAGTGTGTGGTAGAGTATATTGTAGTGCAGTGTGTGGTAGAGTATATTGTAGTGCAGTGTGTAGTAGAGTATATTGTAGTGCAGTGTGTGGTAGAGTATATTGTAGTGCAGTGTGTGGTAGAGTATATTGTAGTGTAGTGTGTGGAAGAGTATAATGTAGTGTAGTGTGTGGAAGAGTGTATTGTAGTGTAGTGTGTGGAAGAGTGTATTGTAGTATAGTGCGTTTAATATATTGTAGTGTACTGTGTGATATGGTATGGCTTCTAGTGTTTAGAGTAGCGAGAGTGTGTTTCGGGCCCACTGGGCGGCGCTCGAGGCGTGTCTCCGCCGTGTCTCCTGAATTCGCCGACGCGTCACGTTGCGAACGACTTTTCCGCGTTCCTCGTCGCCGGACGCAATGGGGGAGGAGGGAGAGCGCATCCCGCACTTTGCCCTGCGGCGAATCTCCTGCAGAAAATTTTTTCATCGAAATTAACCACAGCGGAAAACAAAATGTTTTTTCATCGCGACCGTTTGGTTTTGTCATCGTCCCAGCCCTGGATTAACAGAATCCGCAGGATCAGAGACATTTGGCATCCCTTTCTATTGCAATATCACCCTTGAATTACTAGTAGGCAGCCGACACACCCAACCTCGCTGACCTGGTGATGCAGGGACTGGGGGCACGTGCTTCCAAGTACGCGTTACACAAAGTTTCAGGGTTCGAATTTCGCGTACGGCATATATTTTTTCAGTTGTGAGAGTATGTATGGTGTATGTATGGCATGCTGTGAATTAAGGATTACTAAATCTGAATCCTTTAGTTGATTCTCATACCCACCTCGGTAAATTACTGTGAGAATGGTAAGTTAAGGGCCTTCGGGTCACTGCGGTCAGCACAATTTAGTTGTCAACATTGCTCCCTACCGCTTAATTTGGTCCAATCACCGGCGGGCTAACGAGCCACATTGGTACAGATGTTCGCGATGAAGGTTAGAGTTGGTGGTGGAAATAAACAACTTAATGTTCACATATTCTGTTCCCCAGTGAATATCGTGTCACCGTCATGCGTTTTGTACGACTGGTTGAATCAAACATCCACTTTGGACTGCGACGTTTATAGCAGTCCTATTTCAGCTAGAGATAGCTCTTTCAGCGGAGGAATATGTTAACGAAAAAACAAATAGTAATAAAATGAGAAGAGAGGTATATCAAGAGAGTTTTAAATCGTACGCCAAGTACTTGTAAGCAATGAAGCTATAAAAAAATTAAAATATTTTTGACTCTCAATATAATGCGAAATATTACTTCTCTATTGATTAATAATTATATCCGAAAATGTATGTATTTTTTGTGAAGAAGGTCTTGCACATTACAAGAGAAATGCCCGAAAGGAAAAGTTTCTCTTTCTTCTGAAAACTATTTCACTTAACGTTCTTGTATAGAAATGATCAACTCTAATAAAGAAACTACTGAGACTGTCATTTATTGCAAACCTTAAATCGATAAAAACACGTGTTGAAATTAGAAGTATCATGGTGTATGTTTCGTGACGTCTCTGTTCGCTTTTCTATATTTTACTCGTAATCATATATTTTAAATTTGAAATGTATGAAGTGATTTTATGTTTGGTTGAAAAAGTGTTGGAATGTATAAAGTGATTCCGTTGCATACTTCATCGTATTCTTAATTGATGGTTTGAAAATAATTTATTAGCAGATTGGATGAGATTCTAATAGAAGAAACAAAAATCTCCGAAAACCATATTCATGTGAGTGTTTGTGAGCGTCGAAATACAAACGACTTAAAGGAAAATGGAGACTTGAAAAACAAAGGAGCTGTCGTCATGAATCCATAATACTACACAGACGCGTCTAAACGTTGTCTCATGCCGAGGCTCTCAAAAGTTGCACATACCCTTCCTCGCGGGTTGTATTGTAGGGATTTTGGAATTTGACCAAGATAGCCCCCAATGCAACAAATATTTTTGAAGCATATTCACCTCCAGGCACCAATATTATAATCTTTACTTGCAACACTTCCTGGCTGACGGATGTGATCTGATTAGGATGAGACATATCGAAGGATTTAATTTTGATCGGCATTTAGCCAGACCGGTTTTTACCACAAGCGTACATGGACATGGCCCACAGAATTTTTCCCGTTTTTGGAAATACATGCGGTTTGCATTGGAGAACTCAGATTTAGGAGACCTATGTAACTTTTAAACCCCTGGAGACGGCTACCAATAGGTAAATTCCCATATTTTTAGATCAACAAATCATCCCTGTAAGAAGAAACGAAAGAAGCGATTTAATGAAAAGGACCGTATAATCTAATACGAGGGTATAGGAATACCGATTTTACGAATGACGGAAATTTTAAGGCGAAATGTTGTGATTATGTCGAAAGGAAATAAAGGACAAATGCCAGAAAAAAACAATATTTTTTCCACCTCCACCTATCTTACTTACAATAAAATGTGGAAATTTATATATTTTTGCTCTTGCCCGAAAAAAAATAAACGACGGAAAGCAGAGAAGTTAACAGGGAAAAATAAATAAAGAAGGAAACTGAAACTTCTACTTCATGAAGTGGAGGAAAAGAGCGTTCGTAGTAAATACCAATCGTAGCTCCAAAGAAATACATCTTCGGCTGCAACTTCCACAATGGTGCGAGAAGCGCTGGTAAGCTGTTCGTGGTCTTGCGGTGATAATCGGAAGGCAGAACGGTTATTGACCAGCGAAGTCTCCTCGGAAGCCTGCAGATCCCTCCGGTCCTCCTGCCCTTGTGGAGGATATTGCGGCGGGGAAATAAAAGAATCCGAAGGGTCAGCATTCCGCCAAAAGGGTATAATAACGGCGCCGCCGACGAAAATATCCAGGGTCGGCGTCGCACAGGCTGCACAGATCGGGGCGTGAAGGAGAAGATCAGCGGGTGAAAGGGGGATTTTACAGAAGTTGGTGGGATGAGATAAAGTTGAAAATAATGTTTTATTGCGTTGGAATGTTTTATTTTCAGTACAACACTTAGAACATTAACTGCAATTGAATTGAGTGTGAAAGATTGGGGTAAAATTGAAAGTTTTGTCTCGTTAAAAAACTTCTGTTTCTTATCTTTTTAAAGCTGAAGTACATTTTGTAGAACATGATATGGATAGTATGTATTGTGACTATTGCACGTTTCTTTAATTTTATGCTCTTCAAATATACATGCATTATTTGACAATGTTCGTGTATTTGGGTCGTCGGTAGTTTTTGTTAAATACCTTTGTATGTAATGCCTATTTCTCGTGAAAAATTGGTTTTGAACCGAATGTGGTTTTACTGAATTATTTCTCTTTGGAAAATATGGCATACTTAATAAAAGGCGCGTTTAAAAAGAATTCTCAAATATAGTTAAACAAAATTAACAAGTAAATAATATATTTCTTGGAGGGAAGTCTGTACTCCTTATCAACATTTTTAGATAATGTGAAAACATCAGAGTAGTGGTGTCTCGTCACGCAAATATATGATGGATCGCTTGTCAGGGAATCAAAACTCTACCCTAAATTATTTGTCTTTGAAGTACTGCAAGTATCTATATTATAAATTCGATCATTCGTAAAATTAGTAATTAGTAAAAGTTAAAATTCTTGATAATCAGTATGGACATTTACATTACGAAACAGATAAAATGTATCAAAATATCAGGTACGTGATATAGTACCCAAACACGTTTCGTGAGAAAACACAATACGTACTCACAATTTGTTGCTTCGTGTTCTTCCAAAAGCCTTTGGTTTTCCCCATCTCCTACTCTGCCATTGCCATACTTTACGTCAACACCTACATGCAGCCGTAAGCATAACAAAGTCGTGGAATCACCTCGTATTTCCTTTCCATACCCTGCACTCGCCTCGTTGCCCTCGCTTTTACTGCAACGAGAATTACTCCGCTAACTCCCAACACCTTTCTAACTCACTGATAAGCGCCTGAGGGGGTAATGGCAGCAGCAACGGAGCACAGAGCGCCTATAATCACGGAGTGCTGGAAGTGTGTGGTTGCATGACGCGTGGATGGTGATGAGGTGGGAATATACTGGGCGAAGCCAGTAACATAAAATGTTTGTTTTTTAATCTACTTCGGATATTGCACCGCGGAGTACATAAGGTGTCTCATGAGACACTCATCTATTAAATCCTGTTGTCTATACTATATTGAATAGTCGCTTCATACATATGCTGTCGCAGACGTTAATTAATGAAGAAGATAACATATCGTAGAGAAAGAAACGGAAATAGTGTACTGAGTGGTTTGCTTGGCGATAGATTAGGTAAAGATATTTCAATGCAGGAAGAGGGCTTATCTACGTAATTACATGTTTTAGGAGGTGTGTGTGTGTGTGTGTGTGTGTGTGTGTAAGAGAGCGAGCGAGAGTAGTTGTAGAGGTAACTGTTTACTGTTTTAGTGGGGCAAAATAAGTGCATTGAATTCAATATGATTACTTTAAACGTTGGCTAGATAATTATTTTATTCCGCTTGTGGCCGAATTATGTGGAATGCACAGTATTTGATGACATTTGTAAGCGAGAGTGAATGTGGACAAGAGTTCGGATTGCGGCCTTGATGTGGGAACCGCACGAACACCACCTGTTTGCGTTTAAACAGCACCCGTCACATTTCGGGGTCATTTCGACCGTGCGGTCAGAGGTTCGTTCGGTCTGTTCACGGTTCTGTAAACAATGCCTTCAGCAAAAGTTCACTGGGTGCTGATTAATCTTCAATGTTTGTTTACAAGTTAACTTTTGCTTATCCAAACCAATGAGGTTATAGGGACGTCGCATATATTGTTATTATACAGCTGAACGCATTGCTAATTTCTTCTTCTTCTTCTTCATCTTCTTATTCTTCATCTTCTTTTTCTTTTTCTTCCCCTGATGCCTCTCAGCGTCGGGTTAGCCATTTGACATACTCCCCGTTTGTCTTGTGCCTTGCGCTTTATCTCTCCTGGTGTAGCTCCGCTCCTTTGGCATACATCCTGTGTAAATGCGTTCTATGTACCTCTTAGTCTACCAGGTGGTCTCTTTCCCCCTGGCCTAGCTTCGATCATTTGTTTCGGCTTGCTTTCCCCCTGCCATTCTATTAACATGTCCATACCACTTTAGAGCCTTGTTTTCCATTTCCTTCATTAGCGGAGTAACTTTTGGTTCTTCTCTAATTGTGTTATTTCTTATCCGATCTCTTCTTGTTTTCCCCTACTATCCTGTGTAGGAATTTTATTTCCACTGATGTGATTCTAGTTTCTGTTGCTGCTGCTAATTTATTACTTTGGTAAATTACAGATTTTTGACTCACTGTTTTGCTAGTTACTTAGACATTTTCCGTAGTTGGATTTTTCGAAATTTCCTGGAACTTTGAATTCAAAATTGTGCTGTAGTGGGTGGTTTTCAAGCCGAGTTTTAGAGCGTTATGAGCGAGAAGGGGCTTTCTCGGTGGGAGAAACGCGCGAACACCACCTGTTGGCACATACATCGCCTCCTGCGTCTGTTGTTGGCCGTAGTCACTTTGAACGGCACGCTTTGCGGCCGTTCACGGCCCCATGAGCGTAATTCGTTAGACAATCCACCACTTCGAGTGGATTAATCTGGAGGTGTAACCGATTCGACTTCCTTGCTTCGTTATTAAAATGAACTACAATTTATTAATTTGTTATTTATAATTTTAATTATTTCTATTTTTATGTCAGACATCTTAATGAAGGAGACGCATTTCTAACAGTAAAATATGAAAAGTTTCAGTAGAAATAATTGCTTACTAATTAAGTAGATAAAATAAAATGATTTATTTAAATTATTTTTATACGCCGTGTTTTCTGATTATTTCAAATTTTAGAAAGTTTTTCTTTTTTCTAATTCGGCTGCAGTGTGAGTGAAAAGAGCTGAGATAAATCAAGTTTGTTTTTTTTTCATTTTTAGTTTTCTCTCTTTTGAACTAAAGAATTGTCTTCGTAAAGTATGATAGTTTTAATGGTAAAGGCACTGCTTAATGTTTACGTAAGAGAGATTTATTCAAATTAATTTATTCTTAAGTAGTATATGTCGTTTCAAATTTTTTATTTTTTTTATTTTTTATTTTTTTCCCCAAAAAACTTTGCACTTTCTGTTTGCCAATAAATGGGGGGCATCGCATTCGGAGGCATTTCTAACTGAGGGTTAGGGTTGGTGTCGAGCAAAGTTGAGCGTCATCGGTGGTGGTGGTGGTGGGGGGGGGTCTCATGAACACCACCTGTTGGTGCAAACAGCGCCCCCTGCCCCTGGCGTTTTGAACGCGACGGGCGCGCGTCGCGGCCGTTCACGGCCCCATAAACGTAATGCGCTAAGCAATCGGCCGCGCCGCGCGCAGATTAACCCGTAAATGGCGGCTTATCTGAGGCCGGCGGCGGCGCGCCCCGAACGGCGCCGTATATCTCCGGCGGGTAAGTAATTTTAAAGCGCCATTCGAAGGGCGGTAAAGCGACCGCGCGGGCCCACGCCGACCTGGCGCGTCGCGTCGTTAGACGGGGCATTGGAAGAATGGGGACGGGGGCGAACAGGGATGAGGCTGCGGGCGGGGAATGAGCAGGAACACGGACGGGGGCTTGGGCGGGGACGCTGGCTGGGACGCGGGCGGGGACGCTAGCGGCAATGTTGGCGGGTACGCGGGCGGGGACGAGGAGGTGGCGTGGACGCGGGCGGGGACGCTAGCGGCAATGTTGGCGGGGACGCGGGCGGGGACGCGGGCGGGGACGCGGGCGGGGACGCGGGCGGGGACGCGGGCGGGGACGCGGGCGTGGACGCGGGCGGGACGCGGGCGGGACGCGGGCGGGGACGCGGGCGGTGGCTCGAGTTTGGAAGGTCCTCGTCGCTCCATTCAGACAATCGACCTGTGCGAGCACCTTTTTGCGTCGTGTTTTGGTGATACTCGCTAATGGCATTGTGTCGTAGGTTCTATGCGACACTTTCGACTCGGTTATATTGGAAATGTGTCTGGAATGTTTGAAAATTTGGACTCGATGCAGTGTTTCAGGAAATTATCATCAGTTATGAAATGTTGTGAGAATTCACGAACTTGTGTAATTTTTTTTTTTCAAAGTAATAAACGTATTCTGTATCCTTTTTGCGCCGCCTTTTTAACGTCCTCAACAAACTGATATTGTGCTGAAGCTTCTGTGAAAATTATTCCACTCTACTGTAATGGAAATATTACTAGAGAATTTGAAAATTTAGACTCTTTACAGTAATTGTGGAGTTTGGAGAAAATTATTGCAATTTTCAAGGTGAAAATGAACTCTAAAACTCTTTTGGGGTAAGGACAGAAAAGTGAAAAGTATTTATTTCGCAAAACAATGTGTGCAACATCTTTACAGATTCTATGACTTTCCCAAGCTATTGCTTGTTTTTTCTTGTCGTTCAGTAAACGTTATTAAGTGAGATAATATCTTGCCACTAGCACGCACAGAAGTTCATTTGAAGCGTATCGCACACCTATTTGAAGAACATTAGCTTTCTCTCGTAATATTAACTTTCACTTCTTTTTGTTATCTCAGCCAATCGTCAGTTGTTTATCGTGCATTCTATCGATAGATATCCCAATTTGCAAGAGAAGGAAGTACAAATGTTTATTAAATTTTGAGTTTGATGTGCTCACAAATACAGTGGAAGTGACTGTAGAAATAGATGTGAGGTGTTGTTTTACCGTAAAGTACAAAAAGTGTCGAAGTGTTAAAACATTTACAACAAAACAACGCGTTATATCTATTCCTATAATGTCAATGTCGTAAACCCCACACCATTTCTTACCAGAGTTGATGTGAGTATGGTTTATTGGATTTTAGTGTCATGAATAGTGTGAATACTATTAGTTTTAGTTAATTCAGTGTTTAAACATTATTTGAATTGTGATTTCAAAATATTGTTATATATGAATCGAGGTAGGGAGCTATTATTTGCAAACACATTGATTGCGTTGTAGGTTTATCCACGAAAATTCTCAGTATTGCTCTAGCTGCTTCATTCGGAGATTAGATTTACTGTTCTGTTTTTTGCATCATTGGTTTGTTAATTTTTCGATTCATTTACGCAGACCACTACTTATTTGTTCGTTTGTTCTGATCGTTTATTGAGTGAACTAGCAGACCGCTGGTTAGCAATTACGCAAAGCACGTGCCTGAGTTGCTTTTTGCGATTTTGTTTCAAAATAATGAAAAGCGGTTTCTGACCGCTAAGCGGATTTCGAAAATACGTTAAATACGGATTCCAAAACAGAACTCATGACCGGGTCAAAGGCATACATTGATCTTTACTTAATTGAACCGATATGTAGCGAAGAATTGATAAATGCTTGAACTAGTGATATTTGTTTTCTGACTCTCATCTAGTTCGTTTTTTGCGTCCGCAATTTTACTTTTGGTTAGATATAATTGAATTTCTAGTAGTAAAATTTCATGCTGTAGATTACAAGTTACGTCTAAACTATTTATTTTCAGTATAGCATGCGATTATATGTAATTCAAAGTACTGTATACCCTTGAACGTAATATATAACATGATGTGGATTTAACGTATTGGTTAGATATCAAGTCCAAAGAGGATACGTTTGACCGTCAGGCTATTTAATAGAGGATAATTGAGGAGCAACGTGGTGCTACTATTTCACAGATTAAATAACGCTTATTTCATCCGGAATGTTGAAAATTATTCTTTTAATAATTAAGAATTCAAAATTTGCCGTTCCTGCGTAAATACTAAGACCTTAGTGGTATCATACAGTTTAATATGTTGTTTTAGTTAGAATTCAATCGTGTTCGAATCACTAATTTTTGGTATTTTTATATGAGAATACCTACGCAATACTCTCGAAAAAATTGCGTATTTAAAATATGCAGTAAGCAATCAAGGTGTTCTTAGGTTCCCAGCAATATAAGAGCACAAATTCCGAACAATCTAATAATAAGCGCAAATTACCAATTCCATTACATGTGAATTGAATATTTTGGTCATCTACGTACACGTTCACGAAGTCGTAATTTATTGTGATAATAACTATTATTAGCAAAAGCCAAACATAGCTAACCAATTGAACTTCTGTTTAGCCTGTATATGTGAAATCTGACGAAAAACAGAAATTAGTATAAAATATCTTTATTTATCGAGCATATCCATATCAAATATTGTCATAGATGAAGATGGAAATGAGTGAAAAATTGAGTTAACCACAAATCCGCGATAATGAGGCTCAAGTTATCCTAGCTTTTCTGAATATTCAATTTCTAAATGACTGGAAGAGTTGTTCACTTCCGGGGTTTTCTCCAATCAGTTCTAGGTGAACGCCTGAACAGAACCAACTGCGCACGAATTATTACCACCAACTGCGCATGATCCTTCCTTTCCTGTCTTATCCTCAATAGTATTCAATAAGGAGGGACGAATCCCTACTCAATTACCGAAAGCTCATCTGAGGGCCGCCCGGACCAAGGCCCGTGTGGCTTGAAGACCCTCAATCCTTCTCCTCACTGCATCCACTTCGACGCTAACGACGTGAGTATCGCCAGAATCTCGGCAACCGAATAGGTTGATTCATGCTCTCTAACGGAGTTTTATGTGTAGTTTTGGGAACAAGTCCCCAACCCAATCTTGTCCGAAAGGGTGCGGGTATAACCCACCAGGCGATGGGTGGGTCACCGAACAAAGCCGGCAACATCGAGATAGCTTCATCCCTGCATCAAACTTGTCGCTAACGACGTGAGTACAACCGAGAAACTCGGGTCCTGGTAGACTCGGGTACGTCTCCATCAAGAGTCTCAGGCCTTGTGGCCGTCTGCCCCTCCCCCCGGCGGCGAGCGTGTGGGTACGAGAGCGTGGGCGTGAGGGGTGGGGGTGGCCTATCACGCACCAGGCAGGCGAGGCGTGCGCCGCCACGATGCTATCGCTGTCGACGACGGCGCCCGGCGCGAGGCCGGCCTCACTATCGCCGCCGCCCTCCCCCACCACCCCGTCACAGCCGTCACTTCCTCTCTGGCTGCAGCCGTCAACGCAACTAACTTCCCCGACACAGTTGCTGTCGCCGCTCCACTGCTTTGACCACCTTATTACCGCTACTATATTTACTGCTATCTCCGTCCACACGTTTATGTCATCTTCAAAGACATTCAATCGGTCGTCGCATAATCTTAATCTTACTTACTTCTCTGCGTCTTTTTTGCTGTTTCTAATACTCTATTCCGTTCTCGTACTTTTCTTCCACCCCCTGTCGTTCTCCAGCTTTCCCTCAAGCTCTTTCCGTTCAGCTACTTTCAATCTCTCCTCTTCCTCCTCCTCTTCCTATTCATCTTCTAACTCTTCTCTTTTGTCGCCCTCTTTTCTTCCTCTCGTACTTCTCCGTTTCTTCCTCCTCTCCCAAACTTTTTCTATCCTTTCTCTAACTCCCTCGTCAAAACTACCACAGTACGAACGACATGAGTATCACCGGGGTTGCCACATCCCTGTTTCAGCAATGCGCTATACCATTTCACCATTTTCCACCGTTCCGCGCGATTCATGGCGCTCCACTTCTCGCTCTCTTAATCCCTGTTTTGAAGAATTTCCACTTCAATATTACTCTCGAATTTCATATCTTCTCATAATACACTTGAACATTTCACATTACGTGCGTGAGCATGTACTTAGATAAAGTCTTTCAATCGCTACATATACTGAAGAATAAAGTAATAAAATATATTGTCAATTTCACTGAGTGCATACTATAATGTTCGGAGAATAGCAAATGATTAGGCAGAGACTCAAAGCATCACTGAGCTCTACCGTCTTGTGAAAAAAATCGTGAAACTTACGAGTACTGTGAATTCATGGTCGTAATGGTCTCTCTGGTCGTGAAGAGTCTAGCTGCCCTATGTGCTTGTATCCCCTTTCACGATCTTCTGAAACAGTCTGCCGTCTCAATCTCTATTCCCACTGCTCTTTAGCCTCAACAGTCCCCCTGCGGTCAGTAAGGAGCCGTATGGTGAACATCTCCCGTCCCAGGATGCTGTTTCTTGGATTAGATAATACGCAACTGATATGAATTTTCCCAGAAGTGTCGTATCAGAGCACTAGCGTCTCATAGAGGGCTGTTCTTCGAGGAAGGCAAGAATTCTCCAAACTACTATCTGGTCACACATTTTCACAGAAGCAGTGCTGAGTGGTTGGAGGGTCTTAAAACAACATGATTTGTGATAGTACGAATAATTGGTGGGAAGGCGTTATAATGAAAATAAAATTTATGGATTTTGTATTTTAAACTAATATTCGAATCCTAATTAATTAATGAAAATATTCTTGACACATAATGAGCTTAGCTTTTGTCCAGAATTATTTCGTAGTCAGTGTTTGAATAATCAGATTAAAATGTTTTATCTATGTCGTCTTGTGGCCATACTCTTCGCGTTCTAAGAAGATATTTCTCTATCGATTTAACTCATTTATTTGTTTATTAACTTATTCCTTGTAGTTTCGACACCAGTCTCACAATCCGATAATGAAATCATTGGGTGGAGTATCCTGCGTTGCCCGAGCCCATAGCCCAAGGAATGTCAATCAGGAAGCTCTGCATTCCATGACACAAAGGGAAGGGTACACCACCGCGCGAGCCGTAGCACTGCTGTCAATTAGCTTTCAGCACACGCCTCCTTTCGGGCTGTAAATGAGAGAGAATATTAAAAGTTGACGATGAAGTTGTTTTGTTCCAAATTCCAATAAAAAGTACACTTTCTAATACATTGTTTTACTGGATTTCTCTGAATTCTGACGAAAGTAATATTACTTAAACGATTTTGTTCACTTAAATATATTTTTTTTACACTTAAACGTTTATATTCGTCCGAAGTCACCGTTTTAGTCATACGCGAATGTCGTATTAGATCGTACGCAGATCAGGCCCACTGTATTCCTATACCCTCTAATCTCCGTGCCACACACTATCATCGCAGCTGCAAGCATCTCCTCCGCCTGCATGATCGCGTCTCTTTTGGTTCCCGTTGGCAGAGGCCGGAGCGCTGCTTGGTCCCGAACGACCCCTGGCCTATCTCTGCTGGAAAGCGCCGTCGCGAAGCCTAACCGCCGCCCGGGGCGCGCCCCGCTCCCGAACGCGTTCGACCGGAGCCAGTGGATGGGCGTCGTTCTGCACATGAGGCGCCTTCGCTGCTCGTCGCCGCGCCTGCCGTCTCCCGCCACCCCCGCCCTGTCCCGCTCCGTCCCACTCCGTCCCGTCCCGCCCCGCCCCGTCCCGCCCCGCCCCGTCCCGCACCGTCCCGCCCCGTCCCGCCCCGTCCCGCCCCGCCCCGCCCCGTCCCGTCCCGCCCCCGCCCCGTCCCGCCCCGTCCCGCCCCGTCCCGCCCCGTCCCGCCCCGTCCCGCCCCGTCCCGCCCCGTCCCGCTCCGTCCCGCTCCGTCCCGCCCCGTCCCGCCACGCCCCGTCCCGCCCCGTCCCGCCACGCCCCGTCCCGCTCCGTCCCGCCCCGTCCCGTCCCGCCCCGCCACGCCCCGTCCCGTCCCGCCCCGTCCCCTCCCGTTCCGTCCCGCCCCATTCCGTCCCGGCCCGTCCCGCCACGCCCCGTCCTGCCCCGTCCCGCCCCGCCCCGCCCCGCCCCGCCTCGTCCCGTCCCGTCCCGCCCCGTCCCACCCCGTTCCGACCCAACCCGACCCGACCCGACCCGACCCGACCCGACCCGACCCGCCAGCCCCGCCAAGCCCCGCCACGCCCCAGCCAGCTCGGACTGAACGCCGCCTACTCCGCTTGTCACACGTCCCGCCTCCACCTTCTCCCACCCGAACCGGCTCCACCCGCCCGTTTCAGCCTTTTCCTTCCCTCTCCCCCACCCCCTCCTGTCCTATTTGCCCCGCCTTTCCCCCCATCCCGGCTCGTTCTTCTCGTACCGCGCCTCGCATCACCCCGTCCTCTCCACCCATTTGCCGCCTCAAGCCCTGTCTCGCCCCGCTTGACAGCCCTGCTAACCACCCTTTTCCCCGCCCCTCTCAAATTCTCCCCGCCTTGTCACACCCTATCCCGCCTCTGCCTGCCTCGCTTCGCCACATCCCTCTTCACCTCGCCTCTTCCCGCCTCGCCCTGTTTTATACAACAACCTCTTCCCGCTCCGTCTCGCCCCGCCTCAACCCACCTTGCTTTGTCTCTCCCCGCCTCGTACCGCCTCATCCCGCCTCTTCCCGCCCTGCCTTTGTCGCTCGTCCTGCTCGTGGCTTAATAATAATTTAACAAATCTAATATTAATCACAATTAATCAATGAAAAGGTCTTTGCTAAAATTTAACATTTTTTTATGAAATCCCTACATTTAATGTAGGGATTTTAAAATAAATTATACGCTGGGCCGTGTCTTAACATTCTTATGAATATAACCAACTATTACTCGCCCAAAAGGATGTACTATTTCAGCGAAAAATGACCCAAAATATCGTTTATATGCCTACACATTACCCGCGATGTAAATTAAGTAAAGCAAGTAAATTATTTTTATTTTGGTAATGTTTTTATAAATAAATTACAAAGATACACGCTTGGCAAATGTTAAAGTTCTTATTGCTCATATTCTCTCATTTTTATAATTTAACTAGTTTGCGTAGGAGTGTTCGGTTCCTGCAGGTGTTAGGGGCGAGGGTTGGCGGTGGCTGTGAAAGGAGGAGCGGACGAGCCATCCCCACTGCTTCCTTCTCCCGCCCGGAGCAGCGCATCTGGCTTCCCGAACGACCGCCGGCCCTCGCTAATAAATGCGCCTCTTATCTGCTGCATGAGCGTCCGCCGCGATTTCTCTTTCCCCCAGGCTGTCCTCTTCTAACTGTTCTCGCTCTTCCCTACCAGTCCCATTTCATAACTAAATCTACTGTGCGTATTTCTTATTTTCTTCGCTTGATTCTGTTCTTTTTTATGCATTTGTGCTTCTTCCCATTTACTGGTATTTCTCCTTGTAGATGTTTCGTCGTGGTGCACGCTGCTTCGTTCTAACCTCTTCTTTGCTTTTCTATCGCTTTTTCAGTTCTTCTTTTCTCTTTTCTTCCTGCTTCACATTTATCTGCTTCTCTCGTAAGCTTCTTACTCCTGACCTTTTCCCTCTCTTCCTCCCATCTCAGTGTTCCTCCTTATATTGAACCAATCTCTTCGTTCTTCCACGAATATCTTTTCGCCCCTATTCATATTCATTATTCGCATTTTACACGTACCACCATTCAAACTCCACCGTTTTCTCCTAAACAACAGTCGTAAATATCATTTCCCATAGGATACATTGTGTTTTAAATTGTTATTTAAAAAATCTATAAAAGGCATTCAATTTTTGTGACAATTTGCTTTGATCATTTGTTTTTTAAAATGAAATTCAACCTATGTATGTTGTCGTTGAAGTACAATATGTAGACCCGATCGACTCCACCTCCCGTGCCTGACGATAAATAATTAGGCTTTAAATTGTGATAAAAAATTACCCAAAAAGTATTATGTAATGTTTTAAATGAACTGCAGGGGTTAAACTCTTGATAGTCACAACACCAAGGGGGAAGTACAAAAATATGATTTTCTTCTCATTTATTTCCCTTTATTATTTTCTACGTCCTCCCTCTTTAGCTACCCCCCTTTTTCTTCTGCCCTCACACTCCGCTCGCCTTCCCCTCTTCTTACGTCTCATCTCCGTTTGCCTCTACTTCCTTTATTCTTTCATCTCCTGTCAGTTTCTCACTTTTCTCCATTCTTTTCCCCCAGCAGCCTTCCTTTTTCCCCGTCGATCACCATCTTCTTTCAGTTTCTCTTCCCTACATCTTCTTTCCTCTCCTTCCTTGGCTGCCTGCCCTGATCGGTAATGTTGTGTGGTTTCTTCAATCAATACGCAATTGTTTGGCGAATGTCGAACTTTACTCTAACAAACGACTAACACACGATCTTTCCTTCCTCTTCCTTGACGTATACTCTCCCCTTACTCACATTAACACTAACACGCATTACACAACCACGCAAATCGGGAGATGAGAGCTAGTTCTAACAGGGGCGATGCCACTTTGGAGGAGATAGGGGGAAAGGATGGGGAAAACACAGCAAGCCGACGTGTTGGTCGGCGGTGGATCTCGTCATCCAGCGGGGTAAGAACGCCGCCACCTCCCGCAGTAGAAAGATGCACTACACTTACGGGGATACTGACCGTAGCAGTTGATGTGCTCGAATACTTCAATCAATCCATCAAACACTGCTACCACTCTCTCCCCGTGTCTTTTCCACACCTCCCCTGATTCTCCTCGCTGCTTCGCTTTTCGTTCCCAGCAAAGCCGCCATTTGTTATTCTCTCCTGGCCTTGAAGTGTGTTATTAGTGCGTTATCTTTTCTTCCGGTCAGCTCTTCTCTCTCGCTCTCTCTCGCTCTCTCTCTCGCTCTCTCTCTCGCTCTCTCTCGCTCGCTCTCTCTCGCTCTCTCTCGCTCGCTCTCTCTCGCTCTCTCTCTCGCTCTCTCTCTCGCTTTCTCTCTCTCGCTTTCTCTCTCTCGCTCTCTCTCTCTCGCTCTCTCTCTCTCGCTCTCTCTCTCTCTCGCTCTCTCGCTCTCTCTCGCTCTCTCTCGCTCTCTCTCTCTCGCTCTCTCTCTCGCTCTCTCTCTCACTCTCTCTCGTCTCTCTGCCTCTCTCACTCTCTCTCGTCTCTCTGCCTCTCTCTCGCTCTCTCTCTCGTCTCTCGTCTCTCTCTCGTCTCTCTGCCTCTCTCTCTCTGCTCTCTGCTATTCCCCTCGCTGCGCCTCCCAACGCGATTACTCTCTGCGCCAGGGAACGTCTTTGGCTGCCTAATCACCCGCCGAAGTGCGCTTACGAAACGCTCGAGCCATGCTTCCTCCGCAGGGAAAAGGGCTGGGCGAGGGTGGGACGGGAGGTGCGGCCTTTCGGCGCTTTGCAAAGCACTCAAGAGCGGCCGAACGCGGGGGACTCGAGTCGTGTTATAAGGAAATGAGTGTCCGAAATGGGGACGGTGGCTGTGACTGCTTCTGAGGAATGTAGGAAAGATGATCTCGCGAAGTCCAGCGATTATGTGATGGTTACAGAGACGTATTTAGGTATTCAGGCGTCCATGGCAAGCATAGAATTTGCGCCCATGTCAGGATACTTTAAATTAGGTTGTTATTTGTTTTAGCGGGTGTACTCCAAATACCACCCCTGTGACTGATGCCCATGGCATGTCTGTCGCACTGTAGACACGCCTCTGAATGGATATTATTGGTTTGTTAATTATTAGAATACATTGCCTCTGTATATACTGCATGTTTCAATTTTTGTCTTCATTTTTCAGTTTGTTAATCTGTGTAAAATACTGTCAGTTTAAGTGTACACTTAGCTGAATGCTCGGCTGAATTGCTCTTGACTGAATGCTTGTTTTCGAACGCTTTATGATTATCTTGTAAATAAAAAATGTGTTATTTCAGGTAAACATGTTGTGTGTAGGTCGAGATTATCTTTTAGAAAATGTGGCAGAAATACGATTGATGATTGATTGAATCCTGAGGTGACATATTTTGATTTGACATATTTGATTGAGAGAAATTAATTTTGATTGACACTTATCTCCCAATGAATGTTTTATATGTTTTATATATTATCCAATGAACGTTTAGTCGTACTCTAAAACAAAAGGAGACAAACTGTTTTTGGAAATAGAGAAACGTTGCCGGTTCAAAGTCTACATCTAAAATACAAATGTTGACTACGCACTGTTCGCCATCCCTAGGTTCTTTTCAAACGATGTGCAACTAGAGAAATGTGATAGGATTTCTCATTTGCACAGTACGCAGTACGTTGTTTCGCGTTCGTGGCAACTCGCAGTCATTTGGTGATATCGTATGTACTATAGTTATACTAGAATTTATTTAACCGTGCACTTGACGTAAATCAGCCGTTCACGGTTTCATCCAGAGGGAGCTTGAACGTCCCCATAATGACGTCACTGTCGCGACTTGTAAGCTCCCGGTTGGATGAAACAACAATAGCTGATTTACATTTTAAGTCAATTGCACGACTGAATAAATCGTACTTATAGACGAGTGAAATTAATTAGTAACTATAAAGGTAGCTGTAAATACACACTGGTAGATTTAAATTCTGTGAAAGAAGCTACAGATCCATATTAGCGTTGCAGATCGATCCGCATAAGAAATGGGCGTATTCACTTAACGATTGTGACATGTGGGCACACGCAATTAACGCGTGACCTACATCTTCACTGAGCACTTCTTAATTTTCGATATAAGGGTCTAGAAGAAAAATGATGGGATGTATAAATGTAATGACGTGTTAAAACTGTCTGTAGATATTGCACCGAAACAGGTTTCAGACCTCCAAACCAATGTGTGAGTTCGTGTGAGTTGCACTCCGGAAGGATCAATATGTCCAACAACCAGAGGAAAGGACATGGCACAACATATGCATCAGTTTAACATTAAAAAGTCGAGAACTATGATTTTTAAGTGGTCTCTAACTCCATACGGTATGGTTTCAGTTCGGAATGCAATCATATAACAGCACGTAGTATCCTGTTGCGAACGTGCTATACTCAGAATGCGGGGGAGTGCTGGCGTCGGGGAGACGTGAGACCAAGGTACTGCGAGTGGGTTGAGGGAGGCTGGGGCACGGAGGTTAACGAGGAAGAAAAGCACACGCGGCGCTGCGGCGCCAGCGGAGGCGATGGCGGCGGAGGCGATGGTGGAGATGGATGTGGAGGCGGAGGTAGCGATAGATATAGAAGCGAAGTCGGAGACAAAGATGGAGGTGCAAGGGATGGGAGGGGAAGGAGGAGACGGGCCAGAGGCTGAAGAAGGGTATAAGGCGGAGGCGGCAGCTGTGGGTGAAGATGAGGGAGATTGAGGCTCAGGCGGGGGCGGAGGCTTAGGCAAACATGCGACTCAGGAACAGGAAGAGGAGGAAGACGAGGAGAATGAGGAGGAAGAAGTGGAGGAGGAGAAGAAGAAGAAGGAGGAGGAGGAGAAGGAGGAGGAGGAGGAGGAGAAGAAGAAGGAGGAGGAGGAGGAGAAGGAAGAGGAGGAGAAGAAGGAGGAGGAGGAGAAGAAGGAGGAGGAGGAGAAGGAGGAAGAGGAGGAGGCGGAGGAGGAGAAGGAGGCGGAGGAGGAGAAGGAGGCGGAGAAGGAGAAGGAGGCGGAGGAGGAGGAGGAGAAGGAGAAGGAGTAGGAGAAGGAGGCGAGGGAGGAGAAGGAGGCAGAGGAGGAGAAGGAGTCGGAGGAGGAGAGGGAGAAGGAGAAGGAGAAGAAAGTGGAGGAGGAGGAGAAACAGGAGGAACTGGAGGAAACGGGTTCCGTGCGAGAAGGAGGAGCGCGGAGCAGACACAGCGTCGGGGCAGGGCGGAATCGGAGGCTGGACAGTGACAGACTACGCCCGGCGGGCGGGCGGCGCGCTGCGAGCAGGGCTGTAGGCAGCTGACGACAGAGGCCGAGTTTCACGCGGAGCGTATCTGTTGGCGAGGCTTCTCGGCGCTGTGGATTCTCTTCCGGCTCTTACTCTTTTGCTGTTCTCGCCTGCTCTTCTTTCAACTCTTTCTTTGTGCACGACGCGAGTAATACGTGTGTTGTCATTCGGTCTAGAAATTGTCAATAAATCCTTGTGCCTTGTAACTTCCAGTGACCTTGTGTAGGGATATTTCAAGAATTTGAAATCTTAATTAGAACTATTCCATGTGTGAAATATATTGACAAATATTATTGTCTGTCGTTTGCTCTTATTTCTGTTAACACTTTGTTATGACTGTATAATGTTAAAAATCATGATAGCTTACATCTCGACGATGTAACTAAATTATATCAAAATGTTGCTGAAAATAACAGATGTGTAATTCATCTCTGAGTGGTTAACACAAAACGTGTGTCTTTTCTTTGTTCTCTGCTGTTGTTAGAGTTTACTCCCACATGTGTTTATTTTCGTTTCATTAATTATTAGTAAGTTTTGTCACTTCTCATTTCCAATTATTATTTTCCTAGATGATTTTCATTTATATATTTCCCCGATTTTTTCTTTGTGTATCAGCAATCAAACGATTGTTTATATCTATACATGTAAATCATGGTTATATTATATTATAATACTTTTCAATTAATGGTCGGTTTCTTCAAATTTCTTTCTTGCCACTTCTTTCTCAAATCTCTACGTCCATTTCTCCTTTCCTGCCTACATTTCTCTTTCTGCTATTTCTCTATTTCTGTGCCTGTACATAAACATCGCTCATTTCTCTCTCCGACTGTCTGCATTACCCTATCTCTGTCTCTCTCTTGCGCTCCCTCATGTACACAGCAACGACCTGATCCCTTCGCTCTAACTAGCAGGCTTGAGCCTACGTTTGCTGGCGCCGCCGCAGCCGCTGCCTACAACATCGCCCGAACATCGTATCCCGCCGTCCATTCGCGACCCTAACCACACAAGCAGACGTCGCTCGGCAGACCTGACTTCAGTTTGAACATTGGTCCCCTCCGTTGCCGCCGCCTCCACCGTCATCAGCGCCACTGGCACCTCCTCTTCCATTGCCATCTCCGCCACTGGCACCTCCTCCTCCTCCTCCATCGTCAACTCCACCACTGGCACCTCCTCCTCCAACGTCATCTCCGCCATCGCATCCGCCTCCACCTCCGTCTCCGATATAGCCATCTCCATCGCCTCCGCCTTCCCCTCCGCCACCACCACCGCCTCCACCACCCACACCGCGTCCGACACCGCCTCTGACACAGACACCGCCTCCGACACCAACACCGACACCGCCTCCGACACCGACACCGCCTCCGACACCGCCTCCGACACCGACACCGCCTCCGACACCGCCTCCGACACCGCCTGCGACACCGCCTGCGACACCGCCTCCGACACCGCCTCCGACACCGTCTCCGACACCGTCTCCGACACCGTCTCCGACACCGTCTCCGACACCGTCTCCGACACCGTCTCCGACACCGTCTCCGACACCGTCTCCGACACCGTCTCCGACACCGTCTCCGACACCGTCTCCGACACCGTCTCCGACACCGTCTCCGACACCGTCTCCGACACCGTCTCCGACACCGTCTCCGACACCGTCTCCGACACCGTCTCCGACACCGTCTCCGACACCGTCTCCGACACCGTCTCCGACACCGTCTCCGACACCGTCTCCGACACCGTCTCCGACACCGTCTCCGACACCGTCTCCGACACCGTCTCCGACACCGTCTCCGACACCGTCTCCGACACCGTCTCCGACACCGTCTCCGACACCGTCTCCGACACCGTCTCCGACACCGTCTCCGACACCGTCTCCGACACCGTCTCCGACACCGTCTCCGACACCGTCTCCGACACCGTCTCCGACACCGTCTCCGACACCGTCTCCGACACCGTCTCCGACACCGTCTCCGACACCGTCTCCGACACCGTCTCCGACACCGTCTCCGACACCGCCTCCGACACCGCCTCCGACACCGCCTCCGACACCGCCTCCGACACCGCCTCCGACACCGCCTCCGACACCGCCTCCGACACCGCCTCCGACACCGCCTCCGACACCGCCTCCGACACCGCCTCCGACACCGCCTCCGACACCGCCTCCGACACCGCCTCCGACACCGCCTCCGACACCGCCTCCGACACCGCCTCCGACACCGCCTCCGACACCGCCTCCGACACCGCCTCCGACACCGCCTCCGACACCGCCTCCGACACCGCCTCCGACACCGCCTCCGACACCGCCTCCGACACCGCCTCCGACACCGCCTCCGACACCGCCTCCGACACCGCCTCCGACACCGCCTCCGACACCGCCTCCGACACCGCCTCCGACACCGCCTCCGACACCGCCTCCGACACCGCCTCCGACACCGCCTCCGACACCGCCTCCGACACCGCCTCCGACACCGCCTCCGACACCGCCTCCGACACCGCCTCCGACACCGCCTCCGACACCGCCTCCGACACCGCCTCCGACACCGCCTCCGACACCGCCTCCGACACCGCCTCCGACACCGCCTCCGACACCGCCTCCGACACCGCCTCCGACACCGCCTCCGACACCGCCTCCGACACCGCCTCCGACACCGCCTCCGACACCGCCTCCGACACCGCCTCCGACACCGCCTCCGACACCGCCTCCGACACCGCTGCCGCCACCGCCTCCGACACCGATACCGCCTCCGACACCGATACCGACACTGCCACCGCCTCCGCCTCCAACACCGCCTCCGACACCGCTTCCGACACCGACACAGCCTCCACCTCCACCTCCACCTCTACCTCTACCTCTACCTCTACCTCCACTTCCACCGACACGCCTCAGCAACCATCTCCGCCATCACATCGGCCTCCACCTGCGTCTCCGCTTCAACCACAACCGCCGCCACTGCCGACAGCGGAGCGCCCGTCCGCTCGCTGATCTGCGCCTATTGTTCCCGCCGATGGGCTCTGCAGTGCGCAGCCACCGCAGCCACCGCCGCCACCGCAGGATCCCACGTGACGCGGAGGGAGCTCAGAGGGGCAGGACGGGTTGAGACCGCGGCGAAGTATGATGCACGGAATGGCATTTGAAAGAAATAGATCGATCTGTGAGTGATTGAAGCGGGATGAAAATTTCGATCTTCTATTCGCCTTAGTATCCACAGAATTTCTCGTGGAGTTTCCGGACACTCACAATGTCGAAGCACGAAAGATACCGTAGTTTCATTTTACGATAAAATTCTCTGTAAATGATAGTAAGGATTAATACAGAATGAGGAAAATCCCTAAATACATTACCGATACCCAGGAATAAACAATTGCAAATTCAATTACAGTTTTCAACTGAGGTTCTCTTTGAGGATGCGTCGTGAGATTCAAAGCCGGTCTAGGAAACGAGGAAAGATAGTTGGCATTAAAGTGGGGAGAACTGTCTGATTGCAAAAGAGCAAGTGCCATGTATCTAATTTATTATCAGCATACGAAAAAATAACCACTAAAACAAGAACAATGTTAATTATTATTTTGTCAATGTTTTGCGTACTTTTTAATGCTTATTAGTTAATATTGGATGGAAATAGAAAGCAGCTCTTATTAAGTGTTTAGCAGTAACAATTTTTTAAATGTTATGCATATGTCAATTATTTAAAGATTTCAACTTCGGTATATTTATTATAATGTCTACTGAATAATTGTTGGTACATTTATTTTTGAATATCACGTGTTTTGTGACTTTTTTCCCTTTAAATGACTCTAGATGTGTAAATAAAGCACGGAAAAACATGAAAATTATGCGTGTGTATCTGATCAGTGTGTAAAATCGAGGTATTTCAGATAACCTTATTTCCATTTAGAAATTTGTTAGTTTTTTGTAAATTATCTACAAGTCCTGACCACGTTAAGTGTAAAATAGATTGTAACTATTTTTTCTTTCTTTTTTCCAGGTGAGTGCCTATTGATATATCCGAATTATACAAGTGGCGTCAATCGTAAGTAACATCATCTTCTTTCTACGATCTCGCTTCATAAATATCAAAATAGTCTTGAAATCCTCGATTAATGAACTCTTTTGGCTCTAGATAAAATGTGCGTGGCACGTATTTATACAAGTTCAAACAAAAATGTATTATATATTAACACCGTGTTGCAATACAATTTTTGTCTTAACTTCAAAATACTATTACTTAAAATGTTTCTATTTGAATTCAAGTAAAGCGAAGTAAGCTAGTGATGTTAAAAGGATACATATGAAATACATCGAAGTGCAGAAAGCATTAACCGTTAAGCTATCAACACGAAATAGGAAACTCACTCATCAATGATTGCAATTGTATAAATAGGAAATATATATTAAGAAAGATGTTTTAAAATTTGTACAACCAGGTGTACCAGAAATTTCGTTTCCTAGAAATAAAGCGTGAAAATAATTAGTTAACAATTTTTTACATTAATATAATACGCAATGAAGTTTCTTTATACATTATTTTTGGCTTTACATTCAGGAGCAAGGACCAAGATTAATATTCATTCATATTAAGTCTGTGAAATAACAATAAAGTTTTTACTACTTCGTGCCAGAGAAATACTAAGACGTATTTGTGAGTAAATGGTACAGTTTGAGAATGTAAAATCACTTTTCGTTCGACAGACGGTGACAAATAAGACCTGGGAGATGTTTCTCAATGCAGATGATATTGGAATATCAACAGGTGGGGAAGATGTGTTTCATTTCTGTCCAACTCTTTTTTCAGTTGTAACAGAACGTTAAACGTTTTATTCCTTGCACTCGTCATATATATTTTGCACTAATATAGTCGCTTCACAATATTTATAAAGACATACTCCTAGAAAGCAATTGGAATTGAAACGAAAGTAATTGAAAGAGTGGTACTCGAAGTCACACGTACTTCCTAATTTTTTATGAAAGATTTTTTTTTCATTTCCTCCTGTATCGTCGCTTTAACGTTTTCCGTTTATCGTTATAATTTTCCTCGTTCTCTCTCTGAAAAAGAAACAGATCTAACGCTGTGTGACCTACTCTTTTCAATCAACATTTTCCTACTGAAAGCAATAGAGAGAGAAAAAGTGAATACTACTAGAAACGGATGGTGAAACCAGATTTTCAGAGCATCTCGTTTGTAGCTACAGCGTATTTGAGCATAGAAACAAACACGGGAAAACCCGGACCGTTGAAGATCTGTAATTTCTGACGCGTGGTAGTTCTCCCGAGACAACAAAGCGCGTGTTACCAAAAAAACCGCTTGTATTTTATTTTCTGCGGAAAGCATGCATTTTGCATCGAAAGGAAACATTTCCACATCTCTAAACCACATTTCATCAATACCTAGTTTTGATTTAATTAAATTTTTCAATTGTACGCGACCGTGTTTGGTTTTGATATGTATATCATGCGGTGTGTACACAATGCAATTCGTTTTGCGTCGTGGGAGAGGCATCAGGGAAGGGCGACCTTCCATTGTTTCGGGGAGGGGGAGGCAGCGGGGTGAGTGAGTGCGGTAGGTGGAGCCGGTGATGGGAGTCGGAGGGGGGGGTCGCGTTCTCTGAAATTATGAATTCGGGAAGTAAATATCGCGCCGTGTTTGGTATTCCAGCCGCTGAGCGCTCTGGCATCGCGCGCGCTCTTTGACAAAGCCACCGCTCGCACCGGGTGGCGACGGTGATGGAGGTGATGCCGCGATAACGCTGATTGGAGGGTGGGAAGGTGATGGAGCGGTGACGGTTGAGAGCTAATGGCCGCAATGCGAGAGACGGAGAAAGGGTAGTTACTGATTCACAAGTGGATGGAAAGGAGGAAAGACGTTGCAGGTAAAATGTGTGGAGGGGCATTTGGGGTGAATATGGTAGTGAATAATATGTTGGTTGCAAAGATTGATCATTGGCATTGAATGACCCTTAAAAATGTACATTTTATCATAAACATACGTGTTTTGAATTTTATGGGACACAATGGGGAGGGAGCAAAGCAAGAGACCAATCATGAACAAAGCAAGACACAAACCTAAAACATATAATTAGGTATGTTAAAAATGGATATTTTATCGATGAGATAAATATGTTAAGAGTAATAAAAATAGTAACCAACTAATTGTTTGATTCACTCGGTCACGAAAAAGGATTCCAAAATCGTCGTGGAAATGTCAGTGAGATACTACAACTGACTGAAACTAAGCCAGATGGCCACCTATGTTTGGCATTGATCTTTGGGCAGATGTAATGTGTGTCATTTGCAATTAGCAGGATTGAGAAGTTGTGCACCAGTGAATACGATGTAGGCAAACGGATGAGGTCACGACGATGTCGCTGGCAATGCTAATAAATATTTCAGAGCTCAAAGGACAGTGTGCATGAAAGAACTATGTCAACAGTGTAATAACTAAAGTACAACTATAATAACTACAGATTAACCCTATGTGGTATTAAAAAAGTATTTTTAATGTATATTTTTTCAGGATGTCCGAGCTAAACTCTTATAGCCACAGCTGGAATGAAAAAATAATTTGATTTTATCCAATCGCCTTTGTAAGTAGCTTACTTGTCCGGGGTCGGCGAAATGACTCTTTATCACAGCCCTGTATTAAAGTAGCTATCAATTGTCACGATAAACAACAGTAAAACTGCTGTCAGAGGACTGAACAATATGATGCTCACAAAAGATTATTTTACTGAAAAATGTAGAAATGTGTATAAAAACACATTTATAATAATTACGGAAATTAACACATTTACTCATAGTACTCACCAAATAATACACACTTTCGTATACATTTTTACGAACGAGCGTTAAGCATTGGTACTTTCTCTGCAAAATAAGCTAATATAACTTCTTAGTATAAGTTTTTAATATTTCTTTTCTCCACTTCTTGAAAATTTCGTATTCTTTACGATATATAACTGAAGATTTTCTGGATAGTAAAACTTCCACAGCTTTTGCAGCTCCACATTTAATATTTTCAAGGATATCATCCATTTTCTCAATTGTGAACTCAAATATACCGTACAAGGCCTCCAATATGTTGCCGAAATCAATTTTATACCATTCATAACTACGCCTCCACGTAGAAGATAATGAGTTCAAAATGTTGCAAAGGCGTTCGGGTAAGATAAAATATTGTATATTACACGTGACTAAAGACTATTGTGTGATACTTAGTAATTAAACACCGGCGCTAACACGCTCATGACTAACTTGTAAATAATGTCTATTTCAGCCACTTATAAAATAAAATACTATTATTTGTAAGTGATTATGAAGATAAGATATGAATGATGGGGGAGAAATAGTAGAATGGTAGAAGGTCAAAGGGCGAACTACAAGAAAAACTGACACAGACCACCTTTTTTCATCACAAATTCCACATGGATTGCTCGGTCTTGTACCCCGTACCCAGCGGTTGCAGACGCGTGTGCTGTTACACCACGGGTCATCTCACTGGCGACAAGTCAAGAACAGCAACTCCGAGGATATCCACAGAGAAAGCAACGGCTGTGGTTGACCCACACAACCACCGACAACCAATGGATATAGAGATATTATCATAAGAAGGGAACGCTTTATCAGCTACTAGTCGGCTACGTTGTTGGCAACATAACTGCAGGTTATGTCAATACTCAAACTTTGTCAAGGCGTTCATTTACAGTTAGCTCAGTTGTAAATGGGTTCATCACTAACTCGTGCAATATCGTCGCCTTGCATGATGTTCATTTGTTTCCCAACGTGTCAAAATGGTCCCTTCTTTAGAGTAACTCCTCTCCACCGCTCCCATTCTCGCGGGGGACTCGCAGGCGGCGGGACGTCGATCGAGGCGGGGCGAGTGATCGATATGGGCTTCCGCTTCGCCCAATTTGCGCGCCGACCGCGCGCCGCCGCCCCCGGAGGAGGGGGGGGAGGCAGCTTCCTTTGGTCGCGAGCGCTGCGCGTTTGTTTTTGAAATTCAAATCGACGACCCGACGCTCGTCGGAGCGGGGCGGGGGTGGGACGGAGGAGACGATGCGGGAGGCGACGGTGGAGGGGGGCTGGTGGCGGGGAATAGAGACGGGAAAGGAGAGGGTGAGAACGGGATAGTGGGGATGTTTATCGAGGGCGGGATGGCGGTTATTGGGATGTAATGTGGCGACACCGGGGAGGCGGGGGCGGGTGGCGATGGCGTGGAGGGTGATAAGGAAGAGGTGATGGGATCGGGTTGGGTGATGGTATATGGTGAGGGGATTGGGTTGATTGGAGCGATGTTGAGAATTGGGTTATGTATGGCGGAAACGCGTGGTGGGTGCGCTGTGTCTGTGATTTGTGGAGAAGCTGAGTGGTGAGGAAGGGTTTGGAGTGGGGGCGATGGCACAGTAATGGCTCCGTCGGAGGATGGCTATGAACGGCCTGGCCAGAACATCATAGATGGAATAGTGGAGGCGTGATGGCCGGGAGGGCGGCACGGACCTGTGGCGGAGGTGGCAGAGCGGGGAGAGAGTGACGTATGAGAGGCGGCTAGCGAGAGGAGGACCGGGTGATGGGGCAGGGGTAGGTACAAGGTGTCTGTGATTGGGTGTACTCGTAGAGGTGGTGTGGTGGTAAATGGTAGGCGCATTAGTGGGGAGGGAAGGCGAGGTGGTACCTGTTTCGAAGAATGGCAATGGACGACCTGGACGAGGTGGCATGGATGAGATTGGTAAGCAATTAATGGCGGCGACGGGGCGGCCGGCATGTGGGGCGAAGGTGGCAGAGTGGGGAGAGAGTGACGGGGAATGAGAGACTGTTAACGAGAGGAGGACCGGGAGTCGGGGTGAGGGTAGGTAGAAGATGACGGGGATTGGGTGGAGTGGTTGTTTGCGAGAGGAGAACCGGGTGATGGGGCGGGGATACGTACAAGGTGTCGGGGATTGAGTGGAGAGGCTGTTAGCAAGAGGATGACCGGGTGTTAGGGCGGGGTGGGTATTCGCAGACGGGAATTGGGTGTGGAGGCGGTGTGGTGGTGAAGGATTGACGAATTAATGGAGGGGAAGGGGAAGCTGTACCGGGGCGGAGAATGGAATGGGCGACCTGGACGAGGATGAGATTGGTGAGCAATGGGTAGCTGCAACGGGGCGGCAGGGGCCTGGGGCGGAGTCGACAGTGGTGGGGTTGGGAAGGGGAAATAGAGGGGCGGGTGACAGTGCGGGCGGGGCGCCCGCGAATCCTTTTGTGCCGCTGCGCGCGCAATCTCGTCCCGTCGCGTCGAAGCACTTGAGATAAGCTGCACGGAGTTTGCATGGAAAGCTTCGCCCTCAGGAAATGTTTCGGATACCCTTTTAACTTAATAAGCAAAACAGATGGGGGGAAGGTATTCTCTGAAGGCTATCCACCGGCTTTGCTTTGTATTTCTGGACAAAGAGTGGCGTGTCTGCGTTCTTCAGAAACCCTCCAGGTGCGTGGTAGGTTTTTCTTTCAAAATTGTATTGTACGATCCCTTATTCAGGATAGTGTTCACGACAGTTTTCTTAATTTTGTGCTACAGACGTGAAACGTCCTTAATATATAGTGTTTCCTAATCTCAAAATATTTAAAATTTTCTAGACTATATATTATATTTTGATAAGGCGAGATGACTTCGTATCATTTGGCCTTGCAACGCCACTGTGGAAATACTAAAGAAACAATGAATGTCTACAAGGCAACAGGGAATTATTCTCATTCTCTGAAGTAAAAGCACAGTAGAGTAGTTTACAGTTTACATAATTAATTCTGTGTTACTTTGTGGTAACCGGACTTCTTAGAATATATCAAGTGTGATCGAATATTCGGCTTAAAATGTCTATATTTACCGGTAATTATTTTCTTGTTTCGGAGTATTAACGCATTCAATTTGAGAATAAATCCAGTTGAAAGAGACCTGAGAGGAATACTACTTTCTTAATGAAAAGGTAAATAATTACTTTGCACTAATGTGTGTTTTATCAAACGTCATGCTCAAAATACTGAAGAATATTCCATCTGAAATCTTAGATTACAAGTGAGCTGAAATTAAGAAAGGTGAGTTTATTGGGAGCGCTCCGACCATCAATTTGACCATGGATATATACTCAAAAACCCTATCGATGACATCTGCGATTAGGTTAAAATTCCTCCTGTAGAATGCGTTGGATTGTCTTACTTTACCGAATAACCATTCGCTCACGTTATATCTATCATGTTTGTTCTACGTCGATGCAAATCTCTCAGAATTTTGTCCCTTACAGTGGAAACTGACTGTTAACATGCCTCGGAAGTTCGCGTGCCAATACGTAAACCTACACCCCCCTGAAAATGTGTTTCATAACGTTTTATTTGATATTCAAATGCGTCAGAACCGTATTGAATTCATCTCATGCGTACCTCGTCACATCACCGACCTTACGGGTGACAGCACATATTTGTTTTCTGCGAATTCTCACATTTTATCCACGTAACCCGACGTTTGCTTGCTTTCAACAGTTTTGTTCGTTTGATGCATGAAAATGAGTGAGATTTAATCAAAACGTCAGCTAACATGACGTTTTTATTTTGAACTAGCCACTGTACCCGGTGTTACCAGGGTGTGTATTAGTCACAATCGTCTATTAGAGGAAAATAAATTAATTCATTTATGGTGTTTCCTGCCCACCTGACCTTCTCGGTTCCGAACGGTCCCCGTCCGGCCATCTGGCCTCGTCCCACCCTGTCCTGCTGCACTCCATGTCATCTATCCTGTTTTGCTGCGCTTAGGTTGATTGTTTAATGATTCCGGCTGCGTCAGCTGCTAAGGTCATTTTTAGTCAGTGTTCTGCTTTTTAAAAATATTAAAATAGCCCACACGTTGTTCAAAATATTTAAGATCTTGTAAAGGTTTCGAGTCATCGAATCCAGAATCGTCTTCAAAATTATTGTTTGAAATCCTCATCCCACCCTTACCCCTGTTTACCCCTTTCGGGAGCAAATCAAACACCTGGTACGCTGTTGGCGGTGTTGACCTTTATAGCGCGATGCGTTTGCGATCCGTCCCGCGCGGGGGGAGGTGGGGGCGCAGCGGGGCCGCGCTGAGTGTGCTCCTGAGGAGAATCGGTTGCCCATTGATCGCGTCCCCAGAGGGCCCGCCGCGCCGTTCCGCCGTGGCGCCCCTTAATGCCCCGCGCCCCCCTCTCGGGTGTGCCCCAAGGGCCGCTGAACGGACGCAAAGTGCCCCCTCCCCCTGCCCTGCACACCACCCCTGCTCAGCGTCGCTTCGATGACCGGCGACAGGGAAAAAATAGCTGCGATATTTATCAGCATTTTTATATCGTATTAAAATAAAGTTTACTTTTATGATGATCGTCAGTACCTAATCTTTTCGGTCACACTTCGGATAAATGATATTGATTCATTGATGATTTGTGGTGATTGTTTTTGAATAAATGGAAGCAATTGTGGAAAGAGAGGCAGGAGAAACGGAGGAATGTTGGGAAAACTTGTCACGGGCCCGTTTACTTCACCGCAAGTTCCTTGTGATCGTCTGGGATTTCCATCCCAATTTCCAAAATTGGAATGTGAATGGTGTAACCATCACATCATCCATGTTAAGAATGGCTCACCACACAAAGATATAGTACCAGAAATGCACAATAATAATAATAATAATAATAATAATAATAATAATAATAATAATAATAATTTATGATACAGTAAATAATAGATATTTTTATTCACGAGCAAAGAGGGATAATTACTATCAGGTGTTAATAAAATATGTTTTAATCCCAACTTCCCACCCCATATGTTTAACCCCACCGTAAATATGTTGATGGGGCACTTTTTGCTTAGCGAGCGACCTCCCTTTTACATGAACATTGTTGGCAACCCTAAGTAATAAAGAAACGCCAATTTTTCTGAGTGATTGACACACTTCTAAACTACTTGGATTTCCCAATATGGTTTTACTGCCGTAGCTCAGTTTACCACACGACATAAGAAGGAAACAAATGATGTGTAAAAACCGCCAATATTGATTTTCGAGCGTAACTCCAAAAATATCCATTTTGATAAGCGGTAATTGAAAGACAAAAATGTGAATTGATTTAATTAATACTCTGGGATTTTTATTTTATCATGTAGTTCTGCTCTTTGAACGAAAATATTTGAATGCTCATGTATTTCAAATCGTTAAAACTTTTCCATATTCTGCAATGTGTCAAACTCAGTTTTCGATTATAATTTACTCCAATATTGAAGAAAAAAGCTGCACAAATATCGAAATATTGATAGAAACGTGGCTGGTACTCAAAGCTGGAAAGAGAGCGTACCGTATATATCGAAATAAATTATACAGACCGCGATACTTCGAAAACTAGCGGTATTTGCATAAACCCATTCTCTCGCGCGGTGTCCATGAGCGCGGGCGATGCCTGCCGCAGGGGCGTGGAGCGACGGGGCGCGGGGCGGCGGGTGCGCGGCCGATGAAGCAATTTGCAGATAGGAAGGTTAGTTAAAGTTGCGCGCGCGGTCGAGCGATAAATCGCCTGGCATGGTGGGGGAGGGGGGAGGCAGCGCTGCCGGCCGAAGGGCGAAGGGTGGCGCTGGACCGACGGACGCCGGGAAGTGGCGCGGTGGGATGCTGCGGTGATGCAAATCGTACGCGGTGATCGCGGGTCGGAGAGTGTATGAAAGACTTTTTGGACAGGATTAACCCTTCGTAGCCCATACGCTTTTGGCAGTTGGCGCCGTCGACTGCTGTAATTGTTTATTGCCTAACAATAAGCTATCCGGTGTGTTTGGTATTGAACTCGGAGAGAGGTTTGTTGAGAGTTTGTAATATGAAAACATAACCAGATCACAGTGCAGCGAAAATATACGCAAAAATATCGAAACGCCAATCTTTCTAAAAATCTGTCGCAATAACTAGCGACATTTAAAATTTTAAATTTGGTCACAATAACGAAATTTCTCGTTGGTGATGAATGATCGAGTGATCGGCTTGATGCAAATGTGCATGATAATTACAAGAAGGAAAGTATAGAGGCGTCCTTAAGGTGTATTTTTTTTATTATTACAGCCCAGAAGTATTTGACAGTGGTCACCGCCCTCCGCCGTAATTGTTTATTCCACTACAATTACGACATCGGGGAGTTTGGTATAGAACTGGAAGGGCGGTTTACTAACTGTTCGTAATGTGACAAGAGAAACAGACCGCAGTGCTGCTAAAAGATGAAATTTACTTTTAAAATTCTCCGTAACAAGTAACGAAATTCGGTGGTGGTGATAGTCTTTTTGATGCAAATAGGTTCGGTGATCGTGAGTAGAGAGTATGAATGCCCGCTTCGGATGGATTAATGCGAGGTGCGATCAGGTTGGGTCACAAAACGATAACGCATAGAAAATACATTTATTTTTCTGCACTAGATATGATGTAAACGTTGACGGTTTAAGAATTTGAATCCAATTCCCGTGTTACTGAAGTGGTTCAACCTCATGGCGCAAGTGGTGTGAGCGAATGGTTGGTGAAGAGAATGCGATCAAATGTCGAGCGTAGGTTATATCTAACATACTCGTATAAAAAGCAATGTTTGTTAGTCCGTATTTTAAGCACTGCCGTACTGTTCAAACCGCCGCATCCTCAAATACTAAGCGCGTCAGCGCTGCATATTCCGCCCCTGCGGTTTTGAAATATCGACCGGAATTGTTACTTGAACGTTATATCGGACAAGTAAATCAAATTTCTACGAAGCAGTGTCATAGCGAAAGCATGCCCAAACTTGAGGGAGAACTTTTTAACAGCCAGGACATAGAACAAACCCATTCTCGCGAGAAAGTTTTTCTCGATTTCAATTTTGCAGAGCGTAGCGTAAAGCCTTGATTAACAATTACGGGGCCTGTAATATGTTAAGAATATTATATTGAAATAGCGAAGCACTGCGGGTTAACTAGTTAAACATATTTTTCTTTAGTCCATAAATGAACTATTTCGGTTGATCTGATGATACAAAATTAGTGAGGTTTGAGTTTTGATTCGTAACCATCTGGTTTACTCTCTGCTCAATCTAATGTTTCCACAACACCACCTATTCAATCTCTCTTCACTTATCTACGCGAAATCCCTACCCCGAACAAAACGAAATTGTGGGCAACCCGGGAACTGTCTTCCTTACTTCCACTTGAATTTCTGAAAGGTGGATTTGGAGTTATTCCACCCGGAAAATACAGGATTGAGCAATAGCTCTTGTTTAACACAAAGGCCACAGATATTATTGTTTATGTAAGATTGGTAAAATTCGTTTTGACCATTTTGGATAGAAAAAAGAATTAAATTAAAGAGGAAAATGGATAGGTGATGTTCTCAAAGCCAGATCATTCCATAAATCGGGATACGTTCTTGCCAAATTTTTGGAAGAATAAGGTGGATTTTAACTTTTACCAATACGTAAGGTTATGAAGAACTTCTGAACATCGCAACAATGCTAATTAGTAATGACAAGTAACGAATTGAAGCCGTTTTGGTGGCAAACGCTTCAAAATAAATGTTCACGCCATATGATAATGACTGCAATAATTGCTAATGTTTGGAGAAATGCGCATTTTTTGCATTATTTAGTCAAATCAGATATACATTTTTTCATTCATTCCTGACATATTTACACATATGGAAAACATAAATCCTGCATCACGTCCAAATAACAAATATTTTCAAATTAAACTTAAGCACCGATCCCTAGAGTATATTATAAGCTTTTAGAGATTAGCTGTTGGGAGGCTGCCAATAATAAACTACATTTTACATAGTTTATTTAATTCATTTTTACATTTTATAATAAATTTTTATTATATATTTCACATATATTTGATTTCTGATATTTCTACACATATTGAAAATAGAAATTCTCGATCACTTCGTAATATCAACTATTTTCAAATTTACGCGAAAGCTTCAGTCCCTAGAGTATACTGAAAGATTCGAGAGGTTAGCTGTAGGGAGGTCGCCAACTATTGACCTCTACTCGAGACTTCCTCTTTACCGCCTCTTCGAGAACGCAGAAATTGAATTAAAATTCTAAAGAGTTACTGAGAAAATACGAAATTTTTAGCATGGTTTATTCAAATCACATTTACTTTCCACAATTCATTTCTGTTATTTCAACACATATTAATAATAGAAACCCTCGATCACTTCGTAATAACAAATATTTTCAAATTGAATGAAGGCAACTGCCCCTAGGGTATATTGTGAGCTTTTAGAGATTAGCTGCATCCAACTATTAACCACCACTCAAGAAAGTACGCATGCAACGAGGCGGAGTGCGGGCTGCGGGGGGGGGGGGGGGGGGGCTGAGACGTCTTCGAAAAGAAGTCGGGAGGCGCCGCGGCGGCGACGGATGCGGGCGACTGCTGGAAAGAGGTCGGCGACGAAGTTGGTGGCGGAAGAGGGTTGCGGGGGCGGGCGAAGTAAAACTTCCCGCGCGGGCGAGCCGAGGGCGCAGACGCAGAGAGGAGAAGCGGGGAGAGACCGGGAGGGGGGAGCGAAAATTAATTACAGAACTGTTAATCACAGCTGGTGCAGCTGCTCTGGTGATATATACGCATTATAATTTACCCTTCCATTATGATGTATGCCTCATTATGATTCCGTTGGAGAGGCGCGGGGCGACGTAGCGCGAAGAGAGAGGTAAAGGGAGGAAAAAGGAATCTGGAAGGAGGGTTCTGGTAGAGGGGTGGCGGCAAGGCGGTGAGGGTGAAAAGTCGCGTTGGTGGCTGTTCACTAAACCTACGAGCGGTTTGATTTCGTTTTATTTTAGGGCGATTAGATTGGCCTTGCCCAGCGCTCCTGCAGATGGAAAATTGGTGGACGCCATTTCAAGAGCAACTTCCACAGAAAGTTATCCAGTGAAGGAAACTGGGTCTTGAAATGAAATACAAGCTATCCTCTCGCATGTGACATTGGGAAAAGAGAGATATTCCACAATATGGATAGGAAATGCGCTACCAGACTCGCAAGTGATATTTGCTCTTTTAAATAACTTCAAAGTACGTCGATCCTTATTGCGTTTTAAATGAGGGTTCAGATCAATAACAAGGTGTGTACGATGATGTTATTCATTTCTATAGAAATATCTCATCGTCATATATTATTTGAATCGTAGTTCTCCGTTATGATAATTTAATTATAATTTCATTATTAAAAACTACACTCATATACAACTACATTACAAACAACTACACTCATATACTAAGTATGTGATTTAAAAACTGGTGACAAGACACTCCGTTTCAAACTTACTTTAGTATCGAGGGGACTTAACTCACCATTACCTAATGGTCAAAGCGCGACATGCGACTATCTGCACATACGAGATTGCTGAAAAATGAGGGGCAAATGTCACAGGTATAAATTCATATAACTCCGTAACATGCAATATCCCACTACGTGTTCATTGGCAAAAAGTGATCATTTTCATCCTTTACGTACTCCAGAGGCATGTAACTTACTTCTAAGACATCCTCTAGCTGTGCCGCTTACAAAACTTCATTGAGGGCAGGGTTTATCTTTCGTGGCGTAGGATACTAGTCCCTCTCTTAGAGCTCTGAGAGCGACTGTGGGGGTGATATAATTATCAATTAATGCCACACGATTATCGTCGTGCGAGACAATAGGGTTCGATTTGATAATCGAAGCAAAAACAACTTCGATGGAGGTTGGTTGGAGTTGGCTGAAAGATAAGAGAGGAAGATTCCGGCTGCAGTCGATACCTCCGAAGGTGGAATGCCTGTCAATAAACGTTGTAGTACATGTGCAATAAAAGTTTTTTCTCTATATTGTTCAACTAGAGAAGGACCGTGTGAAATACAAGCGGAACATCGACCATGACGTATCTACACTTCGTTCCTTAGACTTACACATATGAGTTATCATCGCGTTTCCACTCGGCAAACGAACGGATCGCGATTGGCCTTTACTTTCTGGATCGACGCCACCCCGCCCCCGCCCCCGCCTTCGTTCCGCAACGCAGCCTCGCCGCCCCCGGGGCGTTAATTCCATCGCCCTTTCCCGCGGGCTCCCGGCGCGCCGCCTCTATTTCGTGGGCGGTCCCGCGGACGCAGCCCTCTCTAATAATCTCGACGTGTCTGCGGACCTCCGAGAACCGCCACGCAACACCCTCCCCTCCCTCCCCTCCCCTCTCCACCCTCCCCTACCTGCCTGAGCCCGTAATTATCCGGTCGCACCCCCGACGCCCTTGGCGGCCCTCCGCCGTCCAGCGTCCTTGTAGCTGCGCTCAGGCCGACCATGATCGCTTAATGACGTGTACAATATAAATGCGTGCAATTTGCTGAAATCAGGCTTACATAATTGAAAGTAATTAATTTGAACTCTACGTAGTCATTATAAAGTTCATTATTAAACGGTTGCCCGGTTGGAATGCAAGGCCGGTCAGGAAGCATGGGGGTCTCCCCTTGTTATTAAACAGAAATATTTTTAGTCGGGTCGCTACTATGGGGAACATTGGACCTGTCGATATCTGTAAAAAAAACAGGGTTTGGTAATTGTGGCACCCTCAATTTTATAATTTTGGCTGTCACTACTTTTGTATGTGGTTACACAAAATTATTATTAAAGATGTCTGACTAATGGTTGAGAGACACAAGATATTGATTCTAAATTGTGAAGCTGACAAAGGAAGGAGTGGACAATTGTAATGAAAGAGAGTGGTAATTGTAAACTTAGCGAGAGAAAAGGTTCCAGACAGTACGATAGAATTGAAAATATGATATTGTGGGAGAAACGGTGAGTATAATTCTCGCCTTTCGACGTGTCATTTTTTATTGTGTGTCAGTTGTATAAAACATGAAGTTATTCCCCAAAGATATCTTTACTGCACAAGTTAATAAATGATTAGAGTACGGCCTAAGTCAAGGTTATTGTAAGACTCATATGTAACGTAATTGCGAGCAAGAATCAAACTTCCATGGCAAACATTTTACCTCCAAATCAGCGGATAAACTTCGCGGCTTTAGCCGGAAAAAGATACATGCAGGCATTTCGTTCCGAAACCTTTTATTTTTTTTCCATTCATAGAAACCCACAAAACATTCATTCCATGAAAACCTTTTAACGAATTCGCACATCTACTATCCACCGCGGTAATTGCATTAACTCTAAACCCTACACAGAGCAAACCAACGAAACGACAGTTTCCAATGAACTGGTCGTTGCGTCCCTGCTATACCCGATACCGTTCCGTCTCACTCCACTGAAAGCCGCTATTCCTAATACGTGCCATTGCCCTGCTCCCTCCTCCATCCTCTTCTTCCACCAGTCGCCTTCCCCTCTCCCAGACCCTCACGCCCATCCCACCTCCCTCAACATATCCCTTTCGTCTCATCTCTATCCACAACCAACTGCGGTTCGCCTCCCTGGTTTTCTCATCCATCCCTCACTCCCCACCTCTCACCTTCGTTTCTCTCGCGTCGCTTTGTTCCATCCCTCCACGACCTGCCTGATGCCTTCCCCTTCTGTCGCACCCCGTTTTGCGTTGCTCCTCTCCGCACCAGCTCTCGTCCTTCGCTTAGTGTTTTTTTCCGGCTATTCCCACTTTCCTACCGAACGCTGCTATTCTCGCTGGAATGAAGCGGAGCCATCGAGACTGAACTTTGACAGGGAGGAAGGAAGTGCGGGATGGAGAGAAGCTACATGCCTCGTCGGGGGCAGAGATGAAATCGAGTGGAGATGCAGGGGAATAGGAAGCGGGTGGTGGGAACAGGAGAGAGGGCATGCGCGAGGCGGGGCGCGAAGCATGGAGAGATGAAGCTGTGTTGCATAAGCTGAGAGGGAGAGAAAAGCGTGATGAGGAACAGGAAGAGAGAGAATGAGATGGATAAGAAGGAGATGGGATGGAGGGGATGATGAAATGGATAAGGATATGGGATGGAGGGGATGATGAGATGGATAAGGAGATGGGATGGAGGGGATGATGAGATGGATAAGGAGACGGGATGGAGGGGATGATGAGATGGATAAGGAGTCGGGATGGAGGGGATGATGAGATGGATAAGGAGATGGGATGGAGGGGATGATGAGATGGATAAGGAGATGGGATGGAGGGGATGATGAGATGGATAAGGAGTCGGGATGGAGGGGATGATGAGATGGATAAGGATATGGGATGGAGGGGATGATGAGATGGATAAGGAGATGGGATGGAGGGATGATGAGATGGATAAGGAGACGGGATGGAGGGGATGTTGAGATGGATAAGGAGGTGCGGCGGAGAGGACGAGGAGATGGAACAGAAATTGATGGGATGAAGAGGACGGTGAAATGGCGCAGAGAGTTATGGTATGGAGAGAATGGTGGGATAGAGCAGAAAGAGGTAGTGTGGAGAGAGTGCTCATATAGAACAGAGGTGGGGTGGAAGGGGTGCTGAAATGGCGCAGAAAGGAATCGAGGTAGAGGGGCCAATGAGATGAAGCGGAAATAAGTGGGATGGTGAAGATGAAGAAGAAAACGACAAACACTCCACGCGACCGTGGCAGTGAGAGGGACGCGAGAGGGAGAGAGGGTCGGGCAGTGGGTCGCCGGTAACGAAGCCCCGCGCGCGGTTCGCGCGCGTTTTTGAAGCGGCGCTCAAAGAGGCCCCAATAAATGACGCGTCGCAATGCGCGCGGCGTGGCTTTGCGCGGGATGAAAGCGCGGGCCGCGCCGCCCCCTCCCCCTCGCGGGCGCTATTTGCCGCCCCGCTACGCGAGCCCCGTTGCTCGGCTACTTTCGAGAAAATGGTGGTGAGGTGCTGAGGAGGCCAAGCACTGGAAGGAGACGGCGGGACGCCCGCGCCAGAAAATAAATAGTTAAAATAAACGTCGGATAGATTAGTATGTACTACGGCTTCTGACGGCAGGTTTTTCCCCCTTCGGGTTTTTTTTCCCGAGCCGTACCTTATGGTCTCTTTTCCGCGGCTTTGATGCGATGAAGAGGCCATTTGGGGTGAATACCAGAATTCGAAAGATTAGAACGCGAAAGGATGTAGGTATTGTAATGGCTTAAAGGCCTTCGGCCTAGCCACATAGGATCAAGTAAGCTAATTTGTTTGTAATAATTACCTATTAATTAATCAAATTAATAAATAAATAAATAATACTTTCGAGAAAATTAATATAATCGACACTAGTATCACCCTGACAACGAAATGACTTGGAAACGGAAAGGAGCTAAATGTTCTAATAAATCGTCCATAGCAGATATACAAGCAGGCTTCAGCTATTATCTAGATCATGTTCGAAATGTGCTTCTTGAGGTATTCGTAAATTAACAAGTGTGGTGGCGAGATTTTTAAATGTGGTTATATATTGGTGTGTTTATGATTATTTCCCTTTAGTACATCTGTTACTAACAACTTTGAGTTTCAAACTGTTACTTTGAGGTAGTAATTTATTTATCTGGTATATGTAATGCTTCCAGGCGTATTTATGTATTTCTTCCTGTGTGAGTAGAATACACTGAATTAGTAAAATTACTGCACTTCTCTTTCTAATGTCACCGCATACCGTGTGTTTTGTGTGTACACGTTTTGCAGATACTTCCTTTCTTCGGGGGCGGGGGAGTAGTTTTCCACTGTACCGTTTCCTGATAAAACATTCTCCTTGCATGTTCGAATACATTCTCCTTGCGTATCGAATTGAATACTCGACATAAATTGCTACTTTTCTCTTTGTAGTGTCACCGCTTAATATATGGGTATTGTATTTAGTTTTCCGATCTCACACGTGACTCACCTCATTCCTGGGAGGATGAATATCTCATGATCATTTTGTTTCCTGATCCTACGTCATTCTTACCTGTACGTTTAGTAATTTTTAGTGGATACCCATTATTTTCCCTTGTGGTCCTCGGTCTTCCTTACCGATGGAGTCACATGGTATAGAACTCTCCGCATAAGAACGAGCCAAAGTGACAGGTCGCTAAACAAATGAACATCACGTGTAATTCAGAGAAGTATCCCTCCGCCGCGACAGCTTTTCATCCACGCCTATTCGTAGTGTTTATGTTTGTATATGGCTCCCGTTAAGACAACATGTTTCTCATGGTTCACAACTGTGTAATTATATAAAACAAAATAAATATATAACGCAAAGCACGGAACCACGAAATGCTCTCCATCACAGCTCGCTACCTTACAGCACAGGATCCGGAAATCGTTGCACCAGTACGCATCTGAAACTCGGTTATAAAATAAATATAATACATATCACAGAAAAAGTAAATTCAATGTAGTTTATAAAAAAAAGATATTTTACAGAAGAGCACATAGCACTGCACTTCATAATTTCAATTATTTCTCTTGGTGCCTAATTTTTTCGTCGGACGGGGACGTCACAAAAGGAAGCGTAGAACCCATTTACAAGTTAGCCAACTACCAACGAACGAATGGAGGAAGGAGAACCCAATGCGCTCAGGGACACAACGATCACACGTACCTTCAGTTATGTTGCCAGCACTAGCTATCAAAACTTACCATTCTTATAAAAAACGCTCAATACAGTGATTGCATGCGTTAGCTGTTCAGCGCCGGTGTCGATTTGCAGGATGGGTTTGCGAAACTCGCCGGCCGCTTTATGGCGCGCCGTACGCCCTAAGCCGCGCGGTCCTTGTGTGACGTCACATTCGCGCTCGTTCGCCGCCGTCGCCGCTTCCTCCGAAATCCCTCGCGCAGCTCGCGCAGTGCGCACTTCCGCCGCGGGACCTCGTCAAAGAGACCCGGCACGCGCCCACGCCCACGCCTCCGCCCACGCTCTGCCCGCGCCCGCGCCCGTACCCACACCCACCCCCGCGCCCACGCCCGCGCTCACGCACAGGCTCACGTCCGCGCCCACGCCCGCGTCCACGCCCGCGCTCACGCCCCACTCACGCCCGCGCCCACGCCCGCGCCCACGCCCGCGTCCACGCCCGCGCCCACGCCCGCGCCCACGCCCGCGCCCACGCCCGCGCCCACGCCCGCGCCCATGCCCGCGCCTGGGCTCACGCCCACGCCCGTGCCCACGCCCACGCCCACGGCACGCGACTGCTGTGCGGCGATTAGCGGCGCGAGATTTTCCGCCGATGCACACGGGCTGAGGTGGCTCAAAGCGTCAACTGATGTCGCTTGGCGTTCGCTGCGGCAACGGAGAGTGTTAGCAACTGTAGCGCCTCTGACCGCGAGGTCCTACGGGTCGAGTCTCAACGCCGTGGCAGGAGTTTTGATGCTAGATAGTTACGTCGAATTCTGTCGTCAATTAGAGGAGAAGCGACATGCGGTCTTCTGCGCTATGATCGACGGCTTTTCGTATTTTTTTCCGGTCATCTAAGGCGAATACCGGAGCAGTACCCTAACAAACGGGCGACGGAGTGAGCGCAATCTTTTCTATCTATTTTTTCTCCTAACCGCATTCTTCACATACAAACACTTACTTACATGCACCGCATTAACACACTTGCCAGAAGACCAGTTAGGAGCTTAGAGCATGTCCTGGTTGGGGCGATGCCCCGTTGGTGGGAGATACCTGGTGCGGGTGATCCCTGGCAAGCCGACGTGTAGGTCAGCGCGGGATCTCACCATCCAGCTGTGGAAGAACACCGTCTCCACCAGTGATAACACATGTGCTACACTTACAGGAATAATGATAATAGCCGTGGCCGCTCCGGTTGGATCATCAGTCAATCTAAGTAGAATTTGTGAATGGCAGACCGTACGCACGAAGTTTCTTTTTTTTCTCGTAATTCTCTGATTTTGCCTTTCTGTTATTCCAACAAAGTATCCTCTTCTAGTATCTTTATTATCGTCGTATTTTGTGTTAGTCGGTTAGTGTGTCTGTTTTGTGTGTTTACTCCTTGTCCGTTATCCCACCGTTCGCCGTGCACTATTTTGTAAGAAATTATTCGACGGGTGTGGCTCACTGAATTAGCCACTAATTAATTTCGTTACCTTTGTTTCATAATTACATTTCACGTGACAGCGCATGCCTATTTCCACGATGCTGTTCAGTCACGAAGTAAAATATTTCTGTGTGTGGGGAAACGCCTATTCAAATTACGTGAGATATTCCATTTACGAATGTGTTACGAAGTAACACACTTCCCTTCACGTATACAGCCGCACGAAGCAAGATAGGTGTGTGCATTGTTTTCTGAACAGCGTCTTTAACCAGGTTCAGCCATGTGGCGCTATAGGATTTCAATCAGATTTGAACTGGTGAATATGTTATGAATGGCATTCCAACGCACTACACGTTATACCAACCGAAGCAGGCTTGACCATCTATGCTTCAATTCATTCACCATCTCAGGTTAACTATTCAAGAGATTGGGTCATAATGGAAGCCGTCTTCAACGCAACTCTCATAATGACATCACGCCATTTACGGGTCTGGATTCACATGTATTAATGACCTCTTCTTGTTCTAATGGTCCTTGTTGTCGGCCGCTTTGTATTTCTGTATTTACTTGGCTGTCCGGGTGACGCCGCGTCGCCATTGCGAAGGTGCCGTCGTTTCGGTCGCCATTCAGCGACCTTCCTCAGGGCGTAATAATGCCGTTATTACGCCCTGAGGAAGGTCGCAGAAGGGCGGCCGAAACGTCGGCACCTTCGCCATGGACGCGGCGTCACCCGGGCAGCCAAGTAAACACTGACTCCAGCCGCGGAAGCCTACGCTATCGCTTTGTATTTCATTGATGCTCTTTCATGTACATTTCCTTTTATGCCTACCTGATTATTATTGCTTTCCTACTTTCACATTTCGTACCTAAAGTGCATTGTTAGGGAGTCGCAGAAAAAAGTTGAGAAGCCAAATAGCTTCATTTTTTACTCTAGCAAATCTTCTGTATGTGTCATAGTATATACTGTTCATTTTGCTTTCTCAGAGCTTCCATACCCGAGCGCACTTGCTCGCTCACGAGGTTGTAACTTGTAAGCGCTTTCGGTCGAAGGAGTGGGCTGGAGTTTTAGTTGAAGCGAATTCACGCGAGCAAAAAGTGGCCATTGCAGAGCTCTATTCGGCGACGCGAATTCTTTCCTTCGCAAGCTGCTTGGGCGTGAATCTCGATCTTTTCCGGTCTGGAGTCCTCGCCTCTCCCCGCACCGCCCTCGCCACAGACCCCGCTGCCGTGAACGCCGCTGCCACCCCTGGCACCCCCGCTCCGCTGCCACCTCTGCTCCGACCTCAAACACATTCCTTCTATTGCCATCTTCGCTTACGTCAGCCCTGTTCACGCCATTTCACTCACGCCATCGCTACTCCAGCCTCCAGCTATCCATGCTGCTGCCATCCCCGCTCCCACCATAACCGGCCCCGTCATTCCCGCTCCCAAAATCCCCACTCCCGCCGTCAACGCTCCCCCTATCTCCGTTTCCGAATTGCCGCCCCCGCCATCTCCATTTCCGACATCCCCGTTTCCGATATCCCCGTTTCCGACATCCCCGTTTCCGACATCCCCGTTTCCGACATCCCCGTTTCCGACATCCCCGTTTCCGACATCCCCGTTTCCGACATCCCCGTTTCCGACATCCCCGTTTCCGACATCCCCGTTTCCGACATCCCCGTTTCCGACATCCCCGTTTCCGACATCCCCGTTTCCGACATCCCCGTTTCCGACATCCCCGTTTCCGACATCCCCGTTTCCGACATCCCCGTTTCCGACATCCCCGTTTCCGACATCCCCGTTTCCGACATCCCCGTTTCCGACATCCCCGTTTCCGACATCCCCGTTTCCGACATCCCCGTTTCCGACATCCCCGTTTCCGGCATCCCCGTTTCCGGCATCCCCGTTTCCGGCATCCCCGTTTCCGACATCCCCGTTTCCGACGTCCCCGTTTCCGACGTCCCCGTTTCCGACGTCCCCGTTTCCGACATCCCCGTTCCCAGCATCTTTGCACCGGCCGGTGCAAAGTCATTCGTGCTTCTCAAATCACCGCTCCCGCGATCTCCGCTCTCCCCTTCCCCGCTTTTCCAATCTCCGCTAACCATCCCCGTTCCACCACCCATGCTCCCACCATCCCCGTTCACGACACCCTCGCTCTCAGCATCTTCGCTCCCACCATTCCGACTCCAACATCCGCCCTCGCACCATCCTCGCTCCCGCCATCCCTGCTCCAACCTCCCCCTCCCACAAAACCCGCTTCCACTATCCCCTTGTCCACCATCCCCGCTCCCATCATCCCCGCAGCCACCAACCTAGCATCACTGTATCCTTCAACCTCGTCTCCTTTGTATATTTCTCCACCCCCATCGACCTTCCACCGACGACCCACCTCATCCGCTGTCTTCACCACAACGCACAGCCTTCATTCCCTCTCCTTCGTGCCTCCGCTTCCTCTTCGGCCGCCGTGGCCGCGAACTCCGCCTCAGCAGCTCTGGCCCCCGCTTGTGTTCCCGCTCTCGGCTACTCTCCGTCTCCGCTCCCATTGCTGCCTCCGACTGCATCACTACCCACGCTGCCCCGCTCCGCCTCATGTCTGCTTCACTTTCCTCACCTTCGTCACGATCTTATCCCTCCAACTCCAATTCCCGATTGCCCTTTCCTTCACTTCCCCTCACTTCTCTGCCTCCGCCGCCATCTTCTGAACGGTGCCGGCCCACTTCCCCCCACTCTCATCTCTGCCGCCACAATCCCACCTCTGGCACTGTCCCCGACTCCACAAACCGTTAAAAATCCCCGCTGCCTCCACCGTCTCCGCAGTTTCTTCCATCTCTCTCTTGCCACTCCCTCCGACGCCGCTGTCAAAGCTGTCTCCTGTGGCGGGGCGTGGGACGTGCCTGACAACTCCGACGGCTTGCGTTTTTGTGTGTGCCTGCGGGGGGGGGGGGAGGGGAAGACTGCCTCTCCGCTTACCCGCCGAAGATTCCCTTCACTTCAAACGTTGAATGCGTGAAAGGGCGGCTGGCGGATGTTCACTTTCCAGTGGAATCGTATACGTGTGGATCATTTTCGAGTGGCGGCCAAATGGTCTTCCTCTTCGTCACTAGATGTAGTTGGTTGTTAAGGTTTCGTGAGTAGAATAAGCTTCTCCTTTATTGTTGTCTTACGTTTTCGATTTCTTCAAAAAAGAAAAATTATTGTCGGTTACACGAAATTAAACTGGCGAAACAAATTCAGTGCGTTAGTGTCGCTGGTGCTTGGAAGAAAGAAAGAAAGAAAGAAACGTAACGTTTTTTGCTCTCTGTCCTTGTGGATTGCTTCTTCTACCTTGTGAGAAATATATTTAAACTGGACGAAGAGTAAGGAAATTTTTTGTGGCCATGACGGAAGGTAGAACGAGATAGAACATTGCAGCAATTTTCTTAGTGAAGTATTACGGCACATATTGGTGTGTCGTTACATTCATTTAATTATACAGTGTCCTTTTACTGAAGTATGGTATTTGCAGCTTGTGGTTAGACGTCATCTCTCTATAGTGAATGAAATTGTGCCACCTTGCTAATCCCATCAACGATTTCACGATTTCGTTCTCATCATGATTGCACCTCACGTTGTCCTTAACCCTGTTCTTTTCTTTTTATGCGTGAACACGAAACACTTCCGACTGGTGTTCTCCTATATTCATTTTTAATATTCATATTAAATAATAATTATAAAAATTATATTCATTATAATAATATAATATAATATATAATATATTATATAATATATTATTATATAATAATTATATTCATTCAGCGCGCACATAGAAAGTGACGACACTACAAGGAGGATAATTAATACGAATCACGCTTATTTTGACCCTTGTAAAAAGTTAATGCTATTACTTCGGAATTTGTCAGTGCTATTTTTAACGATTTTGTTAAATTATCAGGATGTGAGTTTCTTCCTATTAGGGGAGTCGTCAACTTAGAGGCGTAAACATTTTTGTATGCATTGTCTAATGACTTTCAGAATACAAGAGAGCAATTGAAAAGTGCTTCCTTTCTTGTAAGGATCACGTAAATGATGTGAGAATGTGAAATACATGTGTTATAAAGGCATCATTTGTTTACTTCTCCTTTCAAGGATAAAGTTTATTTAGACATTTCATAGCGAAAATACGGGTTCTTCGTGCCTTGGCTGTAGAAATTGGCATTCAGTTGTTACTACCAGAAGCCACTTAATTTGTGCATCATGTTCTTCGTCTCTGGAAAATCACTTACATACGTTTGGTAATTCTGTCGAAAAATAAGAAATGAACGCATGCTTTTTATCTTGACTAGTCCAGCAATATATGATCCAAAATCGTCAGAAATGTTGTGATGATGTAATACGATTTTGCCAATAGCTCAATGTTGTTTTTTAGTATGTTCGTGAATGTATAGAGGTTTCGAGACCATAACTGAAAGGAAAGATCGCCAAGAGATATTTCTTAATGCGGATTAGTGATGGCACAGTCGTTTCTGAGCAAGTGTATCTGTTACCACCTCGGTTTCTACTCCCTGGCGACCACCGTCTGTGTTGTCACACGATTTAGAGTGCTCACCACGACTGCGAGCCGCGCTGTTGCGTTAGCTACGCGCCGCGACCCGCGTGTGTTGTTGTGCAAAAGCTTTGCCGTGGATACGCGACGATTTGAATGTACGTGCCGCGTATGCGATAATAGTCGCATATTTTAAACATGCGCACTATTTATATGTGCATGGAATGCAGGTAAAAGTGTGTCAACGGTAAACGCACCAAGATAGAATCCGTGTTCGCTTATAGAAATATGATGTTCCACAGCTCTTACGGATTGGAACTAAATTCGATTGAACATACTCGTAACCAATTTTTTGGGTTACTCGAGCTTCTATATCTAATTTTATTTATATCTTTTGAAATTTCATATTCACATAATTCAGTTATCGCAACCCTCCTCACGTCAACATTCGAGCCATTCAATAACGCGGTGTTTGTCTGCAGATTTGCAAGATAGATTTTACGCTCAATTGAGTTGGAAATATTTAATAGTGAGAAATGTTAGTTACTGGAAAACCGTTGTCCGGAATTTCTCGATATATTGAATGTTATTCATTCCTCCTTACACGAAGTTCATCACCAGTCCAGATATTCGATAACTGGTTTTCTCCTTAATACTT